>JAFBJZ010000106.1:292500-373412 GCA_016785225.1 Psettodes erumei
AACCCCTGACGTCACAGCTGAAGCTGCAGGAAACATCATGTCATTAAACGTGTGGATGTGGTCGGAGAGCAAATCACACACACACACACACACACACACACACACACACACACACACACACACACACACACACACACACACACACACACACACACACACACACACACACACACACACACACTCACACACACACACACACACACACACACACACACACACACACAGTACATGAAAACAGAAACAGGAAACTGCGGGCGTGTACAAATACATGTTTAATGCAGGCTGCACTACATGAGTATGTGATGACTGCAGTACGCGCACGCAGTACCATCACTGTAGTACTTGTACTGCGTCTCTCCTGCGGAGCTCCGGCTGCATTTCTAAACTCTGATCATGATGAAGAACATGATGAAGAACAGACGAGATTAAACTTCATTAAGAAGCTTCGTCACGGAGTCGTCAGGAGGAAACATCTCTCAGTGTTTAGAAAATCAAAGTACAAAATAAAAACATGTTGTTTGTTTTCAAGCCGCCATCCAGATGGTGAAGGACACGAGCAGCGTGGGCAGAAGCGTCACGCAGCCCAGGTACAGCGCCGCCCCCACGCCGCACAGCGCCGTCAGGTAGGCCGCGGTCCTGCTGCACACGATCCTCCTCACCGCCGTGCAGAACTGGGGGGGTGGAGACCACGTCAAGTCAAAACATCTCCTGAGATTAACACTCGCTTTGCACAATAATCTGCACGTGCAATAACCTGTGGCCCTGCGTGTGACCTAAGCAATGCGGGGGGGCGGGATTATAGCGTCATACAGAATATTTACTGCACTTTGTTGGTCTAATCTAAAGGCGAGTTCACAGTTTCTTCATATCTGACTTTAATGAACGTGAGGAGATGTAAGGCTGACCTGAGATCAGATTAAATCAGATTAAAATCGGTCTGGTTCTCAGGTCCTAATCTGACATCACGCACAGTTACTGAGGCGCGAAGCTGGTCTTCAACAAAGCGAGGAGAACTTTCTGGTTCAGGTTCTCGTACCTGGTAGGTCTGGTAGCTGATGGCCATCCCGTATCTGCAGTACATGACATAGTGTTCACAGTTGTACCACAGCAGACTGTAGGTGACGGAGCCCAGCAGCTTCTCGGCCCGTCGGGCCACCTCGTCCCCGTCCAGCGGGGGCCGGCCGCACACCCCGTCCATGCGGTTGATCAGGATCTCCGAGCCGTACGCGAAGTCCGCCACGGAGTCCACCCGGACGCTGGCGACCTTGGTGACGACCCCGAGCAGCAGCCGGTTGTTGGTCACCGTGCGGGCGACGGCGGACTCGCTCCCGGAGACGACGGGCAGGATGTCGGGGATGAGGTGGGCCACGCGCCCGTCGCCCAGGTAGATCCCGAAGTGGGTGAACAGCGTCCTGGGCACCTCCAACAGGTCGCCCCGGCTGAACCGGGTCAGGTCGTACCTGGACTCGTCCTCCTCGGTGGAGGCCGCGAAGAAGAAGCCGATCAGCTGGTAGAGGAACATGACGCTGCGGCGGAGCGGCCCCGCACCTGAGCACTTTATCCACGCCGGGACGGGGCGGGGCCGCGGGATTAGGTGTTGGCCAAGTTTGATTTTGACAGAAATAAAGCAGCTTTGTGTAATCTGTGTGTTGTGGGGCAGAGACATTCCAGCGCCTCGTTTGTGCCGTATTAAGGTCGAGGGTCTTAATTAACACGGGCGAACTGGAACCGAACGAAATCCCCGTGTCGGAGGTCACGGGGTGGGGGGGGGGGGGTCATCATGACTCAGCACTTTTCTGCTCTTCAGGAACAAACAGAATCGGATGTAACGCAGCGTGATGCGTCTGTTGTGTACAGTTACACACACAGTTACACACATGCCACGTCACTGATGTCACAGTCCCATCACTAATATACTACTTATACTACTAACCTTCATCCATACTGCAGTACTTATATGTGTATAATCATGGAGGCAGGTAAAGACACGTGAATAAAAATAAGTTGTTTATTAAACGTCATATTTACAACATTTTGTTTCACTGACATGAAACAGCTGCCGATGTCATTCAGCTGTTAGATCAACGTGAACCACAGGAACTACAACTCCCAGCAGCCACTGCTACAAGGCGGCACGAGCGCGCTCCCTAACCGGCCATCCACAGCGTGAAGGGGACGAGGATTGTGGGTAATGTAGTCCAAGGAGCCAAACCGAAACAGACGATGGAGACCAATCCCAGCAGAACCGAGGCGACGACGCTGCGCTGGTCCCTGATGATGGACTTCAGAACCTCACAGAACTGCAAGAGGAAGAGCTTCACACGTCTATCATCATCATCCTCATCATCATCATCATCATCATCATCACCATCATCATCATCATCATCATCATCATTTAATCTGCAGCAGGACGTGTCTGCTCACACCTGGCTTGTGTTTGTTAAAGAATGCGGTTTAACAGCTGCTGTAAATCAGAGTTCGGGTCAAACCCAGTTCACTGGGCGGGTTCGGTTCTGGGACTTTTGTTTCTGGGTCTCTGCCCTGCCCTGTTGTTTCCAATGACACCGAACCGAACCTTTGTAATTCTGGACTCGTCGGGCTCCGTACCTGTTCCGTTTGGCGGCTCGCTGCGCCTCCGTACCTGCAGTGCGTCACGAAGTGCTCGCAGTTATTCCACAGCAGACTGTACGGGACGGTTCCGATCCGGTCCTCCGCCCTCCTGGCCACGTCTTCGTCGGGAAGCGCTCGCGCCTTCGCGGTCAGGTCCATTCGGTTCACCAGGACGGCGCAGCCGTACGCGAAGTCCTCCAGCGTGTCCACGCGCACCGCGGCGCATCTGTACACGCAGCCCAGGATGAGCCTGGTGTTGGTTATGACGGAACCGACCAGCTTCTTGTCGCTCGTCAGCGCGGGCAGGATGTCGGGGATCAGGTGAGCGACTTTGTTGTCCCCCAGGTAAATGCCGAAGTGGGTGAAGATGGTTCTCGGGACCTCGAGCAGGTCCCCCCTGCGGAGCTGGGGCGGCGGGCCGCGCGGCGCGGGGCGCTCCCGGTCCTCCGCGTCCGACCGGCCGGTCTCCGGCGGGTGGACGTCGGAGAGGAGCGAGAGCTTCCCCACCAGGAAGGTCAGCAGCTGCAGCATCGCGAGCGTGTGGTGCCGTTGGACCCGAACCGAGCCCGTTTTATCCTCGCGCCAGAGGACACGAGCGACCCGCTGCACGTGCGCGGTCTCCCGACGTCTGCGTGTTTCCTCCGGTGCGCACGTGTGCGCGCGCTCTGCGCTAATCCGCTCTGGCGCTGAGAGGAATTCATGAACAGTGAACAAAGTCTGTGGTAAAAAAACAACCTGAACTCTTTATAACGACAACAAACAAACCTGCAGACTGAGAGAGTCCAGGATCAGGCCTGAAACCCAGACCCGCACTTTCCCAGAGGAACCGAATGATGAGTTTAGAACCAGATTACCTTAATCCCTGAGGTTCCAGGCTGATCCTGAGAAACTCTTGAGCCCGTGGATCGTTTGTCACGGGTCCTGACCCAGATTCTGGACAACAGGATAAATGTCTGTGTTTCATTGAGACCAGCTGCCTCTGCAGACTGTGGGAAACTGATTTACCAAGTTACTGCGCTCAAATGAGTAATACTGCATGTACAAGTATTTACAATATTACATGAGTAAAAGTACTTATGGATCAATCAGGGTGATCGAGGACGTGAAAGTGGGTGTGAACGGCTGCAGGCCCGAATGAACCCACGTCAGACCAGGTGTCCCCCCGTGGTCTGGACAGGTGTGATGTGCCCCCCCCCCCAATCACACCACGTTCAGCTGAGTCGACTTACCGCCTGTGAACGCAGGTTGAACCCGCAACCCCCCCCCCAGATTTACACCATGGTCAAATGGCTGCAGACTTGATGTGGTCAGTGTGTGTGTGTGTGTGTGTGTGTGTGTGTGTGTGTGTGTGTGTGTGTGTGTGTGTGTGTGTGTGTGTGTGTGTGTGTGTGTGTGTGTGTGTGTGTGTGTGTGTGTGTGTGTGTGTGTGTGTGTGTAGGGGGGATTAACTCTCAGGCTCTTAAAATTTAATTCCCGGTCAGACGACCTGTGAACTTTGTTTCTTGGAGCTGAAGGTTCTGAGCAGAAACACGGATCCAGGAAGAAAACAAACGACGGCTCGAAGCACGTCTGCTGATTCTACACAACGTCCAGATCGAGTTCAGGTCCGAGTCCCCGGCAGGTGGTGCTCAGGTCAGCGAGGTTCGTGCCTTCGCTAAGAAAGATGATGTGACTGTTTTTAAAGTGTTGTGAGAATAAAGCGTAAATGTTTGTAATGAGTTCTGACATGTTTGTTTCTAACGTGGGCTGTGCTAATGTGACTGTTACTTTTTCAAAACTTCCAGCAGTCGTTGTTGTTGTTGTTGTTGTTGTCGCTGCAGGAGTCTGAGTTGTGAGCGATAAGTCTCTGATGTCTGTGACTGTGGTTCCCCACTCGTGGCTCAGAGACGTTAAACTGGGCGAACCCGGAGCAACGTGTTCCAGTCCGTTTCTGCCATCAGCCGCTCAGAGGTCGATCCCGTACGATTTCTTAAAAATCAGCCGCTGACCAGTTCAACGTTGTGTTGGCGTCCCACATTTTGCCTTTGGCGGCTCATTGTTCGTTGTTTTCTCTCAAAAAGAATAAAAAATGATGAAACCGCCCGTCCCGCTGCCGGAGACGTTGGACCACGTTGGACCGGGATGTTCCGAAACGACGCGGCGACGAACAAGACGGACAAACAACAAATGTACAAACCCAACTCATCCTTCTGTCACGTCTGGGAAACAAGTGACTCACAGATTTGTCCCGACACACGGAGTGGGATGTTTGCCGACCAAACATCCCACGCTCGACCTCTGACCCCGCGCAGATAAATATCCCGCCGAGCGCGGCCGCTCTTCATTCTCCCAGAGGACGCAACGCTCGGCAGACATGGCTCCATCGCTGGTGACGGCGGCGGGAGGACTTCTCCTCCTCGTCTCGCTCTGCTCCGCAGTAAGTCCCTGCAGCTCGACAACGCTCGACAACGCCGACAACGCTCGACAACGCTGGAGTCTGACTCTCTGTGTCTTTCTCCTGCAGCAAATCAGAGGAGACAACCTGGCTGGATGCACCATAAGCGACGAATTTGTGAGTCGACGACGGCGACGCGGGTTCGGCCGCGTGTCCGGCGCACGTTCTCACGATGTTTCCTTCCACACAGGGGAAGTATTGTCCCACCAGCTGCGGCGTGTTCGACTACATGCTCCGGTACCTGACGGGGGTCAACGCGGACCTGGACCAGATGGAGAGCGACCTGGAAATGGCCGCGAACCTGACCGAGGGGACCGAAGAGAAGATAGTCTACATGACGGACTCCACCACCGCGGCTCAGAAGAGCTCGCCGACAGGTACGACCGCCCGACCGCCGCCGCGCCGGGTCGCCACGACGAGCGTCCGCTGAAACGAGCGGTTTGTCCTTTCAGACTCGTTCAGAAAGTCGTCGGACATGTTGGAGGACATCCTGCGCTTCGAGAAGACCACCGTCACGCAGGAGCAGCAGATGTTGTGAGTCACCTCGTACCGCACTCAGCAAATACACGGTGAAGTACTCTTTACTCCAAATACATGGTGAAGTACTCTTTACTCCAAATACACGGTGAAGTACTCTTTACTCCAAATACATGGTGAAGTACTCTTTACACCAAATACACGGTGAAGTACTCTTTACTCCAAATACATGGTGAAGTACTCTTTACTCCAAATACACGGTGAAGTACTCTTTACTCCAAATACACGGTGAAGTACGTTGTGTAAGTGTAAAACGTGAACAAAGACCTGATATTAAAACACACAGGATCCCGAGTTACTGGTGACATGGCCCACGCCTGCAGGTCAATGCCCCCGCCCGCCCCCACCTGCCCCCACCTGCCCCCCCACCCCCACCCCCCCCCACCCCCCACCCCCCGCCCCCCCGCCTGTTTCCCCTGAGCACACACAAACTGCTGAACTTCGGCATTGGGCTAAAACGACTTTATTTCAGTCTGATGAAGCTTGACTTCGCCTCTCGTACCCGTTTCCCAGCGAGCTCGAGAATCTGATTTCCTCCAACGAGCGGCGGATGGCCGAGCTGAAGAGGCTCTCCATTCAGCTGCAGCAGAAATGCAGCGAGCCGTGCAAGGACGAAGTGGAGATCCAGCCCACCACAGGAAAAGGTACAAAAAAAAAATCAGCCGTGACCCTCGGGCCGTTCCCGTTTCACCAGAGGTTTCTCAATCCTGCCTCGTCATCTGTCCTCGCTCAGTGTTTAGTTAGAGACCGAAATCGATATCAGAGCAAACACGTTTATTTTTGTTGTGACCTCGACCCAGAGAACAAACGACGAGATAGTGAATTCAAACGCAGAACAGCGGGAAACGAGCGGCACCACATGTTTTCTGTCGTCCTGACGTTGAACTGGTTTCCCATCAGACTGTCAGGATATCGCAAACAAAGGCGCCACCGTCAGCGGCCTCTACTACGTGAAGCCGGCGAAGGCCCAGGAGCAGTTCCTGGTCTACTGCGAGATCGACCAGTTCGGACGCGGCTTCACCGTCATACAGAGGGTGAGGCAGACCGGTCGTGAGTTCGATTCCCCCGCGGAGCGTTAGCGAGCCGCTCCTCCTGCACTCCATCTGGACGTGAGGAAATGTTTCTGCGTGAAACCGCGAGCTAACCGTTTCCTTCGCACGTTTCAGCGACGCGACGGCAGCGTGGACTTCCACAAGGACTGGACCCAGTACAAGGAGGGCTTCGGTTACCTCTCCCCGGACGACACCACCGAGTTCTGGCTCGGCAACGAGAAGATCCACCTGCTGACGACCAGCGAGTCGCTGCCCACCGTGCTGAGGATCGAGCTGGAGGACTGGGACGGCAACAAAAGGTGGTTTCATGGCACGTGAACGCGGCGAGAAGGCGACGACTCGCCGGATAAACGCTAACGAGCCCCCGCTCCTCTCTGCCCCCCCCAGGCACGCCGACTACAACACCTTCCGCCTGGGGTCCGAGGCCGACAAGTACCGTCTGACCTACGCCTTCTACTCCGGCGGCGACGCCGGAAACGCTTTCGACGGCTTCGATTTCGGAAGCGACCCCAGCGACAAGTATTTCACGTCGCACAACGGCATGCAGTTCAGCACCTTCGACAACGACAACGACAACTACGACCAGAACTGCGCCCAGCAGGAGGCCACGGGCTGGTGGATGAACAGGTGTCACGCGGCGCTGCTCAACGGCAAATACTACCCAGGTGAGGTCGCGCAGAGACGAACGGCGTCGCGCGAGCGTTTGACTCGTCCCCGTCTCACCGCGTTCTCCCCGCCCAGGTGGCACGTACTCGGCGAAGGACGCGGGCGAACAAGGTCTCGACAACGGCATCACCTGGGTCACGTGGCACAACCGCTGGTACTCCCTGAAAGAGACCACCATGAAGATCATTCCCGTCAGCCGCATCGCGGCGGGCGGCGGCGAGCAGCAGCTGGGGGTCAAGCAGTTCGGCGGCCTCGGAGACGCATAAAGGGCGCGGGCGTCGTTCGGCGAGCACCGCCCGAAAACCACCAACGAGCAGATGAAGTGCCTGTGTGGAAAAAAAAAATGTCTGCCATGATGATGTGTCTCCGAGCTGCGGCGATCAGCTGGACACTGATGTTCGCGTGTTTTCTCCTTCCATGTTGTTCACCAAATAAATGTCTTTTCTTTAACAAACACACAGACACTTTTGGACTCATCACTGCCGAGCCCGGATTATTAATCCACGCGGAGATGAGATGTAAAAACCCTCTGTATATAATCTAACCCTAATCCCTAACCCCTGACCCTAACCGACGCCGGGTCACGTGCTGTTTTAAGCATCAGGTGTAAAAATCAAAATCAACCTGCGCAGAAGCAGCAAAACGTCGTGTCTCCGTGAAATGAACAATTTAACATGTTGGTCCCGGGTCAGGACTGTCGGTGCACCTGTGGGCCGACATGAGCTTCCTCACCTGTAGCTCCAGGTTACAGGTTACACCTGACGTATAATAACCGGCTTATTTAAATTCAGTAAAAATCCCCCCGCTCGTCCCCGGGCCGAGCCCATGTTCCCGGTTTGGGACAGACTACAGGAGTTCAACTAATTCCACTTTCAATATGGCGCCGGTGACGCTGTCGTTGTCACGGGGACGGCGCGGTCGCTTGGTGTGTATTTTGATCCACGTCAGGGTGATTTATTTACTCTGCGTCGTGTACTGGTAGTACTTGTCCCCGTGCAGCTTCACCACTTCAACCACCGGTGGAGTCCAAACTCCGGCTGCTCGGCCGCTGTCCTGCCAAAACGCCTCTGTGTGTCCCAACAGCAGGAACCAGTTCCCACCCACAGGTCCACGGCTGTTTTCAGACGGACACACAACACGGACGGTTTGTTCTCACCCACCCACACACTGGCTCACTACATTTATTTTATTCTTTATTATTCTTATTCTTATTCTTATTATTATTTTATATAATTCTTTTTTAAATTTTGTTTTAATGTCAAAAAGCAAAAACATACAAAACAACAAACAAAAAGATAAGATAAGATAAGATTTACCTTTATTAGTCTCACAGTGGGGAAATACAGCAGCAATTTGATAACACAATAGAAGCAAAAAAACAAACAGAGAAGACCAGGAACAAACTGTCAACAACCACAGTAATATTTTAGCTCATTACAGCACATCAATAATATGTATATTATTGATATGTATATATATAAGATGTATATCCCATGACATCTTAAAGTTCTCAGCTGTTTACCACAGCGGCTCATGTGCCTTGGTGATTTATGACTATTATACCCAGCCCGTCCCCTAATGTTCTAATGTTCTAATGTTCTAATGTTCTAATGTTTTTCCCCATAATGAGTTTATCAGTTCACATTCCCAGAGAACATGCTCATCCTGTGGAGTTTAGAAGGTGTAAAATAAAACCTATGTACTATTTCACTATTTCTGGATTCACACTAAGTCTTTTTGTGTTCAGATTGTTGCGCGCATCTTTTGGTAGTTTAACACTTTTAAACATTATTATTATTATTATTATTTTATTTGTCACTGAAGAACTGAAGACATTAACTCGTATTGTTATCAGCACGTTGTGTTTATTGTTTGTGTATTTGAGCAGACTCCGCCCCGCCGGTGGGTGGCGCTGTGAAATCACGCGCTTCCGCTGGAGCTGATAACATCCGGGTTCTTCGCTCGGCGGTTCGTGGCGCCGCCGCTCGTGTCCGTGTCCGTCCGTGAGCGACTCGCTCGGTTCATCGTCGTTTTTGTCGTTGCAGCCGCGGTTTCACGTCGGGACGCTCGTCGCCGCCATGACGGAGGTGAGTCGCCGGTTCGGTTCGGTTCGGTTCGGTTCGGTTCCGCGCTCGCGGCGCTGATGCGCGGGGAGCGGACGGGGTCGGGCCCCGGCTAATTCCCGGAGCGCGCGGCGCTCGAACCCGTTTCGATGACCGTGTTGACTCCGTGTCACCCGCAGGACGTCCAGAAACACTCGGTCCACACGCTGGTGTTCCGCTCCCTGAAGCGGAGCCACGACATGTTCGTGTCCGACCAGGCCAAGTCCGTTCCCCCGGACGACCACAGGTAACCGGTAACCGGCCGCCTCCTCCTCCTGCTCCTGCTCCTCCTCCTCCTCCTGTTCGCTCCCCGGATCAATAAATCACCACGAGCCGATCAACCGATTTATTCAGCGTCACTTTGTTCTCGTGCTTCTCTAACGGGACCGTGGGCAGAACCAGAACCAGAACCTGAGGTGTAGTAATGCTAATGCTAATGCTAACGCGTCGCACTTTACGTTTACTTTACGTCGCGTCGGGAGAAGATCGATCGATCGATAATGTGGATTCTTTCCAATACTCTGTGTGTGTGTGTGTGTGTACACACACACACACACACACACACACACACACGAAATGCAGCTGTGTGGAAGTTACGGATCTATTACACGTCATAGATAAAACTATTGATTAAATCGATGAAACTCATAGTGGCGGCTCTCATCTGTGTGTGTGTGTGTGTGTGTGTGTGTGTGTGTGTGTGTGTGTGTGTCACGGCCGTTTAATGACAACATGCTGGTTCTGAGGAGAACCTGGTGATGATGAGGAGGAGGAGGAGGGTGGTGACGATGATGATGATGGTGTGGTGAATGATGGTGGTGGTGATGATGATGATGATGATGATGATGACGATGACGATGATTCTTCTTCTCCTTCTCCTCCTCGTGTTCACAGCCACCAGATGAAGATGGGCGTGAAGCTGAAGACAGAGTACGGCGCCGTGTTGCACATGCCCGTCCTGAAGGAAGGCAAAGACGGAGCGACGCACGTCGTGGGCGGGACGCCGGGCCCCCGCAGCTACGCCCAGCCAGGTGTGTGTGTGTGTGTGTGTGTGTGTGTGTGTGTGCTGACCAGTTCATCTCTTTATTCTGACGTGTTTGTTTGTTTGTTTTCACGCTGACGTGTTTATTTCTGGACGTGTTGGTGAAGATGACCCAGAGTACCTGATCGCTGGGACACACGCCTACCCTGCTGGACCAGGTGAGCGCCGCGTGGGTGTGGTTTGTCTCACCCCGCCGGACGGACCGGACCGGACCGATGTCTCACCCCGTCTCACCCTGTCTCACCCCCACAGGAGTCGCTCTGACCGCTGACACCAAGGTGCACAGGAATCCCAGCGAGGGAGGGGTCCGCTCCTTGGCGCTGGCTTTGCCGCCCTCACAAGCCAGGTACACACACACACACACACACACACACACACACTCCATCACGTGCAGGTTTTCATCAGGACCGGTGATTTGCAGGCAGGACGCGAGCCGCACCGCCTCCAGCGTCGCCGACATCCACCGACACGCGGGAGCAGCAGAGCGGTCTCACTCCGCCGTGGTAGGTCGCGTTCGCTTGGCGCCGTCCAATCCCTGAGAGCGGCGCTGACGGCGAGCGCGTGTCATTTCAGTCGCTGATGGAAGGAGGCGGCACCAGGACCTCGGCGCTCATGAGGAAAGCGCCGACCATGCCCAAACCCCAGTGGCACCCGCCCTGGAAACTGTTCCGGGTAAGTGCTCGCGCCGCGTCGTCCATCAACGCGTCACGTCCGAGTTGTTAACGGCGCGGCGTCGGGTCCGACAGGTCATCAGCGGTCACCTGGGCTGGGTCAGGTCCATCGCCGTGGAACCCGGGAACCAGTGGTTCGTCACGGGGTCGGCCGACAGAACCATCAAGGTGAGTGCAGCGGGACGTCCCACGCAGAGCTAGTCTGATTTTACACACACACACACACACACACACAGAGTCATGTGTGTGTGTGTGACCCCCCCACAGATCTGGGACCTGGCGAGCGGGAAGCTGAAGTTGTCTCTGACCGGACACATCAGCACGGTGCGAGGCGTCGCCGTCAGCAGCCGCAGCCCCTACCTGTTCTCCTGCGGCGAGGACAAGCAGGTCAAGTGCTGGGACCTGGAGTACAACAAGGTGTGTGTGTGTGTGTGTGTGTGTGTCTGTGTCTGTGTGTGTGTCGCTGCTTCAACGACCAGGAAATGAGACATGTGGGTGTGTTTCAGGTGATCAGGCACTACCACGGACACCTGAGCGCCGTGTACGACTTGGACCTGCACCCGACCATCGACGTGCTGGTGACGTGCAGCAGAGACGCCACGGCGAGGGTGAGCGACTCACCTGATTGGTTAGGAGGAAGGTTTGGTCATGTCGGTTCCGTGGAGTGAGAAACGTCAGAACCCGCCACTCCAGTCCAATAAAGAACCGCACGCACGTTCTGCACCTGTCCCGTCTTACGGAGGACGGCGTGTTGCGTTCAGGTGTCTCAGGACTGACGGGCTCTCCGTCCCCGCAGGTGTGGGACATCAGGACCAAAGCCAACGTGCACACGCTGACGGGCCACACCAACACCGTGGCCACGGTCCGGTGCCAGGCCGCGGAGCCGCAGATCATCACGGGTAAACGCGCCCGCCTCGCCGTTAGCCGCCACGTGCTAACGAGCCGCGCTAACGCATCACGTTCTCGTTGCAGGAAGCCACGACTCCACCATCAGACTGTGGGATCTCATCGCCGGCAAAACCAGAGCCACGCTGACCAATCACAAGAAGTCGGTCCGGACTCTGGTGCTGCACCCGCGACAGTACGCTCGCCGCTCACCGCGCCCACAGATCAATACACGAGCGATCAGGTTCGTTAAACCGACGTTAACCGCGGCTTTTTTTTTTTTTTTCTACAGATACACTTTTGCTTCTGGTTCCGCCGACAACATCAAGCAGTGGATGTTCCCGGACGGAAACTTCATCCAGAACCTGTCGGGTCACAACGCCATCATCAACACGCTGGCCGTGAACTCCGACGGCGTGCTGGTGTCTGGAGGTATCGCCGTTCGCGTTGTCGCGGTTGTCGTTGTCGTGGTGCGAGCGGCCGCCTGAGGAAACGTCTTCTCCTCCTCAGCCGACAACGGGACCATCCACATGTGGGACTGGAGGACGGGTTACAACTTCCAGAGGATCCACGCCGCCGTGCAGCCGGGGTCTCTGGACAGCGAGTCGGGAATCTTCGCCTGCCTGTTCGACCACTCGGAGAGTCGGCTCATCACCGCCGAGGCCGACAAGACCATCAAAGTGTACAAGGAGGACGACGCCGCGGTGAGTGTCGCGCCCGGCGCCCGTCCCGAGCCGCCGCGGTTCTGTACTGACGCGTCTGTTTTCCCTCACGCAGACGGAGGAGAGTCACCCCGTCAACTGGAAGCCGGAAATCCTGAAGAGGAAAAGATTCTGAAGAAGTTTTTTATTTCTGTCACAATCGGACATTTGGTTCCGGACCGAACGGGCCGGTTCTTTTTTTTTATTTAGGACAAACAGCTTCGACTTTTTTTTTTACTCTAAGAACCATTTGCAGTCCTCGTCACATGACGCCAGTCCCACGACGCGGCCGCCGCGGACCGCCAGGAACCTGCCCGACCGCTTGTTCTTGATGACGACGGCCCTGCGGCGGCCGCGGTCGGTCCGGTCCACCAGAAGCAGCCACTCCTCGGACGCGGCGGGGCCGGGCTGGAAGCGGACCCGGTCCCGGGCCGGGTCGAACCCTGCGGGGGGAAAGATGTTTTGTACGCTCGTTTTCTCCTGTGACGTAAACTTAGTTCAATAAAGACTTTTCACAGTCGTGATGTCGAGTCCTCACCCAGGTATCGGCCCGTCAGCGCGTTCCGGTAGAATTTACAGCCGTCGCCTTTTATCTCCTCCCAGCGCCCACCGTCTCCGGGCACCTGGGCCGAGCTCCCCCGCGGCCCCGGTGCCGCCTGCCGCGTCGGCCCGCTGCTCACCTGGAAAAAAACACGTGTCACGACTGATGACGCGGCGACCGTTGTTCCGCGGCCCTCGAGGTTAAAGGGTCAGTTCACCCAAAAGAGGCTTCTCTGTTTCCATGCGGCGTTTGAGTGAACTAACCCTTTAGTTGGTCACCTGAGTCCTGGATGTAGAGCTCGGTGGCGGCGTGGCGAAAGCCGCGGCCCAGTTTCTTCTTGGGGCGGGGCTGCTCCTCCTGCTCCTCCTGCTCCTCCTCCCGCTCGGCCGCCAGGAGGTGCCCAGCGTTGAATCCGATCTCCTCCTCCAGGGCCCGGACACAGGCGTCGAAGCTCTCCTCGTCCTCCTCCGCTCGCCTGCGGGGCGCCGGCCGTTAGCGAGGCGGGACGGTACCGTCATCCGTTTACCTGTCGGGTCCTCACCTGAAGTCCACCCACAGCAGCCCCGCCGTGATCAGGCCCAGCCACTCGCTGGCCTCCCAGTCCGGGGCCAGCAGGACCGGCACGACGGCCACCTGCCTGGCGTCGGCGTAGCTGAGCTCCTTCTTGCAGCTGCGGGACGCCTGGTAGGCCGGAGTCATGACGGGGACGATGACGGCGGCCCCCTCCACGCCCGCGGCCATGCTGAGGACGCAGGCGCGCGCACGTTACGTCATCTCAGGAATGACGTCGTTGAGTAATTAAAATTCAAAAGTGAAACGTTATAAATATTTTAGTTTGTGTCTCAGATCAATAAATGAATAACCGGCGCGCTCGGTTCCGTCACCACCAGCTGTTCGAACCGCGTCGCGCAGCAGCAGAACCCGGCGGGTACGTACGCGTCGTTGACGTCGCCCGTCACCCCCCCCTCCACGTCCATCCACACCGGCAGCCCGTCGTCCCGCAGGCGGCCGAAGATCCTCCTCACCAGCGCCTGGTCGTCCCACTGGTACGAGAGCATGATGTGCGGCGCCATGTCCGCCCCGGTCCGAACACAGCCCACAGCTCAGGTGAGTCGCTCAGGTGAGTCGCTCAGGTGACTGTTGTCATGGTAAAACAAACAAAACAACAGATACAGGAACATTTCCATGTTTGTTTTTATGAGCTCATGATTCTTTATGAGTGAAACTAAACACTTTATTTGTTTTAGTGTAAATTTAACGTTTAAATATAAATTCACAGAAATACGTTGTAACGTGAGTCAGATTAAATCCGCAGATTAACATCCTCAGTTAGTTACTTGATTTACATCCATTTAAAAGATCAGTTACGATGTGATAATTAATGCAAAAATAGAATTAAACCAAAGATGTTGCGCAGAACCTGCAGAACCTGCAGAACCCGCTCTCTGGCAGTAGGGGGCGCCGCTACGTCACAAAAAGACACGGGCCCGTTCAACCTTCCTTATTTGGTTTCTTCCGATCACTTCCCCGCAATCGATCGCACCGATAGACAGACTGAACGGACCTTTCTGATCGAGATCGATTAATTTGAACTATTACTTCCTCCGCTGCACTTTTCCCGACGCGCCACAGGTGAGACGCACCTGTCGGTTTCCCCGGAGCAGGTCGAGCCCCGCCCGGCAGGAGGAGCGTGCAGAGCGCACAGCCGGGGCTGAGTGGGCGCTCCGGGCGGGGCGGGGCGGGGGGGGGGGGATTAACGGGTGGTGTTCAGTCCTCGCGGTCACGCAGCACGCGCCAGAACTGCGATGGACAAAGTCGCGGGACGGAGACGTCCTCTGACGCCCGAGTGAGTTCGACACGCGGGGCGGAGGTTATGTAACCCGGTTCCGAGCGCACACAGGAAGCGGACCGGGTCACGCGTGGCGGCGGAATGGGTCGGCTCCTCCCGACGCTCGTGGCGGCGCTGCTTTGCGCGCGGGCGCGCGCGCAGGTGTTCGACCTGACGCTGTCCGCGAGGGAGGGTTTGCCCGCGAGAACCGTGGTGGGCGACCTGGGAGCGGGACTGAGCCGGCCCAGCACCGGGTTCTTCATCTCGGAGAGCAGGGACTCGGACGTGTTCAGGGACTTTGAGATCGACGCGGACACGGGGATCATCTCCGCCGCCGTGGTGCTGGACCGGGAGCGCAGGGACCGGTACGAGTTCGTCGCCGCCACGCTGACGGGGGAGGTGATCAGAGTGAGAATAGAGGTGGAGGACGTGAACGACCACTCCCCGGTGTTTCCCTCCCCGGGGGTCGACCTGGAGATATCTGAGCTGACCCCCCTGGGGAGCCGGTTTCAGCTCGAAGTCGCCAGAGACCGGGACGAGGGTGAGTTCGGCACGCGGGGGTACCGGATCACGGAGCGGGAGATGGGGGACTTGTTCCAGCTGGATTACCGCAGCGGATCCGAGGACCACGTGAGCCTGGATCTGGTCCTGAGCAGCAAACTGGACCGAGAATCGCGGGACTTCTACTCCCTGACCGTCGAGGCTTTCGACGGGGGGGTTCCGGCCAGGACCGGGACCCTTCGGGTGAACGTCCACGTCCTGGACGAGAACGACAACCCGCCGGTGTTCAACCAGACAGAGTATCACGTCCCGGTGCCCGAGGACGCTCCGGTCATGTCCGTCGTTTGTCAGGTGCACGCCACCGACCTCGACCTGGGCGACAACGGCAGAGTCACCTACGAGATCTACAGGCGTCAGAGCGACCCCGCCCAGGTGTTCTCCATCGACGAAACCACGGGGGTGGTGTACCTCAACCGGCCGCTCGACTTCGAGACGCAACCTTTTCACGAGCTCATCGTCAGCGCCCGAGACAACGGGGCGCAGCCCGAGAGCAGCAGCGCCTTCGTGGGCGTGAAGGTGCTGAACGTCAACGACAACAGCCCCGCTATCAGCGTCCTGTTTCTCAGCGAGACGGGGGAGGCGGCGGTGTCCGAGGCCGCGGCCGTCGGGGACTACGTCGCCCGGATTTCGGTGTCTGACCCCGACCTCGGGGGTCAGGAGGTCACCGTCATCCTGGAGGGAGGCGACGGGAAGTTCGCCCTGAAGCGGACGGACGATTTCCTGTATGCCCTGTGCGTGGACGAGGAGCTGGACAGGGAGGACAGGGACCTGTATGAGCTGAGGGTGCGGGCGTCGGACTCCGGGAACCCGCCCCTGAGCAGCGAGGCCGTCCTCCTCCTGAAGGTGGCCGACGCCAACGATAACCGCCCGGCCTTCGAGAGAGACGTGTACGTCGTCAGCGTCTCGGAGGACGCCCCGCCGGGGACTTCCCTCATCCGGATGCAGGCCGCGGACGCGGACGAAGGCGCCAACGCAGAGGTCAGGTACTCCGTCCTCACGTCCGGCCGGGACGGCCTGATCCGCATCGACCCGGAGTCGGGCCTGGTGGCCACAGCCGCGGCTCTGGACAGAGAGACGGAGGCGGAGCTGCGGTTCCTGGTGGTGGCGGCGGACGGAGGGGAACCGGCCCTGTCGTCCACGGCCACAGTCACGGTGCTGGTGGACGACGTCAACAACAACGAGCCGGTGTTCCAGCAGCAGCTCTACAACGTGTCCATACCCGAGCACGGAGAGACCGGAACCTGCTTCTTACAGGTGCGTTGGATCTTAACGGGTCAGTGAGACATTTGCGTTCGCGGCAGGACAAACGAGACACGCGGTTCAAATGAAAACTTTATTATTCAGTCATAAAGATTGAGGGTCGAGCAGAACTCCTCCAGGAAGAGGAAGAACATCTCAAATCCAGATCGACTCACCCAGGAACTGAACATGAGTCACTCACTTACACATTCACATAATGATAAACACCAGCCGGTCACGGCCCAGGGTCACGACCTTCCCGGGGGTCACGACCTTGCCGGGGTCACACAGAAGTTGAAGAAGCTCTTCGTCTTCCTCTCAGGTCGTTTATCTGAGACGACTTTTATGAAGAGAAGTTGAACTCGTCTCTGTGGACGACGTCTCCTGCTCCGTCTCACGTGCCGCGACACAAGAGTCGCCTTCAGTGTGTTCGCACAACGCCAGCAGTGTTCCTCCTTCACACACACACACACACACACGCACACACACACACACACACACACACACACACACAGTGTTCAGCTCAGCCTGCCTGGTACCGCTCTCCGACAGAACCTCAGCTGACAGGGTTCTGTCTGTTAAAGGGATCTTTAGTCGTCAGTGTTGAGATAAAGCAAAACAACAACAACAACAACAACTTCCTTCGATCGTCGGCGAAATACGGAACAAATCTGTGTCGACCCCAAACATATTTAACTTTAAACTTTTAACTTTAACTTTAAAACGTCCGGGCCACGGTTCTGTTGGTGTCGACCCAGAACCCTGACAGAACCTCGTGTCAGCACCGTCGGCCGTGCCGGACTTTGACCGCGCGGTTCATGCGCCTCGTAAAGTCTGGGGCGATATCGTCTTTATGACGGAGCGTCTCAGGCGCTTTGAAGACGTGACTAATTTATGAGGTTTGATCTTCAGCTGAGGTCAAAGATGAACGTGTAAAAAATGGACCTGATTTTTTATGATGCGTGTGAGCATCAGACTGAAGTTATTAGTTCTGGTTTCTTCCTGTTTCCCGTCACGTGTTTCATCTTCAAACATCTTCTTCTTTTTCCGTTCAGGTCGTCGCCTCCGATGCGGACGGCCCCGTCTTCGGCAGCGTGCGGTACTCTCTGTCCGACGACTTCGGCGAGCCGGACCGCCACCCCCTCTTCGAAGTGAACCCCCAGACCGGAGAGCTGTGCGTGTCCCAGGACGTCGACCGAGACGCCGGGCAGACGACCCACGACCTCCTGATCAAGGCCGAAGATCCGGTGAGCGACTTTGTTTGGACCGACTTCCTGCTTGAGGAGCGTTTGTTTTCCTTTCCTTCACTCTCGTCTCTCCTCCCTCAGGGAGGCCTCAGCGCTCAGACCTACGTCCACGTCCAGATCCGGGACTTGAACGACAACGCTCCGGTGTTCGACCCCGACGAGTACGACGTGAGCGTCAGCGTCCACGCGCCGCCCGGCGCCGAGGTCCTCAACGTCGTCGCCACCGACCGAGACTCCGGCCGCTTCGGACACGTGACCTACGAGCTCGTCCCCGGGGACGTGTCGGGTTTGTTCGCGCTGGACAGAGAGACGGGTGGGTGTCGGGTGTTTGACCCCGAGCTCCTCCGGTTCGTTTCGTTGGGTCTGACGAGGTTTTCAAGGAAATGCAGCAGGACCTCGCTAACAGAGAACCTCCATCTTCTTTCCGTTGCTGCAGGAACGCTCTTCCTCGCCTCCGCTCTGACGCACCTGGGCGCCGCCAGCGCCAAGCTGTCGGTAACCGCGTGGGACGGCGGGGGCCTGGCCGCCATCAGACCGGCGCGGGTTACCGTCAACGTGTTACGCAGCGCCCCGCCCCCGGCCGTGTTCCAGAGGTCACGCTACTCCTTCGCCGTGTCCGAGGACGCGCCGCCGGGGACATCCGTGGGGGCAGTGGAGGCCGCCGACCCGGCAGGTGCGTTTGGTTTGTTGGTCATCCGCTGAGCTCCGCGTGCAGCAGCGCGGTCCGATGAATCCGGCAGAAACCAAAGTGATGGAAAATTAGCGACCTCGTTTCCCCGGCCTCTGCAGAAAAAAAGACGCGTTTAAGCCGATTTGTTGGGACAGATGATGGTGACAAACAAATCTCCCTCCAGACGTTGGAAGGGAGCGAGGAAGTTTAATCTTTAATCCTCCTCGGCCGTGCGGCGGGAAACCCGGAAAACGGCGTGACGAAGATCCCGTCGTAAACTGTGGATCTGCCGTGAGCGAGGACGCAGACGCCGTTATTCAAACAGGACTCGTGTTTAACGTGGAGCGTCTCCTCTGTGTTTGGAGGGTTTTCCAGGATTATCCCTTCATAGTCCACTTGTTAGGCACCGCTGACCCCCCCCCAGTTAAACCCGTCGCCTGCAGCAGACGGTCATTTAAGTTAATTAAGGGATTAGCAGCGCTAAGCTGTATGTAGTTACTGCTCGGGGTCAATGGGATCTTCTGACCTGTGATGTGATGAATGTTTCTGATTGTGTGTTTTTGTTGGTGCAGGTCAGGTACCTTTGTCTGACCCTTAATGAAAACCACTTCCTGTCTCAGCAGCGTCGAACCCTCATCAGTAAAGACTCTCTGTTTCCACAGACGCAGCAGAATCCGTGTCCTACAGGATTTCCTCCGGGGATCCTCGGGGTCTGTTCTCGGTTCACCCGACGTCTGGCCTGATCAGCAGCGTCAAACCTCTGGACCGCGAGTCGCAGCCGTTCGCCCTGCTGGTTCTGCAGTCCTACACCGCCGTGTCCCCCGTCCGCGGCACCGCCCAGGTCAATGTCACCGTCGCCGACGTCAACGACAACGCCCCCGTCTTCTCCAAACTCAGCGACGCCATCGCCGTGTCCCAGGACACCCTGCCGGGAACGGTGCTGTTCCTCGCTCACGCCCGCGACATGGACGGCGGGGCCAACGGGAAGGTGACCTATCGCCTTCGGAGTGACGGGAACGGGACGTTCGCCGTGGACCGCGACCTCGGGACGCTGACGTTGAAGTCGGAGGTTGCGGGCGTCTCGTCGGCAGAGTTACATCCTGGAAATCGTGGCTCAGGATGAAGGAGAACTTCCCCTGAGCTCGACTCTGACTCTCACCGTCGACGTGGACCGCGGCGGCGCCGAGGACGGCCTGGCCTTCGAGACTTTAGTGTACCAGGTGGAGATAGGCGAGGGGTACCGCCGAGACTCCAGGGTCATCCAGGTGAGGGCTCACCGGACCCGGGCGGCTCACGTGTCCGACGCGGGCGTCACCTACTCCTTGGAGTCGGAAGCCGGGTTCCCGCCCGCTCCGTTCCGTGTGCATCCGAACACGGGGTGGCTGTACCTGTCCCGCGACCTGGACTACGAGACCGAGTCCGGCTACCGCTTTCGAGTGTTGGCCGCAGCCGGGGTCGCCTCGCCGGCGAACGCCACGGTGATCGTGCGGGTTCTGGACGTGAACGACAACGCTCCGGCGTTCAGCAGCGAGGTCTACTACTTCACCGTGTCCGAGGGCTCGTCGGCCCGAGGCCCGGTGGGAACGGTCCGGGCCGCGGATAAGGATTCTGGGAAAAACTCGCAGCTGTCCTACATCCTGCTCACGGACGGGAAGTTCTTCCGCATCAACGTCAACACAGGTAACGGCGTTAAACCGTTACCTGTTTACCGTAACCGCAGCTCCGCGTCGTCACCTGACCCCCCGTCTCCCAACCAGGTGAAATCATCAGCTGGGTGGCACTGGACCGGGAGCAGCACAGCCAGCACCGCCTGAAGGTGATGGTCACGGACCAGGGTCGCCCGCGCCTCAACGCCACCTGCACCGTTCACATCCTGGTCACCGACGTCAACGACAACGCACCGCGGTTTGTGCACCTGCCCGCCAGCAAGGCGCTGAGCATGCAGGTGAGAGCGGGTCCTCCGGGGCGTCCGTGGTCCCGCGGTTCTGATCCAACACCGGTGGCACATCTTTACACTTTTTATGTTCTACGTGGTTCTGGGATTCAGACCCGATACGGGTGTTTCTGTTCACCGCAGCTTTGGGCCGCGGCGCCGGCGGGATCCTTAGTGACCACCATGTTCGCCAAAGATCTGGACGCAGGAGAAAACGGAACCGTCGCCTTCTCGTTGGCCACAGGTGAGTCGACGCTCGTCATCTTATATTTGCACGTTTGCCGCCGGATGCCTTTTCTCACTGAGTTCGGACCTGTTGTGTTGTCAGCTGGTTCTGGAGACCCGGGACATTTTGAGATTGACAGCAGAACTGGAGACATCAGAACAACAGAGCTTTTCGCCCAGAATGCTGAAGCGTCCTACACGCTGAAGGTCACCGCCACGGACGGAGGAGCCGCACCTCGGGAGGACACCGCGGTTGTCCACGTCCAGGTGCGCCGCCCCGTCGCCCTCGCGTTCTGGCCCGATATGACTTTCATGTTCTGTGTGATTCTGTGCAGAGACCCCTGACGCATTTCGTCCGCAGGTCCACGGGTTCGAGGTTCTGCACGGCCGGCCCGACCGCCGGCCCGTGAGGTTCTTCACCGTCAGAGAGGACGCGGAACCGGCGACCGTCATCGGCTCGGCCGGCGTCTCGGATGACGGGAGGTTCCACTACTGCATCTCCGAGGGCGACGGCGGCGTTCACTTCGGCGTCGACGCCTCCTCCGGGGACGTGTACGTCGACCAGCCGCTGGACTACGAGTCGGCGCCGCGGTTCTTCCTCGTGGTGCGGGCGAAGACGCGGCCTCCGGAGCGAACGTGTCGGTGCCGGTCAGCGTGGCGGTGGAGGACGTGAACGACCACGCGCCCTGGTTCGCCGATAAGCTGCTGACGTTCGGCCTGAGGGAGGACGCCGCGGTCGGGTCGCTGGCGTTCGCCTTCCACGGCAGAGACGCCGACGCGACCTTCGCTAACAGCGCCCTCCGCTACACTCTGACCTTTGACCCCGAACTCAGCGAGTCATCGCGCTTCCCCTTCCAGATCGACCCTCTCACGGGGAGCCTGAGCGTCGCGGCACCTTTGGACCGCGAGACGACGCCCAGCTTCTCCTTCACCGTCACCGCCGCCGACCGGGCGCCGCGGGAGGACGAGCGCAGGCGGGCGTCCGTGACGGCGCAGGTGTTTCTGCTGGACGTCAACGACAACCGGCCCGTGTTCGTGTCGGCGGACGCGGTCCGGGCGGCGGAGGACGCGGAGGTCGGCAGTCTGCTGCATCGCTTTGTGGCCATCGACGGAGACGAGGGCGAAAACGGACGCGTGTCCTTCGCCATCGTCGCCGGAAATGAGAAAGGGTTGTTCTCGCTGGAGGAGGAGACAGGTGGGGGCGGGGCTAATGTCAAATGAGAAATCAATATCTGATCAGTTGTTTCAATTTTCAGTCAATACATTTCCTGCTGCCCCTCACCCGTCCCCTCACCCGTCCCCCCTCTCGTCTCCCTCAGGCCTCCTCTTTCTCGCTGCTCCTCTGGACTACGAGGAGCAGCGCGTCCACCGGCTGACGGTCCGAGCGGCGGACCGCGGCCTGCCCTCGCTGTCCTCCGCCCACACCCTGACAGTGGAGGTGGGGGACGTGAACGACCGGCCGCCCGTCTTCAGCCGGAGCTCGTACGTCGCCAGTGTGGCGGAGAACCGGGACCCAGGAGAACCGGTGGTCAGGGTCCTCGCCACGGACCAGGATTCAGGTGAAAACCGTTTGTCGCTGTGGTCGACCGATTCGTTTGAACTGGAAATGAAGTGAAATGAAGCGATGAGGTGAAGGTGAAGCGGTGAAGTGCTGAAGGTGACAGTTTGTCCCCTCGGCCACTAGGTGGCAGCACCAACATGTGAACCCCAACAGTGTTTTTCTTTCCCGACTCTGTTTAAAAAACTTTATTGAAACGTCGGAGCAGGAAATCCCCGTCCGTTCTCGTGGTTCAGAGCGTCAGTTCCACGTGGACAAACAGAGTTAAAGTTCTAGTGCAGCGGATCAAGGTCGTGTTGTGTTGGCTCACAGACCCGCAGGTGTGTTTATTTTAAGGTGCGGGGCCTCCAGAGTCGTCCTTTAAGTGGGGGGGGGGCACATTCCTGGGGGGGAGGGACCGTCCAAGAACAGCGAGCTCGGGGAGAACCCTCCGGTCTGCTGATCGCGTCTCTAATCGGATCCATCTGTGGGAACGCCCCCCCCCATGACTGTTTGGTGTGTGTGTGTGTGTGTGTGTGTGTGTGTGTGTGTGTGTGTGTGGGTGTGTGGGTGTGTTGAGTCGGAGTGTGCGACAGGTCTTTGTGTAACTGTGTGCATCCTTTGTTCAACGTTTTCACTCAATTGGGGATTTAATGTCATTTTAATCAGTTTCTAGACTGTGTGTACTCACACACACACACACACACACAAACTACATGTCTGGTGTTTGACCTTTGACCTTTGACCCCCTGCGTCCAGAGGAGAACGCCGTCATCTGGTACAGTCTGCTGCCGGGTCCCGGGTACGAGCTGTTCAGCATCGGCCCGTACACCGGCCTCATCAGCACCGCGTCGCACCTGGACCGCGAGCGGCGGCCACGTTACACGCTGCGGGGTAAGACGGCAGAGACACGCACATGCGTCGCACGCGTCGCACACATGTCACACACACGTCACACATGTGTTATTATTGATTAAAGTTTTACTTAGTTAAATGATTTTATTATTATTATTATTATTATTATTTTTATTTTAGATTTTAAAATAATTTTACTTTCATGAGTTAAGTGGATGCGGTAAGCAAGTACTGAGAGTATACGTTTGTGTACTGTAAATACTTCATATTCTGATCATGTGAGATTGGATCGTATTGATCCGCATGTTATCAATCAGGCTGTGATGCCCCCCCCCCCGGGGACTGATTCATGCAGCAGACTGGGGGGTCTGACTGTTTGTTCTTCTCTCTCTGCGTTTGATGACAAACTGCTTCAGATGTTTTTCTCGTCGTCAGCGGGACGACCAGCAATTATGTTTAATCACTAAAATATAACGGGACGGCGCCGGGCCGGAGGAGGGGCTCGCTGGGCAGAAATATGTGGGACGATTTTCTCAGTAAATATTAAAATCTGCGGCGGCGAACTTCATGTTGACGGATTGTTTTTTCTTTAGAAAAAGAGCGTGTTTGTTTCTTTTGTTTTCACTTTGTTTTATCAGAAGCGGGCGGAGAAACGAAATAAACAATAATAAATAATATAATAACGTAAAGAATTTAAAGTTAAACGTGATGAGTCGTCGTGTCCTCAGTCCAGGCCCGTGACAGCGGCGCGCCGCCTCTCTCGGCCACGGCGGCGGTGCTCGTGTCCGTGCTGGACGACAACGACAACCCGCCGGAGTTCGCGCGGTTGTCCTTCCTCATCAGCCTGCCGGAGAACCTGCCTCCCGGGGTCGTCCACACGGCGCGGGCCTCCGACCCGGACCGCGGGGAGAACGGAACCGTACGCTACGCCATACGAGGTGAGGACCGTTCTCGCCGCGTCCCGCAGCGCGGCGCCCGGCGGACTCTGAGTTCTGCTCGGTTCTCCTCAGGCGAGGACTACGCCGGTCTCTTCGCCATTGACAGCCTCACGGGCGCCGTCAGCACCACGCGGGTCCTGGACCGCGAGGACCGGCAGAACTACACGCTCGACATACTGGCCCGCGACCGCGGCCCCGACCCGCTCGCCTCCTCCGCCCGGCTCCGCCTGTCACTGCTCGACCAAAACGACAACGCCCCCTCGTTCGCCCGTAAGAGCTACCACGCCGCCGTCAGCGAGGGCCTGCCGGTCGGCGCAGAGGTCCTGACCGTGAGCGCCTCCGACCCCGACGAGGGGTCCAACGGGGACGTGACCTACTCCCTGACGGAGGACGGCAGCCAGGGCGGGTTCTCCCTGGACCCGGTCACGGGCGTGATCCGCATCGCCCGGGCCCTGGACAGAGAGAGGCGGGCCCAGTACACCCTCAGAGTGGTGGCGACCGACGGCTGCGCCCAGGGGCCGCTCAGCTCCGCGGTGTCCGTCACCGTGCAGGTGGAGGACGTGAACGACAACGTGCCCGTCTGTGAGCAGAACCCCGTCGATGCCTGGGTCTCCGCGAGGACACCGCCGGGCCGGGCGGTGGCCACGGTCCGGGCGGCGGACGCGGACCGGGGCGAGAACGGGACGGTGCGGTTCGCGCTGCCCGACGACGAAAACCTGTTTGACGTCGATGCCGAGTCGGGAGAAATTTCGCTGAGGAGACGAGTGAGGGCGGGTTTCTCCGGGAGGAAGCTGCAAGTTCTGGTCTCGGACCGGGGACGACCCGCTCTGACCTCCACCTGCCTGGTGTTCATCCGCCTGAGGGGCGAGCAGGAAGGACTCCACTTCTCCAGCGACGTGTACAACACCAGTGTGGAGGAGAACAGCGGAGCAGGTGGGTCGGCCGGCTCCGCCCCTCCACGTGACCCCTGACCCGTGACACCTGACCCCGGCTCTAACCCCATCTCTCTCTGAAGGCACCTGGATCGCGCAGGTGGAGGCCAGCGACCCAGCCGGCAGCGGACAGCGCGTCACCTACGCCATCTTCAGTGGCGACGATGACGGCGTGTTCTCCATCGACCGTCACACAGGTGCTCGCTGGTTCTGATCCGCAGATCTCGTCACGCGTTTCAGCTCCACTAACAGCCCGAATCTCTGACTGATGTTCACTGCCCCCCCCGCAGGTGATATCCGGGTCCAGAAAGACGACTCCCTGGACTTCGAGCAGAACCGGCGGGTCCAGCTGGTGGTTCTGGCCGACAGCGGGCCGCAGACGGCCCACTGCAGGGTCTCCGTCGCCCTGCTGGACGTCAACGACAACGCGCCGCTGTTCGAGCGCGGCGCCTACCGAACGGCCGTGTGGGAGGGGCAGGTGCGCAACACCTACGTGACGCAGGTAAACGCCGCGCCCTCGTCTTCATTCGCCAATGGATCGGCTGCGCTGATTACAGCCACGCCCATTAATTTTCCTCTCAGGTGTTCGCGTCGGACGCGGACGGCGGCGTGAACGGGCAGGTCGAGTACTCCATCGTGTCCGGGAACACCAACCAGGCGTTCATCCTGGACTCCATGCGTGGGATCCTCGCCACCAACGTTCTGCTGGACCGCGAGATCACTCCGTCATACAAGTACGACGAATACCATAACTTTACTGCATCCAGTGAGTACACTGTGTACCACAGAACTGTGTAGCGGTTGTTGCTTATTGGATTAACTGGGAGGTCGACCCCCTCCGACAGAGGCAGCGCTTTTCTTTCAGGAATGTTCAAGATCTGCGCCAGCATTCGTTCAATATTTCAAAATGTTCTCATGTTGCTAATCGGATGAAAAAAGACCCCGGAGCCGAATCCGGTGGTTTCACGGCGAGGTCGGGTCAGAACAGAACCGAGGGTTCTCTAAAGTGCAGCGGTGTGTTTGACTCCCTTTGCGCCGCAGGCTGGTTCTGCGGGCAGCAGACAAGGGGAACCCTCCGCTCAGCAGCACTGCCACCGTCAGGGTCCAGGTGGTGGACGTCAACGACAACGGCCCGACCGTGCCCGCCGCGGAGCCCGTGGTCGTCGCGGAGAGTAAGGCCGATCCCCGCGGGCAGTTTGCCGATTCGTGACGTTTGCTGGAGCTCCTGTTGTGACGCCGTCCGCGTTCTCCTGCAGATCTGCCGGCAGGTCACGCGGTGACCCGGGTGATCGCGAACGACGTGGACCTGAGCTCGAGTCTCACCTACGGCTTCTCCGACGACGGCGCCGCCGACGGTCCGTTCGCCATCGACCGCTACACCGGCACGGTCACCCTGACGCGAGCCCTGGACTACGAGGAGCGGGCGGAGTACGTTTTGACGGTCTGGGCGTCCGACTCCCTCCACCGGGCCGATGGGCAGGTCAAAGTTCACGTGCTGGACGTCAACGACAACGCTCCGGTCTTTGACCAGGTGTCCTACCAGGTACGGACCAATCAACAAACAGGTTGTTACCTTGTATGATTCTTACTTTACAAATGTTACAGATGCTTTTTCACCAATCGATTAATCGGCTGTTAATGGTTCGCTCGGGTAGCAACTGATGAGTGTCAGAGGAAGGTGAAATCAGGTGTGACTCCCTGCAGGTGGAGTTGTCGGAGCTGGTCCCGGCCGACACGCCGGTTCTGACGGTGTCCGCCACGGACGGAGACTCTGGGCTCAACGGGAAGATCTCCTACAGACTGCTTTCATCTCCTTTACAGGGATTTTACATCCATCCGGACAACGGTAAGATCCAAGCCGCCGGGAGCTCGGTCACGCCGCTGACGAAGGAAATCTGGATTTAAACACGTCGTCATACGTTTCATAGTTCCTGTTCCTGAGAGAAACTGATCTGGGAACAGTCGATACTTGTTGAAGTAAAGTCTGAGTGAACGCTGGTGAGACCGGGTCACTCCTCGGGTTTCTCGCTGTCTGCTTCTTCACTGTGAACAACAACCGTTTCTGTCTCACAGGGTCCATTTTCACCAACAAGCCCCTGAAGGCCGTCACAAACGACCCCATCCGTCTCCTGGTGGAGGCGAGAGACGGAGGAGAACCTGTACACTCCACCGTCACCTCCGTCGACGTCCTGGTCCTGGACGCCAATGACCATGCGCCTCTGTTCCACCGGGACTTCTACACCCTGGCCGTCCCGGAGGACACTCCCGCCGACGCCACCCTCCTGACGCTGTCCGCGGAGGACGGGGACCGGAGTCCCGAAAACACCCGTCTGGACTACGCCATCATCGGAGGAAATGAGGAGAAGCGGTTCTGTCTGGAAGTGAAAACGGTTCCGGTGGCGAACCAGATGGAGAACGTTGGGAAACTCGTTCTGTGTCGGCCTTTGGACCGCGAGACAACCGAGAGCTTCGCGCTCACGGTGAGTGTGACGGATCGAGGGACGCCGCCGCTGAACAGCTCCGTGATCGTGACGGTGACCGTGACAGACTGCAACGACAACGCCCCGGTCTTCTCCAGCGCCGAGTACCACGCGCGTGTGAGCGAAAACAGCCCGGTCGGTACAGACCTGGTCCAGGTCAGCGCTCGAGATCCGGATCTCGGAACCAACGGCCTGTTGCGGTATGACATCATCTCCGGCAACAGCAAAGGTCGCCTGAAGCTCGACCCTCGGTCGGGCCTTCTGGTCGTCAACCGGCCGCTCGACTACGAGGAAGACCCAAAATACGCCGTCACCATCAGAGCGTCCGATGGCGGCGAATCATCTGAAGAACGCAACGTGGCTTTTACGGTCGTCTTCATCACGGTGTTGGACGAGAATGACAACAGCCCGCACTTCACGTTCCCCGTCATCAACTGCTCTGTGATGGAGAACCTCCCGGCCTTTACCCACGCCTGTTCGGTCCACGCCTTTGACGCCGACTCGGGCCTCTACGGCCAGCTCGCCTACTCGATCCTGTCGTCCTGTTCCTCTGACGACGACGACGGCGGCCCAGAGAGGAAAGAGGCCTTTGCCGTCGACGCCCTCACGGGGGATGTCCGCACCAGGCGGACATTTGATTTTGAACGTGAGAGCGAGTACTGCATTGTGGTGGAGGCCAGGGACAAAGGTGACATGGTGGCGACGGTGCGAGTGCAGGTGACGATCAAGGGGGCGGACGAGTTCAGTCCCGTCTTCACCCAGAAGCTGTACCGCTTCCTCCTGCCGCAGGACGCGAAGCCCGGAGACACGGTCGGCTACGTGATGGCAGTGGACCAGGACGCGGGGCTGGACGGGGTGGTGGAGTACTCGCTCTTGAACCCGTCGCACTTCTTCTCAATCGACAAAACAATCGGTGCCATTCTCGTGTCGGGTCCTGTGTTTCGCAGGAGAGGCCGCGCCGGCGAGGACGCGGTGGAGCTTGTGGTGTCTGCGGGAAGTCCCAGACCAGGCTCCAAGTTTACCACCTGCCTGGTCTTCATCAATATCTCCAGCTCCGCAGAAGCTCTGGTGGGGGTTCCCCTGGATGCGCACATGCTCGGTCTGAGCGTCTCGCTCGTCGTGTTCCTCCTCTTCCTCGTGGTTTTCGTGGCCGTGGTTCTCAGGTACAAGTTCAAAGAAGCTGCGATCGGGAAGGCCGCGGCCGTTGCGGCGCACTTTAACCGCAGGGCGAGCTCCTCCGGTGGATCTGGTAGCCAAACGCAAAGCGCCATGTCTCTGCTGGAGATGAAACGGCCCAGCATCACGGTGAGGAAGAGGGACATCTCCAACCCGTACAAGCCGCAAGACTCCAGTGGCCGTGGGTCAGCAGAAGGCGAGACAGCCGAAGACCAGGAGATCAAGTGGATCAACGAAAACCGCCGCCGTCGAGACGAATCTGTGAAAGACCACCAGACAGAGATCCCGGACTCCGCCTCAGCCAGAGATGATCTCTCCTGCCGCTCCATCGACGTCGGACCGGAGCACATCGCCTTGGTTGGTCAACGTTTGGCCTCGGGGATGGCCAGCACAGAAAGCCTCCACCACTTCAAGGAGGAGGGCGGAGGCGAGGCGCTCCTTCGTGCGACCCTCCGGGTGAGGGATCTGGAGGACGCTCCGGTCTCCGACGCCCTGGGCCCGGCGGACTCGCTGTCTTCCCTGCTGTGTCTGGAGGAGCAGCTGCAGGGCAGCTACGGCTGGGACTACCTGCTGGACTGGGAGCCCCGCTTCCAGGCGCTGGCCTCCGTTTTCGCCGATATCGGAATGCTCCACGACGAGGAGCTCCAAGGTGGCCACGAGGAGCTGGCGGCGGAACCCGGCTGCCTTATGTACCCGCCCCCTCTCATAACAGGAGTGGCCCAGCCCGGCGTCCGGACCGTGCCCCCCAGGAAGCCGGGGCGGGCGCCGAGCCTGAGCAGGAAGTCCTCCCGCCGCAGATACGCCTACTCACCCTTGGCCAGGAACACGGGACTCACCCCGTCGGCCATGACGCCGACCTTCTCCCCGTCGCTGTCGTCTCTCACGATGAAGACCCCCAGCTCCTCGCCGGTCGTCTCTGAGACCGGGGTGGGGGGGATCCGGCTGGACTCGGGGCCCCTCACCGCGAGCCTGCTGGAGGCGGAGATCCAGGTGTAGCCTGGACACACCTGACGGTGTTGACGTGAACATTTTCTTCCACGAACTGCAGAGTTTAGAGGCTTGTTAACAACATTTAATGTTTAACACATGAACAACAAGACGTGACGTCTTTGTCCCAGTGTTTCAGTGGTTTAGACTCGGGGGGGGGTACTGTAATATATTTACTTGATTACTTTCATCACTGTAATGAACCAGCGTCAGTAAAAGCCTGAACTCGGCCTTGTATTATGTTCTTCATAAGGCAGACTTTGAATCAGAGCAGATGTTGTAGTCAGTTTTCAAAGGCAGAAAATGAAACACGTTGTTTCAGCTTCTTCCAGCTGAAGCTCTAACAACCACAGAACAAGCACCATTGTTCTTCAAATCAAACCCGAATATTCTGCCAATAAATTCCCACAAGCAGAACGTGTTTCATTCCTCATACTTGACGCAGTATTTCATCGTTCAGGCAGGAGACGTCTTCACACATTTTATTAGTTTTATTATTGTATTATCTTTATTTTCATTCTCCCGCCTGCAGAGTCACATCCATCAGTTCCAGGTTCCTCGACGTCTCAGAACTGGTTTGTGTGTCGTATCGCTGTAGGTGCTGGAACCGGATGTTTGCGTAATTTTTATGTCCATTCGATGTCGTTATGGTCTGACAGAAATACAGACGTCGAAAGGCGAGCGGCGCTTTGATTCGATGGGATCGGAGCGGCCGCCACCGGTCCGCGTACCGAGGATCAGGAAATAACGTTTCCTGCTCTTATGATCTTCTGTACGAGGAGGATTTGCTTTTCTCCCGTTTTCTCTGCAGCAGTGACCTGAAGAATTCCACTTCTCCACGCACAGAAATATAAATTGATTCGACGTGGCTCCGCTCCGTCTGCCGTTGATCCAAACGCTCCGGCCTCGGGGAACATACGAGGCCGAGGAGGCGAAGCCGTTATCAGATGGTTTCATGAACGATAACAAACGGTCGGCCTGAACCAAGTCGTCACCCGTAGGTGCAGCCGTTTGTCGACTCGCCAGCTTTAAAAGCTCCACGCGCGTGTGATTTCAGCGGGAACACAGCGGCGAAGCAGATCTCTCTCCGTGTCAGGTGACCTGACGGGCGCCTTCGTCCCGCTGTCGCTCAGTTTGACCCGGAGGTCACGGCGTCTCTGAGCGGCAGAAACCGATCGATTGTTCTGGCGTCCTCGGCGCCGCTCGACTAACGACCCCCCCACAGCGCCAATATGACATCACCCAGGTTTGCTGTGGGGCTGTTTGATGGAGCACAAATGGATATATCAGTTAAATATTGATTAAGTGATGTATTGACATGAAGGGACGTCTAATTTTACCCCCAACAACGAGGGCGCCCCAGAGCCTGAGCAGAGATAATCATCTGACGGCCTGAGAGGCGGCATCGTGACAAACACGACGCAGCTGTGTTCCCGTCCCGGCTTGGATTTCATATTTATCTCAATTTGCATTCTGCTGAGAAACGCTCAAACTAATCCTGCGCTGAGGTTTCTGGCTCAAGTCTCGGCGGACCGACGCACTGAAGGAAACGCGGGGCCACGCTCGCTCGGCAGAGAAAACGTCGTGCGGTCGGGGCGACGGCTGGTTTTATCCTGAACTATTCCAGAACGTCTTCGCGTCGATTTTTCCACTTGGCTCGAAACGTGACGCGCGCGCCCGACGTACAAAAAGTTAGCAGACGGACTTCTGTGTGGACGGCGTCTCACGTCACACACGTGTTTGTGTTCTGCTGGGTCAGGAGGATTAGGATTAGGATTATTCAACATCCAGCTGTGGCAGGTTGTTTCTGGTGACGACTTCACCGGACGCCGCGCTCAGAGAGAACGAGGACGCGTTTACAGCGAGGCCGCGGCACAAACGGAAATCGTCGTGTTCGATATCGTAAATCTTCGACTCCGGGCCTCGACACACGTGCGGCGTTTTTCCACTCGAGGTTCGTTTCCGCCGCTGTCGCCGAACGACCTCGACATAAACACGCAGAGAACACGCTTCACGTGTGAGCTGGAAACCAACCAAGCGTTTCCTCTTCACGGGCGCAGAAGGTGGAGGACAGAAACGTGGATTCATCTCAACAAACAGACGCGAATGTTCACGTGAAGTGAACGGCGTCCGCGGCTCCATCTTTATCAGAACCATGTGCCCGTCCTCTCTTTGACAGCCGTGTTGGACGACGTATGCCAGAGTATCGCTGCGCCTGTTTCTGATGGAAATGAATGCAAACACGATGGGGGACAAACCGGGGGGTTGGTAGATTCCCTCAGACTCTCAGTATTTGTTGTTTAGAGGAGCGACAGCTCAGAGTCCGGACTAAAACAAACTTTAAAAACCTCCAGAAACTTATGAAGAAGCTTCATGTGTCAGTTGTGTTGTGTTGTGTTGTGTTGTGCTGATCATCCATCAGACACGATCGGTGGCCAGAAGATGAATCCTTGATGAAATGGATCTGTTTTTTTTGTTTCGGGAACAGTTAGCACGCTAACACGCTAACTCCCAAGTCTGCAGGTGATTTCATGCTTAAATCACAGGATACCACTTGAGTATTCCTCATAGTTTAGACCTTAGCTGGTAGCAGGACCCCCACACACACACACACACACACCCCCACACACACACACACACACACACACACACACACACACACACACACACTCACACACACAGGCCTGGAGCCCTGTGAATGCGGGAAGGGGAGCTTTGTTGGTGGAAGGCGGGAGAAGGAGGGTCAGACCAGCTCTGGATGAACGAAGGAGCCTCAAGCTTCACATTTGGGTCCAATCAAACCACTGATGTTTTTTTGGCCACGATATATAAAACAGATGGAGGAGTGTGTGTGTAAACGCAGCTCGGACTGAAGAAGACGAAGGAGCTGCTGCTTCTTCTTCTTCTTCTGCTGCTTCTTCTGCTGCTGCTTCTTCTTCTTCTCCTTCTTCTTCTTCTTCTTCTTCTTCTTCTTCTTCTTCTTCTTCTTCTTCTTCTTCTTCTTCAGGGCATCTGATCTTTGAATCTGTTCCTCCATGTCTCGGACCGGAGCACGTAAATGTCTCTTGTCTTTCAGGGACAGATTATTTTCACTGTAGCTTGTGTGGCCTTCTGCCCCCCCGCACACACACACACAAACACACACACACACACACACACACCTCTGACCTGCCTGTAATGTGATGCCTAATAGATTTAACCACACACTTGCGAGTGAATGTCACCTTTAAAAAGTGTCTGCAGACGTACAGAGTTGTCCCACAACCTCAGATGACCTCTGACCCCTCAGGAAAGCAGCGGGGGGGTGGGGGGTGGTGGTGCTTGGGGAGGTGGGGGCCGTTTTAGCCACAAGGTGAAAACAAGAGGTCAGGTGCTCCCCAACGGGGCCTCCGCTCCCCGTGTGCTGGGCCTGGTTTCTTCTGTGATGGATGGGTCTGGCTGGGATGCGGGGGGGGGGGGCAGGATGTCAAGGCTTGGGGGGGGGTCAAGGCTGGCCCGAGGGTGGAGATTTACGCCCCCCCCCACACGAGGTGGCAGTGACAGCTTTCCTCCCTTCGTCCTAAAAGAGTCGATCCATTTTAGTCCGCGGGGATCAGGGGGGGTCAAACAGCTTCAGGGTCAAGTTTATCCACGTTCAACGTCTTTGTCCCTCAGGGCGTCTCTCAGGGCGTCTCTCAGGGCGTCTCTCAGGGCGTCCCACATGGCGTCTCTCAGGGCGTCTCAGGGCGGCCCACATGGCGTCTCTCAGGGCGTCTCTCAGGGCGTCTCTCAGGGCGTCTCTCAGGGCGTCCCACATGGCGTCTCTCAGGGCGTCCCACATGGCGTCCCACATGGCGTCCCACATGGCGTCCCACATGGCGTCTCTCAGGGCGTCTCTCAGGGCATCTCACATGGCGTCTCTCAGGGCGCCCCCATGGCATCTCTCAGGACGTCCCACATGGCGTCTCTCAGGGCGTCCCACATGGCGTCTCTCAGGGCGTCTCTCAGGGCGTCTCTCAGGGCGTCTCTCAGGGCGTCCCACATGGCGTCTCTCAGGGCGTCCCACATGGCGTCTCTCAGGGCGTCTCTCAGGGCGTCTCTCAGGGCGTCCCACATGGCGTCTCTCAGGGCGTCTCTCAGGCGTCTCTCAGGGGCGTCTCTCAGGCGCCCCATGGCATCTCTCAGGGCGTCCCACATGGCGTCTCTCAGGGCGTCTCTCAGGGCGTCTCACAGGGCGTCTCTCAGGACGTCCCACATGGCGTCTCTCAGGACGTCCCACATGGCGTCTCTCAGGGCGTCTCTCAGGGCGTCTCTCAGGGCGTCCCACATGGCGTCTCTCAGGGCGTCTCTCAGGGCGTCTCTCAGGACGTCCCACATGGCGTCTCTCAGGGCGTCCCACATGGCGTCTCTCAGGGCGTCTCTCAGGGCGTCCACACACTCAGGCAGGTTGGACACAGTGTCCCAGAGTCTGTGTGTGTGTTTTATTTCCAGCCTCAGCCACACAAATGAATTAAGAGACATAAAATAACACACACACACATAAGAACAGAGACACAGAACCCCCCACACACACACATAAGAACAGACACACACACACACACACTCAGACACACACACCATGATGTTGGCTCATCCACTGACCACACTGCAGCTAGCCTCAGTTAGCTCGGGCTAACAGGGATCAGAGCTGGGCGGCTTCTTGTTGGACCTACTACTGACTCGTCTGTGTGTGTGTGTGTGGGGGGGGGGGTTCCCATGTGGAGCTCATTTCATCCCAGAGTGCAGCAGCAGCATAAAGCATGTGTGTATTTAAACAACTCAGTTTCCTGGAATATAAGAGGAATGTGCCTCTTAATGTATATACAGTATATACAGTATATACAGTAAAACATAAAGACCATACTGTATATACAGGACAAGGTGAGTAAATACACGTAGACATGATAAAGAGTCACACGTCAGGAGACAGGACTGACTTTTAATGTAAAGACAAATTTATTTCTGCATCAACTTCACAGGAGCAGGAGCCAGCAGGTGATTGGCCGGTCTGAGTTTATCATATGTGTGTGTGTGTGTGTGTGTGTGGGTAAGATGACAGAACAGTAATTAGCTTGACATGCTAGGCTAGCCCTAACCTCATGTAATAAATTGCAGCCTGTGACTCGTCATCACATCGTGTGCAGATTATAAAACATAATCTGCTGTGTTCAGTCCCGGGTTTTATTCCCTCACGTGACTGATGTTGTTTTATTTACCGTGGAGCTCGGCTAGCCGCTACGCTAACCGCTGTGTTTGTGGAGACGAGCCGAACGTGACGTTTCAGTCTGGATTCTGGAGAGAACGGACGGTCGGTCGCCAAACCAGGAGAACAGTGATGTGATTCCTCGGCGTCCACGAGTTTGAGTCGCTGGATTAAATACAGGCACGTATTCCTCGACACATAATGGATTAATATTCCAGATTAGTGCCGGGACATTTCGGGCCGACCCGCAGATCCAGACCACGGGTTTGTCACTTTGTGCTTCCTGACTTCCTGAGCCGTCCCGTCCTGAAATATGTGAGGTTTGTTTTAAGGCCTGTGCAGTCGGGTCATCTTCCTCCTCCTCCTCCTCCTCTCGGCAGGACGCTGAATCTTTACGACGCCTCAGGCTTGTTCCACCATGAGACGTTCGCTCTCCTCGGGTCCAGGAATAATTAAACGATTCAGTGTTTCGTATGAAAACAAACGACCGGTGGCTCCAAACTTAACGTCCGTACTGTAAGTTGGTAGCTGACGCAGAAACGTCCCGACTCGTTCCTGAACACCACGTGTCCTCGTGAACGAATACCAAACCTTTATTTACACCCGAGACCGGGTCTGGCATTCCAGAGGTCACCGGGGTCAGAGCTAAAATTAAGAGAGGTGAGCCCCCCCCACAGAAAAAAAACAGATAAATAAATAAATCCTGGGATGAAGGTTTGAGAGATTAAGTTTCACAAACTGTCAAAGACAAATGATCCACGACTTCTGCCTGAGCTGCAGTTTGTTCACGTCAAAAAAGAAAAATCACTTTTTCATCCCAGAACGAATTATTTTTTATTTGGATGTTAGATTACTAACTGTAACTCACCTTTTACTTTTTAAATCTACAAAAATATGTAATAAATAAAAACTTTTTGTTTGCAGTGAATAATGGAAACTGGCTAAAATAAAAACAACACTTGAAGGTGGGGGGGCTTCAGCGTGAAAACGTCTCCGGCTCCAACTTCAGTTCCAGTTGTAAAACATCCGTCACAGTGCGAGTCTCCTCAGCCCAGTGGACCGGCCCGGCTCTGGTTCTGGTTCCTGTAACACAAACCCAGCTGGGCTGTTTGACCCGTAAATATGAAGCCGCAGTCAGGAGGCAGTTAGCGTAGCTTAGCACGCCCTCCTCTGATTTACACACTTCATCCTGTTTAATTCTAACAACGTTAGCGCTCGCAGTCACGTGACCCTGTGAAATGACCTACGCTGAGCTTCCTGTTCAGCTCGTATGTTCGTGGCAGCAGGAACCCGAGCCAGAACCAGAACCAGAACCAAACCCCCAATGATAAAATGACGAGTCCACAGAAGCTGTTCTTCAGGCGACGCTGCAGAATTTTTAATCCACGCTTGATTTGGGAAACGCTTTCTTTGTCTCCGGTGACAAAACAACCCGACAATTTATTAATGAAACGCTGTTTTTATGAGCCCGGTTCTGAACAGTTTATGGTTCTGTCATGTTGTTGTATGGAAAGAAAAACAAATGAAGTGGGTCCAGAAATATCCTGTGTTCGGTTCTGCAGAAATAAAACTGAAATCCTGGCGCGGCCGTAAACTTTAATGAGCGATTAATTCAGAGCGAAACTGTGTTTTCTATTCAAACAGTCTCCTGCGTTTAAACCCGAGCGATTGGAGGAGGTTCTGGAGAACCTGGAGGTTCTGAGAGGCCCAGACTGATCCTCAGCTGGTTCCTGTGGGTAAGTGAAACCTTAGTGATACCTGAAGTCACCAAGGGGCCCGTGGGGGGGGGTGGTGGTGGTGGTGGTATGTTCACTGTTTCACCTTCTTCCACTGGGAGGAAGAGGAAGGTCAGGCCTGAGAAGAACCACAGGCTGTCTGCGGATGGAGCAGCTCAGGGGGGGTCTGGGAGCAGATAGGAGCCAGGGGGGGGGGGATTCGTGTCCCCCCCCCCCGGTGCGCTGCGTGGAGCTCTCCTCTTCCTCAGGCCGGGCCGAACCATATTTCATCCCGCGCCACGAGCCCGCAGACCCGCCCGGAGGTTTTCAGCACCGCGCTCCTAATGACGGAAAATGAACGGTCCAGTGAGCGGAGCTAAAAGCCTCCACTGACAACATCCCCCAACTATTTACAGCGCGGGCCGGAGCTGAGGACGCGCCGCTCGGGCGTAATGAGGAAAAGCTGCCGGAGCCGCGTGTTTGGATTTCCACGAGATGAAACAGAGAACTTGTTGAGAAAAAAACGCGGATAAAATCTTACGAGCGACAATTAGAAATCAAAAATGTCTGTCGGACCCTGAGCAGCAGCGTGTGTGTGCGTGTGTGTGTGTGTGTGTGTGTGTGTGTGTGTGTGTGTGTGTGTGTGTGTGTGTGTGTGTGTGTGTGTGTCTGTGTGTGTGTGTGTGTGTGTGTGTGTGTGTGTGTGTGTGTGTGTGTGTGTGTGTGTGTGTCTGTGTGTCTGTGTGTGTGTGTGTGTGTGTGTGTGTGTGTGTGTGTGTGTGTGTGTGTGTGTGTGTGTGTGTGTGTGTGTGTGTGTGTGTGTCTGTGTGTGTGTGTGTGTGTGTGTCTGTGTGTGTGTGTGTGTGTGTCTGTGTGTGTGTGTGTGTGTGTGTGTGTGTGTGTGTGTGTGTGTGTGTGTGTGTGTGCGTGTGTCTGCCTGTGTGTGTGTGTGTGTGTGTGTGTGTGTGTGTGTGTGTGTGTGTGTGTGCTGTGTGTGTGCGTGTGTGTGCTGTGTGTGTGTGTGTGTGTGTGTGTGTGTGTGTGTGTGTGTGTGTGTGTGTGTGTGTGTGTGTGTGTGTGTGTGTGTCTGTGTGTGTGTGTGTGTGTGTGTGTGTGTGTGTGTGTGTGTGTGTGTGTGTGTGTGTGCGCGCGCGCGCTCCACCGGTCTAAATCCATCCACGGGCTTCACCTGACGTGAGCAAAGTGCTGTGCATGGAGACGCGGTGTTTACGCACGGCGCAGACTCCACCCAGACCCGCCTGGAAGAAAAGCTGCCGTCGCGGTCGGAGCGGCTCACTGACGGAACCTCCACCCGCACCGACCGATGCCCGACTGAGCGACGGTCCGCTCGTGTTTTACGACGTTTACGCGCAGACATGATGAGAGCCTCCGTCTCAGCGGTGACGCTGCTGTGGCTGGTGGCGGCGCCCTGCGCGGACGCCGTCCACGGGTTGTACACCTTCGGCCAGCACGAGCTCTTCTACAAGAAGAACAACTGCAAGCCGATCCCCGCCAACCTGCTCCTGTGCCACGACATCGAGTACGCGGAGATGCGCCTCCCGAACCTGCTCGGCCACGAGACCATGAACGAAGTTCTGCAGCAGGCGTCGTCCTGGATCCCGCTGGTCCAGAAGCAGTGTCACCCGGACACGAGAAAGTTCCTGTGCTCCCTCTTCGCCCCCGTGTGCCTGGACGACCTGGACGAGCCCATCCAGCCGTGCCGGTCCCTGTGCGAGAGCGTCAAGCGCGGCTGCGCGCCCGTCATGTCCGCGTTCGGCTTCCCGTGGCCCAAGATGCTGGACTGCGAGCGGTTTCCGCTGGACAACGACCTGTGCATCCCGCCGGCGAGCGTGGAGAACTTTGCCCCGGTCACCAGAGAAGGTACGACTCGATCCGCCCGCACGACGGAGGCGAACATGCGTCAGATCCACGCGATGGATCGAGTGTGACTGCGTGTCGTGGACCCGCTTATTGTGTTGTGTTTTGTGATTGTGTCGTCATTAATGCTTTTTACTTGGGTCTCCTGCTTCAGTGCCCCGAGTGTGCGACGCCTGCAGAGAAACAGATGAAAATGACAACGAAATTGTTGACAACCTGTGCAAGAATGACTTTGGTAAGTTCGTCGAGCCGAGTCTTTAGACCGTGTGTGTGTGTGTGTGTGTGTGTGTGTGTGTGTGCCTGCTGCACACACTGCTCACTGTCTGCCCGCTCTCAGCCCTGAAGATCCGAGTGAAGGAGATCTCCTACGTCAACGGCGACACCAAGATCGTGCCGGACTCCAAGAGCAAGACCATCTACAAGCTGAACGGCGTGACGGAGCAGGACGTGAGGAGGACGGTGCTGTGGCTGCGGGACGGCCTGCGGTGCATCTGCGAGGAGATGAACGACATCAACGCCGCCTACCTGGTCATGGGCCAGAAGGTGGACGGACACCTGGTCATCACGTCGCTGAAGCGCTGGCAGAAGGGGCAGCGGGAGTTCAAGAGGATTTCCCGCAGCATCCGGAAGCTGCAGTGCTGATGGACAGGGGCGGCGGAGGACGTGGTCGGTCTTCGCGTTTATCGCCATGTTACAGATTATGGGGAATTATGGGGATTTTGGGAATTGAGTTGCATTTATCTGACCCCGCGACGGTAGATTATTAATCAACACGGAATTAGAAGTTAAATATATGTGGCACAGAAACAGAGGTCGGTCAATATAAAGAGACGAGCCCAGAAGGTGTGTGACGTTTGATTTAACCACCCCGCCCCCCCGGGGGGGCGGTCTCTGCTGCCCCCTCATTAATCTCAGTTAATTGCACTCAGCTGGTGTCCACTCGTGACACGGTGACAGGGAAACGCAGCTCATTTTGAGTCCGGGATTAAACACGACCGACCGTTAATCCTGCAGATTGGTGAGTTTCATCATCTTCTAACACTTAAACGCTCAATCCGGTCAGGTTCGGTTCGGCTCCATTCAGAACTCGGATCAATCAGAGGCCGTGTTATGGGGGGGGGTTCTCTCATCCTGTAAAAACTGATGTGTGTGTGTGTGTGTGTGTGTGTGTGTGTGTGTGTGTGTGTGTGTGTGTGTGTGTGTGTGTGTGTGTGAGTGTGAGATCTAAAGTTTTTCTTTTTCAAGTATTACTGTGTAAATATCAAATACCGTCTTTTGTTCTTGTATGAAGCTAATAAAGCTGACGTCATCATGTCTTGTGTTGACTCAGCAGAACCAAGTATCGATCCTCGGTTAATAACGAACCCGCCGTGTATTATTGATTAAACAGCGCCATCTAGTGGAAGTCGTAACTTCTTTATGAAACATTCGCAGCCTAATTTTATCTGTGCGGAACTGTGACGTCACAACCAGAAACCATCGGTTCCCGTAAGGAGCCAGAACCTGGAGACGGAGCAGAGCAGCTGTGACGTCACACTTGTATTGTTTGATGTGTGGAGGGTCTTTTTGTTTTTGATGATTGGACCGTGAAACAAAGAATAAATCTACAGAGTTCAGAGCCGCCCAGGTGTAAAACAACCAACTCTGTATTTTCACTGTCACTAATTTAATCTGGGGGGGGGGCATCACTGAGCGTCCCAGCTGTGGGTCACTTCCTGTTTCTACCTGGATGAGTAAAATCCACCTGACTGTTGAGTCACATCTGGTCTGGGGGGGGCCCCCCCCACGGTTTACATGCCCCCCCACATCTTGATCCGTGTGACGCCCGTCACATGACTACCATGTGACTCAGAGCGCTGCTGCCTGATTGACCCAGAAACACCTGGGACTCCCCCCGGCCCGAGCGAGCGCTGAGGTTCAGTTCCCCTCCTCCAGTCTAGACGGGGGTTTCGCTCTGACCCGACTGGGCTCGGTAGAACTTTGTTCCTGTCGTTGGAGGTCCAGCCCCCAACACAGGGCTCACCTGAGCGAGAAGGGCACATGTAAATATGTCATGAGGACGGTTCACATGTGACCTCAGCCTCATTAAAGTTTTTATACTGTGAGTGCAGTACTGGTACGTGGAACAGAGTATTTTTACTGTTACTGTTTCAGAGTATTACCACTGACTGTGTGTCGTTATCCTCCATGTGAGCTCGTCTTTTTAAAAATTAATTTTAGTGATGAATTAATCAATTGACTGGTTGATGACGTCAGCACAAAGCTGATTGGATTGTTTTTGGTGACGTGTTCTCTGCTAAACACAGGACGGGACTTCTGGCTGCTTTAACTGAATCTTTGTTTTATATAATTCCAACATTTCAGAAAAACAAAATGCCCCAGAAGATCATTGAGAGGCGTTCAATGGTAATCGGTGAATCATGGAGTGACGGCTCAAACGCATCACGCACACTCAGCTTGTGTGTGCGTGAGTGACTCACGCACATGACGACACAGCAGCGGAACCAGCCGCTGTGAGTCGCTCACGGCCGCTTATGGGGAATTTGCCATGAAATGTGACGTTTAAGTGTAAATGTGAGCGTAAACTACCGTAGGGGAAAAACAAGTTTTTAATGTGTATTGATCACAAAGTCGTTACTAATACTTGTGGGTAATTAATTCTCGTAAGTGGTTTTTTTTGTTTTTGTGTGGTTACTTTCTGTTGAAGCCCAAGGCGACAACATTTGAGTCGGATTCTGAAATTTGTGAAGCTAAAATTAAAACAAAACTATTATTTGGTCGGAACAGTCGCTATTTAACCAGAAGCGCTTATTTATTTTGACTTTATTCAGTTTTTTTAAGTAGCAGTGGCAATTGGAGACGCGTTCCCGCGTTTACGACGGCCCTGAACGCAGCACCGGTATATGTTTTCCAGCCGTTGGCGGAACCGAAGCTTAAAACCGTGTTTATCCTCCACTTAAAAGTTTATGTCTCCGCGTACTCGTCGCCGTTCTGGTGCCGTAAACCGGTTCTGCCTCCCGGTGACGGCCGACGCTGAATCTTTGGAGTTTGACGAAGCTCGGAAAAAGTACGCGGGAAGTTCCCCAGGAAATCCCCCTGAGCCCGGTCGGGGATATTATTGTCGACGTTCCGGTCGCAGCGGAGCGCGCAGGAGACGGCGTCACATGTCGGATCGGTAACAGCCGGGATCTCAGTCTACACGTCCGCCGTCGAACCAGCACCGCCGTCATGGAGCACGGGAGCGCGGACCGGGCCCGGAGCTACAGCACCCTGAACACCCTGTACCACGAGAGCCGGCAGGAGACGGAGCTCCTGGACAAGCAGGTCCGCGTCAAGGACGAGATCATCACGGACCTGAAGGCCAGGCTGGGCCGGTACGAGCGGAGCTACGTGACGGTGGGCGAGCGCGAGTCCGTCCTGCTGGGTCCGTCCAAGTCTCTGCTGGAGAGTCTGTGTAAGGAGATCTGCAAACTGAAGCAGAAGAGGAGCGACGCGGAGTTCAAGGCGTCCCGGCAGCAGGAGGTGCGTCACGCACGGCGCGTTTTCTTACCGAGCCGTCTCACCTGCGCGAACAGGTGAGCGTGCTCACGCGGCTTGTCACCCCCCACAGGAGATCCAGAGGCTGAACGCGCAGCTCCAGGAGAAGGAGCTGGAGCTCGAGAGGGTCCGGTGTCAGCCGGAGCACGACAAGGACCGGGAGATCCAGGGGCTGCGCGCCGCCCTGGAGGAGAGGGAGCGGGCCGCGGCCACCCGCGCCGTCCTCTGCTCCTCCCTGGAGGAGGAGGCGGACCAGCTGCGCGACCAGCTGGGCGCCACCGTGAAGGTGTGCCGGGAGCTGCTGGCGAGGCTGGAGACCCGGGGGGGAGGAGAGCGGGGGGAGGACGGGGAGGAGGCGGCCCCGCAGCGCGGAGCTCGCGAGGTGCGTGTCGCACGCGCGTTTCCACGCGGTTTCACGATCGTCGCGGTTCCGGTTCCGCGCTAACTTCTCCTCAACCGTTTCCCGCAGGCGCTCGAGCCCTGTGACGTCAGCGCCGCGGCTCAACTCCGTCAACTGCAGCAGGAGAACAAGCAGCTGAAGCAGCGCGTCGCATATGTGAGTGGAAGCTTCTTCTCGGTTTTAAATGATGTTCTTAACCAGCGTCGCATTGACCGGAACCGGCCGCGCCCCCTCCAGGTGCAGGGCTTGAACTCCCAGTGGCAGAAGTACGACTCCAGCAGAGAGGACTACATCAGGGGTCTGTGCCTGAGGCTGAAGGAGACCTCCGGGCTCGGCCCGGTCAGCACCGGGCTGCTCCATCAGGAGATCTCCAGGCTCAACGGCCTGCTGGAGGAGAAGATGAGCGAGGCCGCGAGGCTGCGTCGAGAAGCGGAGGAGACGAGGAGGTGGGACCGGGAGCGCATCCAGACTCTGGAGCAGCAGGTCGGTCCCGTTCGGAGCCTGTTAGGCCGGATCCGGGTCCGCGTGGGTTCTCCTGACGGTCTCAATGCAGACCCGGTCTTTTTCCTCCCCCAGGTCCTGATCTACACAGAGGACTTTAAGTCGGAGCGGGCCGACAGGGAGCGGGCTCAGGGTCAGATTCAGGATCTGAAGGAGCAGGTCCGTCAGTTAAAGCAGCAGCTGCACAAACAGGTGAGCGGGCGGCGCCGGGTGGACGCGGGTCTCCGCCCCCCCTCCCGTTCGGCACGTTTCCGTACGTGTGGCTGGTCCGACCCAAACGCCGTGTGTGTGTCCGCGGTTTTTCCAGCAGGGAGCCGGTCGAGAGAACGCGGACGCCGTCCCCATGTGTCGTGTGCACATAGGTCACCGGATCTCCTCGAGGCGACACAAGGAGGCCGCGGAGCATCTGCTGCGGGCCGAGCAGCAGCAGCAGCAGCAGCAGCAGCAGCCGGCGGCGGCGGCGAGGCCGAGCCCGGCCTGGACCGAGTGCCTGGGTCTGTCGGAGTTACAGTGCCCGCAGTGCCAGGCCACGTTCAGCAACGCAGACGCTGCCGAGTATCTGAAACACTGGGAGGAGTGTGTCAAACTGTGAGCCGACCCCCCGTGAGTCCGCAGAGCAGAACCGGGTTCTGCGGGTTCTCCCGCGGTGCCAGACGGTACCGAGGAGCAACACGTCCAGTATCATATACCTCAACGCGCCCGACGACACGCCTGCTGCACTTTGTCCACATTCAGCCCAGGATCAGTGGGTCCGCTGGGCCGGTTCTGGTGCTCTGTCGTTTTGAACATATTTCTGTAAATTATATAACACATTAAGAATATATAGAACTGTAATATTTATTATTTTTGCATAATTGGAAGAAGACAGGTCGCTCTGACGTCTTTTCCCACCTAATCCATTCTAAACTTTTGGGATCAACATTCAGTGGAAGTTCCGCACGCGACCGGCGCCACGTTTGTTTATTTTCGTAATAAAAGTTTGTTCACATCCGTTCGCTCTGTCATTTATCGGGTTTGAAGTGGATTTGTAACGCAGCCGTGAACGCGCGTCTCACCGACGCGACTGCTTCGTCCGCGTGCGCCTGCGTCACGTGCGCGCGCGGGCGGAAACCCCCCGCGCCGCGGAGCCTGAACGGGCACGCTCGTGCCGCGGCGGACAGATTCCCAGCTGCCGCGCGGCTCCGGCAAACACCGCGCGGGGCTCCGGTTACGACCGAACGGCCGCCTGCGGGTCCGCGGGTCGAAGAGGCGGCGGCGCCGAATCGGAACCGAACCGCTGCTGTGAATCAGACGTCACGGGTTCGGCGCAGAAAGCACAGGAAGCTGGACATCCCCGGCTCACAGAGGAAATAGGCTGTGTGTGTGTGTGTGTGTGTGTGTGTGGGGGGGGGGGGTAAGTCTCAGATCCTTGTGTGTGTGTGTGTGTGTGTGTGTGTCAGGTTAAGCTTTCTTCCAGCTCAGGTGAGGATGTGAGGCGTCACTGCAGGAAGGTGTTTGAGATGAAAAGTCGTCAGACGCCCAGAGTCACGTGGGGTTCAGTCGTGACGTCACTGATGTTGGCGCGTGGAACGGTTCCAACACTCATTTGCATAAAGAACACATAAACCTGGGTGATGTGGACTTTTCCTCTGTAAGTCAACACTGGCAGACACACACACACACACACACACACACACAGCATTGGCCTTTAATCCTCTGTATCCTAAAAGAGCGGGAATTTCCCGCCATCATGAGGGAATTCCCGACTGAAGCAGACGAGCTTGTGTTCAGACCCGATCGTTGTGCGTGGGTTGAGCGCGCTGGATCGATGCTGATTGGCTGGTTGTTGTTTTGTTGTTGTTGTTGTTGTTGTGTTGTTGTTGTGTTGTTGTCTTTGAGAAGGAAGTCCAGGGTTCCGGGTGCCGGGGAATGTGGGGAATGTTTGGGAGCGCTCCGGGCAGCAAGCCCACGTGACGCCGGCGTCCGAACCGTTGACCACGTGATTGGGCGACTCGACGGACGACAGGTTTCATTTGGATCGTGGTCGACGTCGACCGCTCTGTCGTTCTGACTCATCTGCGTGTTTTTTTTGGGGGGGGGAGGGTTCGGCACATCCGATCTTACGCCACGCGCTGAGTCATTCATACCTGAAATAAACGATGAGTCATCTCTGCGCCCGCAAACCAGAACCTTTTGTCTTGGCCTGTAAGAGCGGTAATTTTTTAACAGTTGGAAAAGTTGAAGAGGAAGCGGTGGCTGCGCCTCACTTCCTTTTTACGTCTCAGGGAATTTCAGTGTCTGTAGATTCAGTTTAACTTTGTCTGTGAATGTAAATAAAAGTCGACAGGTGGTTAAACTGGTTTCAGCTGATGAGGCGTCGTCGACATGCAGATAAGCTTCATTCTGAGGGGAACGCACAACAACGACTGTAAATGTTTGTAGTGTTGAACGCAGCTCAGCCGTTGACCGGGGTACGTTTGTTTTGTTCACGTGTCTGAGGTGTATATTTTTATGTTGAGTGTTTTCTCTGTGAATGTGAAGCTAAAGCCAGTTAGCTTAGCACGACGACCGGAGACACAACCGACGCCTCCGAAACTTTATTCGTCCCGTTTCCAACGTCTCTTTCTGAAAGTCGACCCCGTGGAGACGGCGTGGGCGTTCGGGGCCGCCGTCAGCTGACCGGCTGATATGTTACGTGTTTAAACGTTTCCCAAGGCGTGACGGCGGCGCGTGAAGCGTGTGCGTAGGAAACAAGACTGGACACAAGACACACGATCCTGCCATACTACTGTATTCCATCTTTCAAAAAAGAAAGACAAGATTTAATATTACTTAACAATATGTTAAAAGTAGCCAGGTTGGCTTCAGTGTTAATACAATATACACTCTATAACAGGTCGATAGTGTGAGTATTGTTCACGTTCATTCTCAAAGGATTCTGATACAAGCCGGCTACAGGTCAAAAATCAAGAAAACAAAAAGTGGAACTGGAACACTTTTACTCAACAGTTTGTTAAACAGAACTTAAAAACCAAAAAAGAACATTGTCAAGTATTACGCCTTCTCCTTTCTGTGAAACAGGGTGGTGGTGGGTGGGGTGGGGGGTGGGTGGGCGGGGCCCGTTCCTGTGTCGATCATGTGGATGAGGCTCCGTGCTGGGACACGATGGGACAGTAAGCCACGATATCTCAAATACAGCTTTTAATTCATGACGCTTCTCTTTTTTTTTTTTGTTTTTTTGGAGGGAAACCGTCCGGACACGCGAGGCGTCTTCCGACCGCTCGCCGACCTAAGAAAATGATGTCGGACGCGGCTCCGTCGGCGCGGAGCGACGCCCGACTCGGGCTGAAAGCGCACAAGCAGGCGGGGGAGATCCGACGTGAAGAAGCTTCTCGTGATTCTTTTTTCTGTTTTTGTCGTAGTTCTGCGGGCGGTTCGGTCCGGACGGGTCCGTCCCGGGACCGTCCCGGGACCGCGCGGCGGCGACGAGAACGAAGCAAGGCAGCGTGGGTGTGATTGGGGCGCGGCAGAAGAGGACGACGGCTGGGCGGGGGGGCGCTCAGTGCGCGGCGAACGTCGCCTTCTTCAAACTGAAGTTGGACCAGTTGATGGAAAGTCGCTGACGGGTCTGTCGAGCAGAATCCAGGCAGAACCTGAGGAGGCAGAACGCAGTATTACACACGAGCAGCAGCTGATGCAGTAACTGTACTGTGTACTGAGTGTGTACGTGAAGTTCCTGTACTGTAAATACTCGATTGATCCTAATGTTCTGATCACGTTTCCTGGTGTTTTCACAGTTTGGTATCTGTGCTCAGACTCCGCCCCCTGCAGGAGGAAGACTCCGGCGTCACACACCTTTTGAAGTACTCCACCTCCCTCTCCGTCTCATCCATTTCGGTGCTGTCCAGGTCGATGTCTTTGGGCAGGAACACGTCGTCTGGAAGGAAACGGAGACACGTTAACGTGTCGGCCTGTGCGACCTGGGCGATTCTGGTTCTGGTTCTGGTTCTGGTTCTGGTTCTGGTTCAGGTTCAGGTTCAGGTTCAGGTTCTGGTTGTGGTTGTGGTGAGCGGCGCGGGTACAAACCTATGGAGCTGTTCATCTTGTCCCCCTTCTTCTTCTTGTTCTTCTTGGTCTTGCCTTTGGGCTGCGGCGACTCTGCGCTGGGGGGGGCCGGGGGGGGCGAGGGGGAGGGGTTGGGGGCGGGGGGGCTCCTCCTGTCGTCCTTCGCCGGGGGGGGGGGTTGCGGCTGCTGCCTCTTCCCGCTGGCGCTCCTGTTGTTACTCCGGTCCTCCCCGCCATGTTCGGGCGGGGCGGGGCCGGAGCCCGGGGGGGCCCGACCTGCGTCGCTTTGGTGTCCGTCGCCGCTGCGGGACCGTCGGTCAGCTCGGGCGCCGCGTCGGGGACCCGGGGCGACTCCGCGGCTTTCTTGGCCGCGGCCTCGCAGGCCTTCGCCGGCTGCCGGGCCTTCGCCTTCCCGTCGACCTCCGGGTGAGGCGCGCCGTTGTGGAGGGGCGGGGCCGCGGCATCGGGGGCGTAGGCCTCGCGGACGGCGCGCTTGGGGCCGTGCCGCGCGGGGTGGAGTCCGGGCGGCCGCTGCTCGGGCAGGCACAGCAGCGTCTGCAGCAGCTGCGACTTGCCGCTGTGCAGGTTGTCCAGCACGTTCTGCGCCGCCTGTTTGAGGGGGCGGGGACTGTTCTGGGGCGGCGCCGCGCTCTCCTTCGCCCGCTCCCTCTTTTTCTTCTTGGTGGCGCGATGCTGCTGCAACTCCTGCAGCCGGAGCAGCTCCTTCTGCAGCGCCGCCTCCTCCTCCTCCTGCCGCTGGCGCCGCCGCCGCTCCTCGAACAGCAGCTGCTCCTCCCTCTCGCGGGCCTCCGCCTCCAGCCGCGCCTTCTCCTCCATCTGCGGCGACAGAGACGTTGGGCGTTACGGCGGCGGACCCGACGGGCCGGGTCGTACCGGGTTCTACGTTTCGCTCACCTTCTTCTGTTTGTGCCTGGCCCGCTTCGCCGCCTTGGAACTGGAGGCGGGTTTGCTGTCGGCGCTGTTGATGTACTGCAGCAGGTCCTCCACCCGCCTGTGGTCCTCCACCCCTCCGTCCCGCTCCACCACCGGCTGCTGCTCCTCGCGCTTCGGCTGCTCCTCCTTGCGTTTGGTGAGACGTAGGCGCAGCTTCTCCCTCATCTCCGCGTAGTTCCTGCTGGTGGGGGCGGCCGGGGGCTGGGGTTCAAACAGAGGGGCGGAGCCGCGCTCCGTCAGGCGCGTCTTTCAGACCCGCGGACCAACCGGACCGAACGTTAGAGGTCTTACCCCGCCGTGCCCGAAGAACTCGCAGTAGCAGCAGTCGCAGTACTTGCCCTCCTTCTGGTTGGTGGAGGTGGAGGTGGAGGAGCTGTGCTCGGAGCAGCTGTCCTCGTCCGGACTCTCCTCGCCGTCGTACGGCTGGTGCTCGTACGCCCCGCCCCCCTCGCAGCGGTGGCCCTCGCAGTCCGGGTCGCTGAAAGGAACCGCACTTAAACGTGGGCCGACGGGTTCTCGCCGCGGCCGAGGTGACGCGCGGCGCGGGCCTACCTGCACACGCTGGGGGGGGCGCTGACGGGACCCTCGGCCGAGGAGGTCGGAGGCTCCGCCGGCGGGAGGCACAAGGCCTGGTGGGCGTCCGCGAAGTCCGGGGCCGGGGCGGCCATTTTCGGGAAGGGCTGCGCTCCCATGGCGGGGAGGTGCGCGGCGGGCGCCGGTGGCAGGGAGGGGCCGGGGAGCGGAGGGAGGGGGGTCAGGCCCGCGGGGCCGTTCCTCGCGGCGCCCGGGGCGGGCGGCCGGTGGTCGTCTTTACCCAGGCTGTGAAACACGTCGTCTAAAGGAGAGACAAGCGCAGATGAGACCGACCGAACCTCCGTCACGCAAACCCCCCGACCCAAGCTCCGCCCCCGCCTGTTACCTAAAGGGCGAGCGGGCGGGGCATTACTTGACTGGACAGTGGTGGCGGTGCAGGACACGGAGGACGCGGAGGCGGAGGTGGCCATGGCCGCCCGGCCCGGCTCCATGAAGGCGTCCTGGAAGTTGTAGAGACATTTCTTCTTGGCGCCGCTCTTCTTCTGCTCTTTGGCGTCGGAGGACGAGCACGACGAGGACGAGGCACGACGAGGACGAGGACAGCGAGGAGGAGGGGGGCGGGGGGGCGGGCAGTGAGGAGCGATCCCCCTGAGGACCAATGGATGACGTCGGAGGGAGGGGCACGTCGCCGAGGGGGGGGCCCAGCATGTCGCCTGTGGAGGAAGGACACGTGTGTGACGGGGTGTGTGTGTGTGTGTGACACTGTGTCTGTGTGTGTGTGTGTGTGTGTGTGCGTGCGTGCTCTCTCTCTCTGTGTGTGTGTGTGTGTGTGTCTCTGTGTCTCTCTCTCTGTGTGTGAGTGTGTGTGCGTGCGTGCCTCTCTCTCTGTGTGTGTGTGTGTCTCTGTGTCTCTCTCTCTCTCTCTGTGTGTGTGTGCGTCTCTCTCTCTCTCTGTGTGTGTGTGTGTGTGTGTGTGTCTCTGTGTCTCTCTCTCTCTCTCTCTCTGTGTGTGTGTGTGTGTGTGTCTCTGTGTCTCTCTCTCTGTGTGTGTGTGTGTGTGTGTGCCTCTCTCTCTGTGTGTGTGTGTGGTCTCACCTGGCAGCGACTCAGGTAGCAGCATGGATGGGTTCCAGCTCTTCATCACAGCTGCGTCCCACAGGTTCTCAAACTTGAGCGACAGACACTGCAGCGAGCTGTTCCAGTCGCCGGTCCCGCCGGCGCCGCCGAAGCAGTTCTGGTAGACGTGGTCCGGCAGCGACGGGCTGAAGGCGGGCTGCTTCGCCGCCGAGTGGCTGGACGTGGGGTTCGGGGGCAGAGGCTTCGGACAGAGAGAGCGGTTCAGGTCGCCCCGTGGCGGCGAGAACAAAGAAGGGACGCGTCACGTGTTCTCACCTTGCTGTGCGAGAGCGGCGGGCTGGGCGGGTACAGGGTGGGGTGCAGCAGGGGCTGGGAGAAGTTGTGCAGGGGCGGATGGCCGTGGATGTGGGGGTAGAGGCGGAAGGCCGGGTGGGCGGCGGGAGTCTTGCCGTCGCCGAAGAACTGGTGTCCGACGGCGGGGGGGGGCGCGGCGTGGAGCCGCCCGGGGGGCAGGCACGTGGCGAGGCCCAGGGCGGAGGAGGCGGAGTCCTGGCTGCACACGTGGCACTCACAGGCGTGTTGGACCAGCTGCGTCTGCACACACACACACACACACACACACACACACACACACACACACACACACACACACACACACACACCGATCCTCAACATCGATCACTGATAAACGCAGCAGATTCCACTTCCTGGTCGGACGCTGCCTCCGCTGCGGTGAGGTCACGTGACTCACCTGTTGCTGGTTGTAGGCGGGCGGAGGACTGCCGGTCTTTCCCGTGGAGAGCTGGTCCCGCTGCCCCGCCGGCCCCCCCGGCGGCCCCCCCCCGGCCTCCCCGTCGGGCTCCTCCCCCTCCGACGAGCTGCCGCTGCTGCTGCCGCGAGGAGACTGACACGGGGCGAACGCGTCAAACCCTGGGCTGCAAACTCGGCAGGGAAACCGCTCTTTCTCTTTCGGCGCCGCGGAACTCACCCTCGCCTTCGGCGCCGCGTCGCCCCCGTTGACGTCGCGGCGGAGGGCGTTCGCGGCGGCGGTCACGGCGCCGCCGTCCTCGTAGCCGGTCACGGGGTAGATGTCACCGAACTTCCTGGACAACGGAGGCACTTCGTCATCATCGCTAATACTAGAAGACGAGGAATGAGCCGTCAGTGGGGGGGCGGGCGGGTCGCCCGTCAGAAAACGATACGAAACGGCGTCGCGACTCACAACGTGGCGGCGTCCGCCTCGGGCAGGACGAGCCTCGGATGCTGCTGGATGGTGATGGGAGAACTGGAGTTGGAGCCGGACGCCGAGCTGCCGGAGGAGAGGCTGGGGGGGCGGACCTCCGCCAGGTAATCCCGGAGGGGTCCCCTGCAGCGGCAGCTTGATGTGCAGGTCCTCCGCGATGGGCGAGTCCATGATGCCGCAGGTCAGGATGTGCGACAGGCTGCAGTCGTCGCACGTGCACCTGAGGGTCGAAGACGCGGAGGCCAGATTAAGTCAGGACCCGTGTCGGTCAAGGACCAGAACCGCCAGGTCTGAGGGGTCTGAGCGGTCTGAGCCCCGCCCTGCGTGAGGTCAGGACACGACTCACCTCCTCCGATAGTTGCAGTTGGGACAGTCGGGGATGCTGAGGCGGGACGAGAGCATCCTCATGGTGTCGGTGAAGTTGTTGTCTCCGCCGGCGGACTTCTTGTTGTTCGGTAACTGCAGAAGGAAAAACAGTTAGAAACCGTCACGCGTTCCCGTCGCACGGCGGCAGCGTTGCGTCGCAGTCGCACCTTGTCTTCTATAAATCTCCTTTGCTTGAAGAACTCCCAGTCCTCCTTCAGCATCCGCTGCTTCGTCTTCAACGTCTGAGCGCGGGAAGATGCGCGAAAAAGGAAATTCTGAGCAGAAAAACGGTGCGGCTGCGTTTGGACGGCGAAGAATCCGACTTACGTTTTTGCTGATCAGCGACTTGTGTGGTTCTGTTCTTTGGTTGGTGAGACTCTGACCCTCCACCTTAAAAAGCAGCTGGAGAACAGTCGGAGCGTTAGCGTCGGCCGCGGAGCCGCCCGCCCGCGCGCCCGACGCGTACCTGTTCGTCGACGTAGTCGTCGATCCTCTTCTCGCACTCCTGCCACTCGGCGGCCACCGCGCCCATCTCCTGCTGTAGCTGCTGGTAGCTCTCTAACAAGGTCCTGTACATGTCTTCGTTGTACGAGTCGTGGGAGGCCGTGCCGTGTCTGGGAAAGAGAAACGCTTTGGTGAGAAGGTCCGCCGCTGCCGGAGCAGAAATCCAAACTGAGCGTTAATGAGCGTTAACGCGGCGTCTTACTTCAGCTGTGCGACCAGTGCAGGTAAACTGCTGTGCAAGATCGGCTCGGAGAACACCAGGTTCTCAAAAAGGTGCTTGTTGTGCAGTTCCCACGTCACCTGGAACTTCTGGAGGTGCTCGCTCTCCTGAGGGGAAGAAACAAGGTTTGGGTCGCGCCGACCGTTTCGCCCCCGGAGGCGAAACCGCCGCAGCGTCGGACTGACCAGGGTGAGCAGGAAGCTGCTGATGGTGCGCGCAGCCTGACACAGCGCGCTGTACTCCTCCAGCAGCAGCGAGATGAACTGGTGGGCCTGAGGAGGACCCTGCGCCGCCGCCGCGCTCCCGGGCTGGCCCGACGCCTTGGAGCCCGCGGAGAGATGCTTCAGCAGCCGCACCTTCATTTCCAGGACGTACTCCCGAGCCTGCTGCTCCAGCCGCTGATACAGCTGGTACGGGTCCTTCTCGCAGAGTCTGCCGGTGAACACAAAGATCAACTATTAATTATTTGACTTAAACGCCCGGAACCCGAGGCCGGACAGGTGAGCGTGAAAAGTCACCTCCCCTCAGGAAGTCACGGCTTCAGCGGGAGATACGTCATGTTAAAGACGGTCGGTTCCGGTTCAGAATAGGTCCGCTGGCGTTGCCGCTTCTGATTGTTTTTACAGAAGCCGGTTTCCTGCCGCGGCTCGGCAGAGACCTCTAGTGGACGCGTCGCGCAGAGCCGGCAATTAGTTACCTGTCCACCAGCTCCTTCATGCCGTCCTTGTCTCTGTCCAGCGGCTGGTCGTGGTCGTCTGCCAACGGGGTTCCCGCCTGGCGGTAGATGCAGCGCACCAGGTAGCGGACCTCGGACCAGTGGTTCTGCAGCTGCTGGGACTCTCTCTCCGACTCGGCGGACATCTCCCTGCGAGTCGGGACATTCACACGAGGAGTCAGCGCGCCGAAGGCGGCAGCGACGGGTACGGCGGCTCTGCACTGACCGTCGCTCGTTGCAGGCTTCGCAGCCGCACGCCGTGTCGGCGGGCATCGGCGCGCTCAGGTCCGGGGCGGGCAGCGTGGGTAGCGTAGGCGCGGCGGCGAGTCTGTCCCCCGTGGCTGCCTCCTGGCCCAGGGTCCCGTTACCCACAGGCATGTGCAAGAGGAAGTCCTGGCTCTGCGCGAGACACGAAAACCAGCATCAGATTAAAACCATCTGCAGCGCGGTGACGGCGCCCGACCGGCGTGGAGGAGGCCGGACTCTGAGCGGTTCTGATCCGGTCGGCGTTAGCTTCAGGCTGTGATGCGGTGTGAGGATGCACTGAGCTGCGGTTAGTTCAGTAGAGCACAACAAGCGTCGCAGTCACTACTACGCGTTAATAATCCAGATTACGTGGCCCGACTCTGGATTAAACAGGATTTGAACGCTCCGTAATCAGAGGTTAGTTAACTGCGTTGTTCACACTTTACTATTAATAACGACCGATCTCAGAGGAAGAAAAGTGACTTTGTGTTACGAGCTCTTTATACGACACGCGCGAACGAGCTTCCAGTTCGATCCGCTGCAGCGACGCTTGTCCGATCCGGTTACTTCGACCGACACGCCGCCATCCGGCCGCAGTTTGACGCAAAGCTGAGCTGAAACATCAGATCGTTACGTCTTTTCTGCGGGAACAGCTGGGCGAGTCGCCGTGGAAGAGACGCCGGGCGACTTACCCCCAGCGACTGCTCCAGGGCGGTGTGCCGGTCCTCCTTCTCCACTGTGCGCCTGCAGTCTGAACAAACCCACAGCGGCAGCTGGAGGGCGCTGGGCGCCTTGGCGGGCTGCGCGGCGCCGTTCTGGCCCGAGATCCCGGCCTCCGAAGGCACGGCGCCGTCTTTGCGCTCGCATCGGCACAGGAGGCAGCGATCGCCGGCCGTGTAGGGCGCCCGCTGGTTGAGGCCGAACGTGAACGGCGTCTTTGTGGAGGAAGAAGAGAAATGAAAAGACGGCGTGAGCCGCGTCAAGTTACCGAGCGATTCCTGCTCGTCGAGGCGTGGGTGTGTGTGTGTGTGTGTGTGTGTGTGTGTGTGTGTGTGTGTGTCCGAATGTTACGGGAGCTGTGGTCGATCGTGTCGGGCGGAGCTGGGCCCCTTACGTTTACTAACAACACACACGTGGGCGAACAGCCACTTGTCCTGTGTCCGTGAAGCTCCGACCTCGACTCGGACCGAAGGGCCTGAGGAGAACACGCGTGGCGGTGGAACACGCGTGGCGGTGGAACACCTGCCGTATCTTTACCTGAAGGACTCCAGAGAAGTCGGCGTTCACTGGTCCCTCTGTAAACTGCGGAGCGACGCTGTTGCTCACGTTGACCTGAGGGACACAAACAGGTCATAGTTCACACACAGGTGACGACTTCCCAGCAACTGCAGGTGACTCGGTCCGGGACCTGATCCGGATCCAACCCGGGGGTTCACCTGGTGATTTATCTGCATGTAATCACACTGACCCGCACCTGTCGCCTTAGAGACTACACACACGTAAACAGGACTTCACCTCCACACACACACACACACACACACACACACACACACACACACACACACACACACACACACACACACACACACACACACACACACACGGCTGTGAGCGGAAGTTCAGGGCTGATTTAATAGAAATCAAACGCACACCTGAGTCGGTGGAGACGGAGCACATCAACTATTTAAACCCCCCGGCAGGAGGGGGGGAGCTCGTGGGAACCGCCGAGGCCCGACGGGGTTGTTGCTGTCCGGCTGTTAGCACGAGCTAACGCGGTGTTTATCTCTGCGGCACCGGACAACCGGAGACCCCGCGACCTGCGCGGCATCGGGTCCGACTGATGCTCCGCGCTGTCCCGAGTTCCGCTCGGTTCCGCTCGGCTCCGCGGCGGCGGTCCGGGCGCTCGGCCGGAGCGGGACCCAGTGTTTACGGCACGGTGAGGCCGGCGGAACCGCTCGCTCGCCGGCGGCGGCGGCGCGTCCCGCACGGCGCAGAAAACCCGCATCAGCACTAATCACGTTCATCTTTAACCCATCGTCGCATCGATCCGCCAGCTAGCCGCCGTCCTCGCGTCGGTGTCGGCCCCCACACCGCCCACCGCCCGCCCCGAAGTCAGATCCCCGTCGCTGATAACGCTGCTAAGCTAGTCGCTCCGTCCTGACGTGCGGCAGCGGCCGCCGAGCGACGCTCACCTCTCCGTTCGTGCCCGCGACGGACCCCGCGCTCCCTGCGCCGGCGGCCCCGGGTGTCAGGAAGCCGACGACGGACGCGGGCGCCACCGGTCCCGCGCAGCCGAGGGCCGAGGCGACCCCGGCCTTGCCCCCGCTGGTGTTGCAGACAGCACTGCAGCTACTGCCACCGCCCCGCTTGTTCTTCCTGCGTTTAGCCCCTCGCTTAGCATCGGTGGGACTCATTTTTATTGTTTTATTTTCCCCACAAGAGAAGCGGGACCAGACGTCCAGACTCGGCCGGGCCTCTGGCGGAACGCCGGGCGCAGTAACTCCGGGACGGCGGTTCAGAGACTCCCCAAACGGCAGACACACACTTCCATCAGAGCGCAAGCCGACTTCATAGATTCCAATATGGCCCCCGGCAGGACCGCTTCAACCAGGCTCCAGCCTGCGCTCTGACGCAACTGTGCGTCCCGCCCCCGGGGGCTTCTGGGTAATGGAGTGTTTGAGTGTCACATCCGGTCCGGCTGCGGCGGAGAAAACAGGGACGGGAGCCAGTCCTGCGCATGATTAGATATATTTTTATTTATAATTTATATTTTATTTGTTATAATTCAACATAAATTAAAGTCACTCCTTAATAAAAAAAAAAACAAAACAGAACAAAAACGTATTAAGATCTTAGACAAAGTGCAACCGCTCCGCTGACCAGCAGGGGGAGAGCGCGGCCTGCAGCCGGAGGCCGCACCGAGCTCCGTCTTTCCGGGTTCAAGCAGCGGGTTGAGTGAGACGGCGGCGGGTTCGGGAGCCGCCGGTGATAAGTCGGTAGTTGGGCTGCGCAACGTTTGCATCGGCAGCGGGCACCGGGCGCCACCGAAGAAAAAAAACTACCGTGGGCCGCGGCGCCGAGGACGCTTCCGGTCGAACCACCGCAACCGCCCAACAGCCCGCGGCTAGCGGTTAGCCACGGCCGCAGACAGGTAACTCTGACTGAAGTTCGACCCGTCGCCATTACTTCACGAGTCGTAACCGGTACGACCACGAACACCTGTTGGCCGCGCAGTGACGTGTCCTGTCAGCTGGTCCTCCGGGCGACCTGCCGCGTAGCCACGTTGACGTTAGCTTCGCGGCATCAGCGCCGTGTACCGCGACCCACGCACTGTTACTAACGTGTTATAACGAGCGCGGCTCGCAAACAGGTAGTCGCGTTCTCGTCGGTCACGTGACGGTGCCGCGGCAGGTAAGTCACCTCAACCTGCCGAGCGGACGGACGTGGAGCTCGGCTGTCGTCCCCAGGAAGTCGCAGCGGCCTGTTCGTGATTTCCGCCTTCCGCTTCACCTGAGCTTCGTCCTCTCAGGTGAGACACACGGTTGTGTGTCTGCGTGTGAGTCCCGCGCACATGGTTTTTACACACGGTAACACACCTGTGTTGTGTATCATGAGCAGGAGGCGCAGGGTCTCCGGCTAAAAAAAATAAAGTCGTGAACGGGGATTTCAGAAAATCTGACCTTCGACCTCCGTCCCCGGATTGTGACGACACGAACGGGGCCAGGTGGCGGCGCCGCGCTCTGAGCGGTCAGAACCGGTCCATCCACACCTGTCCGTCTTCTTTCAGGTATGTCTGAGGTTAGTCTTGAGGCCGAGGCGGGCGGGACCTCGGCCGAGGACCCCGGGGTGGAGGGGAGCGTGAGAGAGGAGGTGATGCGGGGAGGTGTAGGGGGAGGAGACGAGGACGAGTCGCTGTATGACGTCGACGACGACGACGATGATGATGATGATGAAGAGCGTGCCGGGAGCGGCGAGGAGGACGATGCCACGCGATGTGCGTGACGCCGTAGGCGGACATGAGACGAGCGAGGCGCCGGAGGAAAGTGGCGACCCTGAAGCAAAGGTGACGTCGCCTCCAGCCGCTCTCTGGATCTCTGCTTTGGTGGCGGTCTCTCTCCTGTCCAATCAGAGCGCTCGTGTGACGGTCGCCGCGCTCTCCTGGGCGGCGCTCTGCTTTGCTGCGTCGTTGCGTTTCTCGAGTGTTTGGGGAGAATCGAGGCTTCGCTGGCTTCTCTTTCCTGGCGCCGCTTCACGTGACGTCTTCATGGTCACTTTATTAGGAACGCCGCGTCAGAACCGGGTCGGCCCGATCCAGCAGGCGTTCATAATAAAGTGCTCAGTGTCTTCTGACATTATCGTTTGATTCCTGCTCTGTCCGTACGATCCTGTCGTCACGTGTACGTCGTGCACGTGTTCCCGCGTTGTGTGTGTGTGTTTTGTGTGTTGTGCGTGTTGGGTGTGTTGTGCGTGTTTTGTGTGCGTCCGGCTGTCGTGCGCTGCGTGCTCGTGGTCACATGGTCGAGTGAGCGATGTGGATCTGGACTCGGCTGCACATTCCCGGGCAGCTCCACATTTCTCACGTTGTTGGAATGTGTGACTCCTCGAGCCGAGTCAGCAGACGAGTCCTCTTTCTCTTTTCTTTCTCTTTCTCCCTTTCTTTCTTTTTGTAAACTCTCTCACTGACGCCTCCAGATGAAATCCTCAAACATCAGGTCTTTGTTTTAAAACAAACTTCCCCTTTTTGCAGCTGGGACCCGGCGTTCTGTTCGGTTCTTCCTGGTTTAGAGGCAGGAAGTGACACACACACACACACACACACACACACACACACACACACACACACACACGTCAGGTTAGCTTGTATCCGGGACACTGGAGCGTGGGGATTACCACACCTTGTCTTTCCACATGTCTGATTAATCCGGAGCCACGTCAGCGCTGACGTCGTCGTTCGGCTCCGTGTGGACCACCTGCTGACGACTCGCACCCACGGGTGCTGCGGTGAGGCCCGTCTGTTTTTACACCCGGACCCACGGGTGCTGCGGTGCGGCCCGTCTGTGTTTCCATCCACAGATCGGTGTAATCCGAGCTGCAGCCCGGCCGTGTGTGTGCAGGCGTCGCGTGGCCTTTAAATATTAACGTTTGCCACCGGATCTTTGTGAGTCTTTTTTAATGACGATGACGATGACGATGATGATGATGTCGGGTTGAACGTGAGCACGCCGTTTGTTTTCTGTCGGCCTCTTCACGTCGCTGTGATCGCGGCCCGGGTCCGAGCCGCTGCGCCGGAGTCGGACCTCGGACCCGACGCCGACCTCGTGACGCGCCGTTAAATGAAGCGAGCGAACCCTCGGGCTGTCACACATTAAACCGGTTCTTCACATAAACCCGCGTTCGCTCGGTGAACCCGGCGGCTTCAGACCGGCGCCGGGAGCCGGGTCGTGTTACTGCCCGGCCCGGGAGCCGTCTGCATTATTCACACAGCGACCTGTGAGCGAAGGATCCAAGTTCCCCGTCAGGATTCAGCGACGTTTAACGTGAAAACAGGAACATACAGAATAAAATGTCGCGTTAATCCAGCGGACTCTCCTTACGACTGTTAATCTGACATACGGTCAACAGTTTAATCCCGCTGCGATGCAACAGACTCAAACCGGAGCGGACGCTCTTGAACCCACAGGCGGGCGAAAGAGTGACGGGTCAGAACACGGTACCGGTGAAGTTCTGTTCTCTGGGTTTCTGAGTGTCTGCTGTGTCCCGCTGCTCTGTTCTTAACGGTGCTGGTGTGTGTGTGTGTGTGTGTGTGTGTGTGTGTGTGTCTCTGTCTCTAACCCGTTTCCTCTCCCCGGCCTCCATCCAGGAGAGCAGGATGGCCGAGGAGTCCCACAGAAGCTCGGCCGCCGAGATTCCGGTCACCAGCAACGGAGACCTGGACCAGAACCCTGAGAGCGGGTTCCATGGGGTAAGAGTCCGTCCCGGGCCGCCAACGCCGGAGACGCATCCTCGGGTTGAGAGCCGACTCTGATGCGGCCCGATAGAAACCGCGTGTCTTGGACGTTTATTTTAAGAGAAGCGGACACGAGCTTCGAGGAGGCGGTTTTACTGATCATGACTCTGAGTGTTCACACGGAACCAGACCAGATCTCCTCAGACAGAACCAGACCAGATCTTCTCAGACAGAACCAGACCAGATCTCCTCAGACAGAACCAGACCAGATCTCCTCAGACAGAACCAGACCAGATCTTCTCAGGCGCGCATCACGTTTGCTCGGGTCGGTCAGAGCCGAAGGTGGCGGGTGAGATTCTGGTGGAGCACGAGAACCCAGAAGGAACTGAACCTGTTTTGTTTTCCTCAGGACTCCCGCCTCAGCGGCCCCGGGGCCCCGAACGTCTCCGACCGCGTCGCCGCCGGCGACTTCGCTCCAGCGGCAGAGGGCGTCGTCGGATCGGGACCGCTCAGAGGTGAAGGCCCGTCGGGTGGGGGGTTCCTGCTGCGGCGCTCGTGGCTCCGCATGGATTTTAATCTGGGTGAAGCGAAGCATTTGAATTTGAAAACGTGCGGTGAATGAATCCTGTGATCTGCGACCCTCCTCTTCCTCTTCATCTCCTCGTAACAAATGCAAATTAAAGTCGGAGCGGCTTGTTTACCGCAGCGTCGCCATGGCTGCTTTCCGTGTCATCGCCGTTCATTAAAGCGTCTCGCGGCAAATCGGCGTCGGGGGAGAGCCCCCCCCCCCCGCCCTGGTGAGAGGGCGACGCGCTAACGAATCACGACTGTGCGTGTTCCCCAGGGTCCGCCAGCCTGCCGGCGTCCCCTGTGGCGCCCGTGGCCCCCAGCTCGGCCGCCGCCGGCCGCCTGGCGCGCTCCTGCAGCGATAGTCAGGCCGACACAGGTACCGCGGCGTCGGGCCGAGACGACGCCGAATCCTCACCGTTCGCACGTCGACTTTACCTCGGCGGACCTGTCCTGCTCTGTCCCTGTTCCCGCAGGCTCCTCCTCCTCCTCCTCCTCCTCCTCCTCCTCTTCGTCTCTTAGAAACTTTGCCTTTCGCGTACGTCTGTGCTCATTCACGTGTTTTCTGCTTCGCCTCGTTCGCTGGGCGCCAGTTTTTAACCCCCCCCCCCCACCTGGTGGAGCCCCGACACCGTCAACACCAACTTCAACAGAAGAGAAATGCATTTGATTTAATGAAGCGTAAAAACAAACGCACAATCCGCCTGTCACCTTCAATCCACTATTTCCAGTTCGGAGACGCTCGCGGTCTCGGGGTCCACCTGGGCGCCGGTCTGTGGGTTCTGGTTGGCGGTTTCTTCCCCGACACAATGACTCATCACTTTTGTCAGCACGTGACTAATCGTGTTTCCGTGTGAATAATCCCAGATGTCGTCCTAATTCAGCTCGACAAAAGACTTTTAACGCTTCAAACGTCTCCTCGCTAACTTGTGCCACAGCTCGCTCGCTCGCTCGCTCGCTCGCTCTGTGTGTCTCTCTCTCCCCCCTCTAAGCCAATGACTGTCCGTTGTCCAGGCTCCATGAAGGCTCAGAGCGGAGCGCTGGTCCTGTCCGATGACTTAAAGAACCCGGCCATGGAGAAGCTGGACCTCGTGAGAAAGTGGAGCATCAACACATACAAAGTAATCCTCTGCACCGCACTCTGTTAGCTCTGTTAGCTCTGTTAGCTCTATTAGCTTCATTAGCTTCTTTAGCTTTATTAGCTTGATTAGCTTCATTAGCTTACCTTAGCCTCTGTGTGCCAACGAGCCCGCTGTCCTCGGCAGTGCACCAGGCAGATCCTGTCGGAGAAGCTGGGTCGGGGCTCCAGGACCGTGGACCCGGAGCTGGAGGCTCAGATCGAAGTCCTGCGCGACAACAAGAAGAAGTACCAGAACGTGATGAAGCTCGCCCAGACGCTGGCCAATCAGCTGTCCCAGATCATGCAGACGCAGCGGCAGCTGGGCGACGCCTTCGCCGACCTCAGCCTCAAGACGCCGGAGCTCCACGTGAGTCCGGTTCTTCGGATCCGCCGGCAGAACGTGGAACGATCTCACGTTTCTTTAGCTCAGTGTCAGAGCGCGTCGACACCTGGTCGTCTCCTGGACAGGTGTGTCGTCCCAGAGGCTGGTGAGCAAGATGAGGGGAAGAGGAGGTGAAGAGGAGGTGAAGATGAAATGATGAGGTGAAGATGAGGTGAAGATGAAATGATGAGGTGAAGATGAGGTGATAAGGTGAAGATGAGATGATGAGGTGAAGATGAAATGATGAGATGAAGATGAGATGATGAGGTGAAGATGAGGTGATGAGATGAAGATGAGATGATGAGGACAAGATGAGGTGATGAGGTGAAGATGCCAGCGAATGCTCTCAACCAGGAAGTTTCTGACTTAAACTCAAACATAAAGTTGCAGTCATGTAATGGAGCTCTTGATTTAGCTGTGAGTGATTAAATATACTGTGGAGTTAAACCACAGACGTGTCCTGTGACGTGTCCTGTGACGTGTCCTCTGACGTGTCCTCTGCAGTGTCCTCTGACGTGTCCTCAGACATGTCCTCCTCCTCACATGTTAAAATTCATCCAGACTGCAGCAGGTTTTAAAAACCACTCGCCTTCCTGACGGCGCGTTTGTTTCCTCAGGAGGAGTTCGGCTTCAACGCCGACACCCAGAAGCTTTTGTCCAAAAACGGAGAGACGCTGCTGGGCGCCATCAACTTCTTCATCTCCAGCGTCAACACGCTGGTGGACAAAACAATCGAAGACACCATGATCAATATCAAACAGTACGAGGCGGCCAGGTAACGTGTGTTTGGTGTGTGTGGCCACTTGGGGGCAGTAAAATATCTTCAGCTGCAAAACCAAAACCAGGAGCTGAATACACGTGTATACGTTTGTGTACTTGCGTGTACATGTACTTACCGCAGGGTGGAGTACGACGCGTACCGCACAGATCTGGAGGAGCTGAACCTGGGGCCGCGCGACGCCACCACCGTTCCCCGGATCGAGCAGTCCCAGCAGCAGTTCCAGATCCACCGCGACAAGTACGAGAGGATGAGGAGCGACGTGTCCGTCAAGCTCAAGTTCCTGGAGGAGAACAAGGTCCGCCCACCGCGCCCGCCCCCACGCAGCGCGCCGAGCTCGCCGCGCTAATGCTCTGCTCTCTCCGACAGGTGAAGGTGTTGCACAACCAGCTCGTCCTGTTCCACAACGCCATCGCTGCGTACTACGCCGGAAACCAGCAGCAGCTGGAACAGACGCTCAAGCAGTTCCACATCAAGTTGAAAGCGCCCGGCGGGGATGGCCCGTCGTGGCTGGAGGAGCGCTAATCCCTCCAGAAAACCACGGGAACCTTCTTCAGCTCCCCGTCACCGCCTTCCTTTCTGAATCCTTAATCTTTTACTGAAACAAGCAAAATGAAAACACACCCGGTCCGTTTTCTCTCCATCTGTAGGTTTAAATCGTAGGAAACGCACTTTTCTGCCGTTCTTCGCCTTTTTATGTTCCAGCGTATGAATGTTGACTCCCAGCAGGGCGGACGCGTCGCCGCACGTTTGTCTTCTCGCCGATCGCGTCGCGTCGACGTGACGCTGCGTTTCCCTCCGATCCGTCTCAATCCGACTGAAACACGCAGGAAGTGACGCGCAGCCTCACGGCGCTGGACGTGCCTTCACCTTCACGGTCACGATTCAGGACCAAGCTATGGTGGAAGGGACCCACACACGCACAGACACACAAACACACACATATATATACATACACACGCACAGACACACACACACACACACACACACTCAGTTAAAGCCTGAGCGTTGAAACACTCCAACACGTGTTGAATCAGTTGATGACAGACGTGAAGTAAAATATAAACAGTGAAGTATATTTTTCCAAACGGGCGTTTTCTGAGCAGGTGGATATATATATTTGTAATTTTCTCTATTTTACTGGGAGTATGTATTTTTCCCTTCAGAGTGAGGTGCTGGTGCTGGTTCTGTACCAGTGGATCTTTGTAATGAGATATTAACACATGTGGAGTTAATAATAAACACCATGTTGTTTCCTCTTGGGAAAATAAACGTTTCTTTTCTCTCTCAGGTTTTGCGATGAGCTGATTATTTATACGTGAGAAAACAGTAAAAAAGAAAAAGTCCATCGATCACAATAACTATCGATTACCTATCAGTGGTTACTTGATGCAGTGGAGCAGTAAAACTGTAGTATAAGTACTTTGAGACGCAATACTTGGATCAGATTCACCTGGTCACACTCACCTTCTCCAGCTGCAGCCTCGTGATTGCGCCAGCGGTCACGAGCTGCGCGGGGCACGCGCGGAGGGCGGGGCAACGCGAACGCGCCTGCTCCACCTGGCCCAATCGCGTCCGTTCCTGCTGCGGGTCGCGTGTGTGTGTGTGTGTGCGCCGCAGCACGGTCGGAACACCGCAGCGGCGGCGGCGTCTCACCTGAGCGGAACCTCCGTCCGAACCTCCGAACCGCAGCGGGTTGACGTGTCCCGACGAGCCTCCTCACTCCGGACCGCCATCACCGGTAAGTCAGGCGGGACGGTACCGCGGCTTCACGCCATGTGTGTGTGTGTGTGTGTGTGTGTGTGTGTTCTGCGGTCCAGTCGGTTCCGTCACTTCGGGTTTGAGGCCTTTATCTGTTGCTTGTGTTGCAGTGCGCAGCAGCGCAGGTGTCATCACACAAAGTTAACGCGGCTCCTCACGGTGCAGTCAGTTCTGCAGGGGTTCATGGTGGATTCCAGAACCAGAACCAGAACCCAGTGTTTCCTTGTTGTCACCACCACAGCTGAGTCTCTCCTTCAGGTTTTTCAGTTTCATGTTTGTTTTTGTTTTTACTTTTACTGACGCTTGGCTCGGTTCTGAACATGTTCTCCATGTTCTCTCCTGGTTCTGTTCCACAAAGTTCTGGAACTGTTCCGTGTTCAGCCCCAAACTTTGACCCGAGTCTGACTCGCAGACGAGGGAACAGGTTTTGATCTTCGCTGAGGTTCAGTTCACCGCCCCCCCCCACACACACACACACACACACACACACACACACACTCTAACCCTTACCCCCTGTTAAAAACAGGCTTTTCTTCCAGACTCGGGTCACGGGGGTGGGGGGTGGGGGGGTGTCACCCCAGTTGCTGTGGAGGCCGAGACCGGCACGGGAAACTCAACCCTGTGACGTCACCCTGGGGGGGGGGGGGTTGTCTGGGAGCAACATGAGGCTGAATGGTTGTTGGGTCCGCTCAGGTTTAAAAGTTTGAAACTGCAGGAAACATGGATGAAACAGGAGAAAGAAACGTCACCATCTTGTCCCACTCCCTCCACCCTCCTCCACCCCTCCACCCACACCCACCCCCCCACCCCTCCACCCCCTCCACCCCCTCCACCCCCCAGGCCCACCTGATCTCTCAGCTTTAAAGTGTCAAACAAAACAAACACCTAAAGGGGGCTGAAGGCCTGAAGTGAACCACAGTCTCCTAAACGTTGTTTTGGGGGTTTACGCTCGCTCTGTCATGTGACCCTCCTCTAAGTGTCGGTTCTCAGGCGTGCGCTTTCCCCCCGCTCGTAAACATGTTTGCATCCCGCCGTGTTTTCCCCCGCCGCCGTCTCCACGGCGACCCGAGCAGCTGCTTCATCACCTGCGCCTCGCTCCGGATCTGCCGCTTTACTCAAGCGAGTTGGAGCGACCCGTCGGTTCCTGTGACAGACGCTCAGCGAGCAGAACCGGACCCGTTTCACCGGGTCGACTCCTCTGTGTATATATGTATTTATAATGGTGGATCTTTATTAGTGGATTCAGTTTTGTCTGTGAATCTGCAGTGGGACTGAAGCTGCTGTGTCATCGTGTGGTGGTTCCTGTCCGGAGCAGAAAGCAGCGAAACAAACACAGACCGATCAATCGGACGTATCAGAACGATCCGTTGATCACCGATCGAAGAACCGGTTCCTGCGGGAAGTTTGAATCTGACGTGTGAGGGTTCCCGCCCGTGCAGACGCCACTTTCTGCCGCTCGTGACCCGAACGCTGCTTTTTGCATTCGGGTCGCCGAGACGACGAGCGGCGATTCAGATCACGTGATGTTGTTCAGTAGAAAAAACAAAACTTTACTCCAGAATCTGGTCCAGTGCGGCGGTGAAGGTGCGAACACCCCCGGTCTTCAGATGATGCTGTCGATACTCATGGCTGAAGGTGAAGCAGCACGACATCGTCGTCAGTCAAACCTGTCGAGCCTCGAATCGACAGACCTGTGGTCAGTCATTATTTATCCTGCAGTATGTATATATATATACATACAAATACTATGTACTACTATACTAACACGACTGGGCTCTCACCTCACACATGAAACCAGCTTTGCTCTCGCTCAGCGGGATGTTGACGGTGGAGCGGTGGACACGAGGTCGTCTTCTGTTTGTTTATGTTTGTGGACTGAGGGTCGACTTTCAGTCGGTTTTCTGGCGGTCGCGAATCACGACGGCACCTCGGCCTCGTGGGGAATCTGATCCTCGTTCGAGTTCTGATTGACTAATCTCCTTCAAGCCGATTTAGCAGATTTGAGGATGAAGAAATTGCGGCGCTGTGTTGGGGCCTCATTAATCTCGCTGTTTCACACGCGGCTCTTTGTGTCGGAGGCCGAGTGTTGGACATAAAAACACTCGATCGGAGAAGCTGAGTGAAGCGGCGAGGAGGAGGAGGAGGAGGCCTCTCGTGATGAAGACCACCGGGCGTCCACGTTCAGTTCGACGTCAGCGCGATGAAGATTACACCTGTGGGTCGGCACCACGAGACGCTCCTTTGTTCACGTGAATAATTCACTCAGGAAACAAAATGTGGAGAAAACATTTGATAAATCCAGGATTTCCTGAATAATAGATTACCTGTCTGCAGTTTCCAAACTAAAGGCTCATTTATTTCTCAGGACTTCCTGGTGTGAACTTGTTGCACAACCAGCAGCGTGAGGTGATGAATGACCCGCGGTTCATCTGCTCCACGTCAAACTGTGACGGGCAGTTTATGTCGAACGCCGCGTTGGGCGATTTCACCAAAGACAAATGTGAGCGCCACTAAAACCCCGTCACCATTTGGACAAGTTGGGATCAGGACGGTTGGTCCGGCCACGACGCCCCGCTGGGCCCCGGGCGAAACTCTCCGCTAACAAGCGTTTCCACGGCAGCGGTGACGGCGCAGGGTCGGCCACATTCCTTGTGGCCTTTGCCCCCGAAAGTGAAAGAGCCGCGCTCCGCCAGGCTTCACCGCCCCTCAGGAAATTGGACTGGAAGTTAGCGACGGGGGATCGTTAGCGTGAGCGGTGGCACCTTGACCTTCAGCTTTACATGTTCGTGCGTTGGAGATTTCGTTTGTTTTGGACTCATGCAGAATCACGGGTCATGCAGAATGGAGTGAAACAGGAAAAGAAGAAAGATCCGGCATGATTTCTGTCTGTGACGACAGTCGACAACAAACAAAAAAGTCCAAACTCATTTGTTCAGATGTGATTCAGTCGGGCTGTGAGGACGACAGATGTTTTTTGGTGAATTCGAGGTGTAGAGTGTGCGCTCGTATTTGACACACAATACCCGGGTCGGGTCTGGACCCTGAGGGGCCCGTCAGGATCTCTAATAAGATTCATGGTGTGGTCCTGGGAAGGACCCACCCCTGCAGAAATCCATTCTTTCCTCATGTGAACTCTGACCTTTGGTGTGTGAGGGTGGGGGCTCCCTGTCAGCGATGAAGACTGATGGTGGTGGTGGGGGGGGCCTCAGGGCCGGACAGCAGGTGAACCTTTAGATGAAGGTGGTGTTGGCAGGTGGAGGTGTGTGTCTCTGCCCCCCCCTCAGGGCTGAGGCGACAGGTGTGTTTCCTGCTCTCTAAGTCGAGCGAGGCCTCGCCCGTTGGTTTGTCCCTCATCTGGTTTGGAATAAACGTCTTCGTGAACGTTTAATCCAGAAATACAGAGTCAGCAGTTTATGGAGCCGCTCAGATGAAGGAGACTGTTGGATGGAACAAGGCCAAACACGTTCTGGATTTACATTCCCCCTGAATCTGGAAACAGAAAGATTTAGTTCCTGTTGTCAGAGCTGAGTTGGATGTGTGTCTGTCCTTATGCTAACATAAGCTAAGCTGAGCTAACTGCAGTACTGAGGGTGTGTGTGTGTGTGTGTGTGACATCACACCACGTTACATGTGATTTAATTTTGGTTCTGGTTTGAGGCGGTGCACGTTTTCATTATTGCCACATCCTCCGTGGCCTCGGTTAGCGTAGCCACATTAGCAGCGTGAGGTCGGGCCGTCCGGCCGTCTCATGAATTGGACATGAGGGACGGTGCCGCTGAGCGTCCGGGCAACACGAGGCCGTGCGTGACGTCGTCATCGTGAATTAGTCATAAACTGAGTCTCAGGTGCAGCGGCCGCTCGCTCGGCGCAGATTACCAACGAAGAAGAGAGAGAAGAGGTGGAGATCAGCAGAAAGAGGCTGTTTGATGTTTTCAGTTTTCTTCATCACAACTTAAAGCTTGAAAACTTCCCTGCTAAACCATTTGTCTCCGACATGATCGATCTCCTTCTGTTCTCGTATTTGTTTGTTTGTGTGGACAGAGAGTGTCGGGTCTCTGTGTCAACAGCTGCCTGTTTATCCTGAAATTCAATCGCTGACCCCCCCGGCCCGGCACAACCACCGACGGGACAAAGGTGGAGGAGGGAGGCCGGCGAGTCCGGGGCTTCCTCCACCGCAATATACACACATACACATATCAATACACATATATATAAACATGCAGTATTATTTACTGACTGTATATCCGAACAGCTTGTCTGATCTGTCATGACAGTATGAACGACTGATTAACCCCGTCCTGTGTTTATGTTCATCGTGCAGCTCCATGGCCATCGCCGCCCCCCCCCCGGGAGCTAACCTTCACCAGAGGGATGGACAGAACCAGGATGTGGTTCTGGACGTGCTGACCAGATGAAGGGACACCTGACCGTCCTGCAGCAGTGAGGATCAGCTCGTGGGAAATCGTCCAGGAAACGGAGGAAATCCCGATCGGACCGTTCTGTTTGCGTCCCTCACCTGCGCCGCCTCGTCACCGCGATGCTCGTTATGAGTCGTCCGACCGCCACCGATGAGCCGGAGAGCCGCAGCAGAGGGGGGGACGTGTCCCAGCACGAAGCTCCTCCTCCTCCTCCGCTTCCCCCGCCGCCTCCGGGGGCCCCCCCGCCTCCCCCGCTCCCGGCGACCGCATCCACCAACCACAACGCGAGGAAGAAGCGCCGCGTGCGCAGCTTCTTCTGGAAGCCGATCCCGGAGGAGAAGGTGCGCGGGAAGCCCAACATCTGGACGCTGGCGGTGCGGCAGCAGCAGTACCAGATCGACGTCCGCTCCGTGGAGGAGCTGTTCGGACAGCAGGAGGAGGCGGCGGCGGCGGCGACCGGCGCACGAGGGGCGACGGCAACCTCGGGAAGTTCGGCTCGCGTGTCCCGGTCCCGCTCGTTCAAGGAGAGCAGCAAAGATGAGGTGAGTGGCTGAGACGCTCGATGAAGACTGGAGGTTCCTCCAACGACGAGAGCGTGAAGAACCTTTTTATCGCTCGTTGCTCGTTCGCCCGTTGACGATGAACGACGGACGTTACTGCTGGAATGTTCACTGACCACCTGCACCAGGTGTCGGCCAATTGCATCACAGCAGCTCATATACAGAACAGTATTTCATACCTGGGTACGTAGGTCGTTGTGTTTGTGTTCCACCACCTCACCTGTGCTCACCTGCGCTCAGGTGACTTAATCGCTGTGTAAAAGCTGTAATTAGGTGTCGTGCAGGAGCCTCTTTAACACGAACACTCAGGACAAGCCTTTGTTAACAAGCGGCCCAGGGGAAACTCCCACTGTGGGGGGGGGTGGGGGTGATACAAACAGCAGCAACAACCGTTTGATGGGGGAGGGGTGCACGTGTGTTTGGTAACCGCGGCGACAGCAGAGTGACGCCCGTGTCTTTCACGTCCTTTCAGATCAGCATTCTTGATGCCAAGAGGGGGATGAACGTGGGAATTTTCCTGAAGCAGTTCAAGAAGTAAGTTGTGCACCTGAGGGAGGGGCCGCCGGGTCACGGGTTCAGGCAAAGTGTCAGAAGAAAAGAAAGAGTGAAAAGTTTAAGAGGGAAAACTGTCCTGAAAACAGTTCTCAGTCCGATGACCAAAATCCATCACAATCCTTCACAGCTGAGGGAGATTAGGGTCAGAACCTGGTCCGGGTCTGGACTTTCTCTGTTGTTTGTCCTGAACTGGTTCAGGAAATCCGCTCCACCGGGCCCGGCGTCAGGTTACATAAGTCGTCCGAAGCAGAAAAGTGTGCCGGCGTCTGTACATTTGCATCTGATTTAAATATATTTGACTTCGGGGCTCGACGAGGACGGAGCCGGACCAAACATTAGAAATCATTTGCAAACAGATGTCTGTAGCTGCTTTATTTACACAAACACGCATAAATAACATATAAATAAATGAAAGGTTTTCTGCAGCAACACAATTTAAACAGACTGAATTACACTCAAACTAAAGATATTACCAAGTCCAGCGGCTCCGGGATCGAGACCTTCGTCATCAGACTTGAATGAAAGGAGCTGTCTCCACTTCCAGGTCCAACCGATCCATCGTGGAAGACATTCGACGGGGAGAAGGAAAGATTTACGGAGCAGAGCTGCTCAAAGATCTGCTGAAGCTCCTTCCTGATGCAGAGGAGGTCTGAGGGTTTTTAAAACTGATTCCTAGTTTGACGATGAAGAGCAGAACCGCTGATGAACTCCCTCTTTGTTCCCCTCAGATCAAGAAGCTGCAGATGTTTTCAGGAGACCCAGACAAGCTGGCGCTGGTGGATTCCTTCATGTTCCTGCTGATCCGGGTTCCACGGTGCGTTTCCATCAGACCTGGATCTGTTTTATCGTGAACCGCTACAGATTAAATTAAAGCTTTTTCTGAGGGGGGGGCAGGTATCATAGTACTGAGTGTTTATTATCTACAGTAAACCCGTCAACTGAAATGATGAAGATACTGAGTACTTAGTTATTTCTGAACGTGTATTGAGTATTTGAGGTGCTGATGACGACTCCATCCCATCACGACCTTCAGGTTCAGATCCACCACCGATTTAACCCCTCTCTCTCACACACACACACACACACACACACACACACTCTCTCTGTCTCAGGTTCGAGGTTCGGATCGAGGCCATGGTTCTCCGTGAGGAGTTCTTCCCGTCCTGTGCCGCGATGAGTCACGAGATCGATGTCGTCCGCGTCGCCACCAAAGGTAAATGACCTGCGAGGCAGGTGACCCACGTGCTGGAGCAGGATTGGTCGCCTGAGATACGCTGATGTCGCTCTGGGTTTCAAAGTGAAAAGACAAACCACCGTTTGTGGTCAGATTAATTATAAATATAAATGACTGAGCGACTCCATCCGTGTTGCTCAGCCTGTCGTCAGGTTCGCAGTTACACAAACTAACAAATATTAAAAATTTAATCTGACCTGCGCTTGACAAAAAGTCAGGTGACCACTGAAGTTATCACGATTCAACATGAATGTCTGCAACAACCTCAGAGGTTCAAACAGCTTTCCGACGTGATGCAGTGACACACACACACACACACACACACACACACACTCTGGGTGTGTGTGATGTTTCCACTGCAGAGCTGTAACTTCATTAAAGTATCTGCAGTATTTACTGTTACAGCGTCAGACGTCACCTCCAGCTGGATTCCTGCTCTCATTACTGCTGCTGTCCTGTTGACTTGACCTTCTGTGATGGACTTTGTATTGATCCTGTAGAGCTGATGAGCTGCGAGGAGCTTCACGCCATCCTGCATCTGGTGCTGCAGGCCGGGAACATCATGAACGCTGTGAGTGAGTCGCACCGTCGTTCCAGGTTTTTCTTCTTCCCAACAAATCCACTGCCAAAGACAAAGACGTCCGTCTGTCCCTCGGTAACCCGTCTCTGTCCCAACGTTGTTTCCTCCTGATGAAGACGTCTGTGACCTGTATCGAGCTCAGGGATTTTCTGTATCAGCTGTGCACTTTGTTTGAAGTGAATGTGAGGGGATGATGCTTTTGTCAGGGACTGTTTTCAGATAATATGGATGTGATGCTATAGTTGGTGTTTATGGTAAAAGGTACGAGGGGACGAATCACCATAAAGACCAGCGAGCGAGGAAACGAATCCGGCTCCCAGCAGCTTTTAAAGCAAACGACTACATGAATCTCATGAATCTCTTTTTTAAAAGTGTCTTTAAAGGGATCGGTTAAAAAATTACAGAAGATCACAGACTTCTCCTTCACTTGTTCCTCTGCGATCTTCAGGGTGGCTACGCTGGAAACGCCGTGGGATTCAAACTGTCGTCCCTCCCGTCGCTGGCCGACACCAAGGCCAACAAGCCGGGGATGAACCTGCTGCACTTTGTCGCCATGGTGAGTGAAGCCGCAGAGACGCAGCTGCTTCGTCTTTAACCTGCGCGACGCGTCACCGCCACGTGAGCTGATGTCGTGTTTGTGAAGCCACCGACGTGAAGGTCGTGCTTTGGACACGAAACGTTTTGCGGCGCTTTGCAGCAAAGGAAAGCGGCTGCAGCCAGAATTAGCTTCACGTAAAGCGGCGGTGCCCGAATAAAGCGACGGCAAGGTGGTGACGGGATTCACCCATACCACCTGTCTCTCCACGCAGGAGGCCAAGAAAAAAGATGAGAGACTGCTCAGGTTTCCAGAGAAGCTTCAGGACGTTCAGAGCGCAGCCAGGTGAGCCAGGTGCCGTTGTCTGTCTCCAAACTCACAGGAAGAGCTTCACCGCTGATGCTGGAGCTCTGGTCATGAGAAACGTGTCTTCACTTCTGTCCACGAGGACAAACATCATCGACATATTAGTGTTTTCTGCCTGTAAACGAGCAGAGCTGTGAACGTCCGACGCTTACGGCCACGTTGACAATCGCTCTAACTCGGTCGCCGGTATTATGAAAACAAACATACATACAAACGACAACAACGAGCTGTGTGAGCACTTTACTCTCTGTAGAATCTCTGTGGAGAACATCGAGGTGGACTTCTCCTCTTTATACGTCCGAACCAAGTCCCTGGAAGAAAAGGTTCAAGGAGACACGGAGCTGCTGCAGCAGCTGGAGCCATTTCTGCAGGTGAGGACACACACACACACACACACACACACACACACACACACACACACACACACACACACACACACACACACACACACACACAACACACAGACAGACAGACAGACAGACAGACACACACACACACACACACACACTTGGATCCAGGCCATTGTACATTTCTGGTCCTTTAGTTGAAAACATCAATGAAATGTAAAACATTTGTGTGTGTGCGTGTGCGTGTGTCAGAGTTCAGCACGGACTCTTCAGGACCTGAAGCGACGCAGACTGGATCTTCGTAAGGAGGGAAACGCTCTCATCGATTTCTTCTGCGAGGACAAGGACACATTCAAGCTCGACGAGTGTTTCCGCATCTTCCAAGATTTCTGCATTAAATTCAAGAAAGCCGTGAAGGTGTGTTTTCGTTGCTTCGTGTTCTGGACCGGTTGTTCAGATTTTAAATTAAAATTCCCACGCGTGTCACTTCAGGCTGTCGAGCGGCGGACAGCAGGGTCTCGTTTGCTTACGTTGACCAACAGAAATATTTTTCACTGTCACACTCGTGACATTCGAGAACATTGTGATGTAACGTGCAGTAAGACGATGAAGGTATGCTTGAGTCTGACTTGATGTGACCTTCGTTTGTTTGTGCTGTGCCTCACTCTCAACCCCCCGTGTGTCTCTCAGGACAACGTGGACCGTGAGTCAAAGGAAGCAGCCAGACAGCGTCGCCTCAGAGAGCTGGAGGAAAAACGTTTTGCGTGGTCGGGCGCGGATCAAAGCGGAGGGTTTGGCCGCAGCAGCAGCGAGAGCGATGTTGAGCTGCTGACCAAAGAAGGACTCGTGGGTTTCTTCCAGCAGAGGTCACAGAGTCCACGCGGCCTGCTGGGACGTTCTGCCAGCGCTCGCCGCCACCGGCACACCCTGACTTCCGTCGCGGACCGCGAACTCCGGGGATACCTCGAACTGTTCGGAGCAAACGGGAATCCCGCCGACTGTTCCAACTTTAACAGCCTACCTCGGTCGGGCCGCCCCGCACAGCGGAGGACGACCGCGTGGATCTTAGCCCAGGACGACAACCGCGAGCTCGGCTGCAGCAGACAGGCGACGTCTCCGTGTGCAGAAACTGAACCGATCAGCCCACTGGCCCGCTTTTCCTCCTCTGGGTTAAACAACAATGAGGACCCGTGCAACAACAACGGTCACTCACCTGTATCAGAAAGCAGCGCTCTGCCCCGCCCCCTCTGCGTCTTTCAGACGTCCGCTCAACTTCCCAAACCAACAATTACCGGCCACATGAACGTCAGCGTGGAGAAGCACGCTCTTGTTCCAGGCCCTCAAGCTTTCGACCTTCCGAGTCCAAACAACAACAGTCATCGCATGCACTTCGTCCACCGGGGTGATGTCATGGCGACCGAACTGGAAGAGGAGAGACGGTCACATCCCAACAACCCGGGCGACTGTCCAGTTGATAAACTTCGAGAACAAGAAGCAGATCCCAAAGAAGTGTGTGAAGACAAAAGTGGTTCTCCGACACAGGGGTCCTTTCGCGAAAGAGAGAAAGAAGAAGAAGACAACAGCACGTTGTCGTCAACAACCTGTGATACACCTCTTCCGCTGGATACCTCTGTGTCCAATAAGAAGCCGGTGTTTTACATCGTAGACTGCACGGAAACTGACTGCTCTGTAATCTTGGATTACTCTGAGGCTGAAAGCTCTTCTCTAACAAAGGAGGGACTTAATTTTAGAATGACCAGAGATCAGGAAAGCCAACAAGACCCAAGCTTTCTGTCTGACCAGTCCGTTTCAACCAACGAGCTCTCGGCGTCAAAATCCGTGGACGCGGCGTCAATGACTCCGTCCGCGACCACAGAGGAGTGGGACACGGAGAGTTGCGACACCGCCGAGGGGAAACAAGGTGCAGAGAAATACGTGCAGAGAAGCAACAAAAAACCCGCGCATGCAAAGGGTAAAGCCAACAAAGCAGCCAAATGCAGCGGAGGTCGTGGCGTGCGAACGCTGACCAGCAGCGAGAGCCAGGGCATGAGGAAGGTCGTGCCTATCAGCAGGCCCCAGAGGATGGGGAGCGGCAAGCGTGCAGCGAGAACTTCTGTGCAGGATGGCGGAGAGTCAGATAGGCCTCTTCGAGATCAGAGCACCCCAGTGACAGGGAGGAGCGAGAGGACCGCGAGGCCACCTCGACACTCCAGTTTGCCTCCTGATGAGTCAAAGGCTCAGAAGGGAAGTGGCGTTGGTTCGAGGTGGGCTCGTGATTCGACCCCGAGGAAGGCCTCCTGTCCACAAGCCGAGCGCCAAGCCCCTGCGGAACATCCCTAAACCTGCTCCCGAGGAGAAGATGTGTCGCTCCACCATGAGAGCCCTGGCCCAAGCTCAGGTCCAGGCCCAAGCTCAGGCCCAGGTGGGAGCCTCTTCTGAGAACAGCAGCTCGCATGTGCTCAGTGCAAAAAACTCCTCCGACATCCCCAGCTTTGCTCGTAACACAGTAGCTTCGTCCTCCAGGACCAAGAAGGAGCTGGGCCCCCCGCCCGTCCTCTCCACCCCGTCTCGCAGCCCCTCGCTCCTGGGTCGACAGCCCTCCGTGAAGCAGAGCAGGTTATCGCCCACAGTTGACAGCGGTGAGGAGCGCACACAGGGGACAAACCTGCGACGAGCGCAGAGCGTGAAGGCCGCCGGTCGAAGCTCCCGCCGCAGCGAGACTCCGCCTCCCACGCATGCGGAAATTCGCAAGACATTCAGCTTCTCTGAGAAGTCAACGACGCCCAGCAGAAGTGCTAAACCGAGCTGGAAATGAAATAACCCCAGAGGAAGGTGGGTGGAGACTTCGTCGGTGATGTCCCTGCCCATGTGACGCAAAATAATCTGAAAAAACCCATTTGTGCTTGTTCCTGCAGGAGGAGCAGGATGCAACAAAACAAAAAAATCATGATTTACTCTGTTGGTACAAAAAAGCTTTTGTCCACAACTTCCTCTTTTCCATTAAATATAGTGACAAAAAGCAAATTGGTGTTTTTACACTATTTGCCTGCTGTTAATGTTGAACTGCCTCTTTATGACGCTGCTACTTTGCTCTGTGTGAAACTGGGTTTCACGTTTCTGATTCAAGGTTCATGTTGAACCTGACCTTGCTGCTCCACCGTGTCTTTCAGTTTGGTTCATTTCTCCTTTAGCATTTCACTTTGTTCGCTTGTTTTTTGGTTCCTTTGCTTTATACCTCAAAAAAACTGCAAAGGCCTTTTACCAGGAGGCAAAGGAAAACCTGTTCTCTGCTTCTGCATGATACAGACGTAGATGAAATCTGATCATTCCGTTTAATAAACTGCAGTGTCACTTTTTTAACAAATACCTGGTATATTTAAGATTCTACCTTATATATAGCCACAGATTGAACTCCTTGTACCTTGTGTGTGTCAGTAGTAAATGCTATAGAACTCCTCCATAATATTATGGGGTAGACGTGCACATAGGAAATGTTTTCTATATGTCACAGATGAACACATGATCAATGCTGACAACACTGGAAATATCAGATCTTTCTACTGTGAATGATTTCTGCACCTTTAACCCATCAGCAGCAGCTGTGACTGCTTGTAGTTTAGCTCTGCATCAGTTTGTGCCTCCAATGTTGCGTTATTTTAATTCAAATTCAGTCTCCAGTTGAACACAAGAAGTTTAGAGAAAAACACTTCCTGGTGCTCTGAAGGTCTTTCATGAATCTTCAGACTCTTCAAGCTTTGCAATTAAAAGACATTTATTTGTTATACATATTATATTTCCTATTCACTGAATTTAATTACATTTGTCTTTGCGCTTTGTATTGCAAGAAAAATGAAAACATTAATATTTTTATGGAAATATCAGATACATCTATGTAACATCAGTATGTAAAATAATAATAGCTAATTATAAATTTAGTTTTACATTGTACAAATTGAGCACAGACATAAAAAGTGATCATCTCTAGCAGTATATTTGTCTCAATAATGCAATCAACACAAAATCAAAAATAATGATTTTTAACCCATTTCTCAACATTGTTTTGAAATCCAAACATGTGATATTTGCGAGCATTGACAGTGAAACAGAAGTTTGTTATTGGTATAGATGGTTGATTGTGGAATTCAATATTTTCTTACAAAATAATGTGCTTAGATATTTCTTTAGTTGTGTGAAAACGTTGTTTTGGGCGATTTTAGCCACCTGCACAGGAAAGATAGTTTTCCTTTGGAAAGTGTCGTAAAAACCTTCCAACTGGCAGTAAATGCTTCAGTCTGACTCACGTGGCCGTGGTTCCACCTTCCACATGCTTCCTGTTCCTTGATGGCACCGACATTAACAACAGCATTTACCTTAAATCTCCGTGCAGCTCCCCCTTCACCGGTTGAGACCCCTGATTGTAATAGGAGAGTGAAAACTCTGATAGCGACTCACTCTGTACATAATGTAAAAACATAGTATTTTTCTGACAAAATGTTTACAAGGCATCAACAAAGAAGGGGAGAAGAGTTTGACAGAGGTTTTTAAAATGAAACTGAAACTAACTCCTGCAGCGTCTTCCTCTTCCCTGTAATGCAAATGATGACACAAAAGGCCCAGTGTGATGCTTCACTGTGTGTATGTGTGTGTGTGTGTGTGTGTGTGTGTGTGTGTGATTGTAGGGATTAACTTTTATTTCATTTGGACCACAGATTGGGCTTTTTTGTAAAGGATTTACTTTGATGAAACTGCTGTTCTGCCAATCTTCTGCTTTCTGAGCCTCCTCCTCCACTTCCTCCTCCTACTCCTCCTCCTCCTCTTCCTCCTCCTCCTCCTCCTCATTTGTGTTTCAGCCTGCTATGTTTTTAATGGTCCTGAGTGTTACAATGGCTGCCCTTTACATGATCTCATACTGGCCTGCAGCAGGAGACTCCCTCTGGAATTTGAAACCCTTACTTGCCCTTTTTTCATCACAACGTCCTGGTGGGACGGTTGCTGCAGTTACAGTGCAAACATCAGTCACAAATACACACTATGGACCCACAAGCCAAAAAAGGTCATGTATCACTTTCTTTTCCACGGATCACTACAAAGTCACTGGACAACGGCAGACGTAACATGAAGATTTACATCTCTGCAGTTTATTTTATGCTGTATTTCTTATGTTGATGTCAAATAAATAAATAAATAAAATCCTGTTGCTGTGTAAACTGAAAACTTTTGTGTTTCTCATGAATTCTGACTGTTTTAAAAATATGCATATATAATGTTGGGACTTGTTAGACAGGATTTGGTTAAAGTTTGGATAATTAATAATAATTATGAATTATTAGAAGAATCAATTTATTATTAATCAAAATTAATAATGCGGGGCCCCACCCCGTGAACAGGGAACCTTAACCAAATGTGTTTCAGTCTCAATTGTCACTATAGAAGTCGTACATTTCAGCACAGACTCTCGCAACCAGCTTGACACAACATAAACACACAACAATGACCAGCAGCAGTTGACTTTAAATACAATAAAGTTTATTCTCAAATATGTCAATTACTCAACAATACTCAATAATCAACTTTATATACAGTGGATATAAAAAGTCTATACACCCCTGTTCAAATGCCAGGTTTTTGGTCATGTAAAAAAATTACATCAAGATAAATAATTTCACAACTGTTTCCACCTTTCATGTGACCTATAACCTGTACAACACAAATGAAAAACAAACAAATCTTTCAGGGAGGTGAAGTAAAAATAAACAACTGAGATAATGTGGTTGCATAAGTGTGCAAGTGTGTGTTTATAACTGGGGATGTGGCTGTGTTCAGATTTAACTGATTACATTCAAACTCATGTTAAACTGGAGACAGCACACACCTGTCACCAATTAAAGTGCCTCTGATCAACCCCAAATAAAGGTCACCTGTTCTAGTAGGCTTTTCCTGACATTTAGAAGCCACATCTTCCAGCACAAGCCGTGGTCTGCAGAGAGCTTCCAAAGCATCAGAGGGATCTCATTATTCAAAGATATCAGTCAGGAGAAGGTTACAAAAGAGTTTCCAAGGAATTAAATATACCATGGAACACAGTGAAGACCGTCATCATCAAGTGGAGAAAATATGGCACAACAGTGACATTACCAAGAACAGGACGTCCATCCAAAGTTGATGATAAGACTAGAAGATAACTAGTCAGGGAGGCTGCCGAGAGGCTGACAGCAACACCGAAGGAGCTGCAGGAATTTCTGGCAAGTATTGGCTGTGTAGTACATGTGACAACAATCTCCCGTCTTCTTCATATGTCTGGGGTAGGGGGGCAAGACGGAAGCCTTATCTTACAAAGAAAAACATCCAAGCCTGGCTTAATTTTGCAAGAAGACATCTGAAATCTCCCAAACGCATGTAGGAAAGTGTGTTATGGTCTGATGAAACCAAGGTTGAACTTTTTGGACATAATTCCAAAAGGTATATTTGGTGCAAAAACACCACTGCTCATCACCAAAATAACACCTTACCTACAGTGAAGTATGGTGGTGGCAGCATCATGCTTTGGGGCTGTTTTTCTTCAGCTGGAACTGGGGCCTTAGTCAGGGTGGAGGGAATTATGAACAGTTCCAAATACCAGTCAGTGTTGGCACAAAACCTTTGGCCTTCTGTTAGAAAGCTGAAGATTAAGAGGAACTTTCCTCTTTCAGCCTGACACTGATCCAAAGCACACATGTAAATCAACAAAAGAAAGGCTTCACCAGAATATGATTGAAGTTTTGGAATGGCCCAGCCAGAGTCCAGACCTGAATCCCATCGAACATCTGTGGGGTGATCTGAAGAGGGCTGTGCACATGAGATGCCCTTGCAATCTGTCTGATTTGGCACGGGTTTGCAAAGAAGAGTGGGCAAATATTGCCACATCAAGATGTGCCATGCTGATAGGCTCCTACCCAAAAAGACTTTTTATATGCTGTAATAAAAGCCAAAGGTACTGCAACAAAGTATTAGTTTAAGGGTGCGCATATTTATGCAAACCAGGTTATTTTAAGTTTTTTTTTATTTAATATTTTTCCCCTTTTAAAGTTTTCAGTTTTTTTTTTCAATTGCAGGTTATAGGTCACATTAAAGGTGGAAAAAGTTGTGCCAAAGGCAGTCACACTTCGGGCACTGTCCATCACTCTCATCACAGGTTTCTCTGAGGCCTCGTTGAGGCCCCACGGCTGTCGGGTGCCAAGTCGGGCGATCCAGAGCCTCTCGGCCCGACGTCTCTGGCTGGCCGTCCAGCGGGGATTGCCCTCCAGAACGGTGGCCTGGAGGGCCAACCACCCATGGTCCCTGAAGTGCCGGACAAGCGCTAAGTGGGTTTCATGGTCCTTCACCGTGTTGTGTAAACCTTGTGAGGAGCGTGTTGGAAGTCTCCCCAACATACTGCTCCCCACAGATTGTGCAGAAACTTAAATAAACACTTTGAAGTGGGTGAGGTATTCTTCTGTGTTTTGAAAACATCCCCATTTGTTTTGTTTTTCACCCAGGGCACATACTGAAAAATGGGATCTGGGATCAATAAAGGGCTTTAATTTGGCCTTAACCAGGTAATCTTTAAGGTTTCTGTTTTTTCTGTATGCTGCGATGATTCTGCAAAACCTGGCTTCCCCCAATGTGGTGATCAAATGTTTTTCAACCCCCCTGGTGTGATCAACTGTGGTCGGCGAATAATTGGCCACTATGGGGGGGACAGGCTTCTACGGGCTTAGTGAGGGTAAACGTCTTCAAGCTCTTTCTCAAGAAAGAGTGAGAGTACCCCCTAGTGGTGAGAACAGAAAATAACAGTTTCAGTGCTGTGGTGAAATCCTGCTCTCTGCTGCAGATTCTTTTGAAACAAATTAATTGGGATTTCACAATGCCGGCAAATGTGTGTTTTGGATGCAGGCTCGATTTATGCAGCAGTGTGTGTGTGTGTATCAGTTTCTTTGAAAAACACTTTAATGTCCAATTTATGTGTTTTCTCAAAATCTGGGCCCTTGAAAGTGGTGGTGTCGAGTAAGCCGCCGGAGGTCAAATCAAGCAGGGATTTAAATTTGATGGAGGGGTTGTGGTTATTTAAGGTTTGGACAAATAATTCAAATTTTACCCTGGAGTGAGGCCAGACACCCTAGATGTCATCCAAGAACCTGAAATAATGGAGGGGCTTCAAGGGACAGGCACTGAGGGCTGATTTCTCCCAGGCTGCCATGAAGATGTTAGCATAGGCAGGGGCAAATTTCTTGCCCATCGCTGTGCCCTTAATTTGGAGGAAATATTTGCCATTAAATTCAAAATCATTGCGGGTCAAGTTAATCACCAATAATTGTAACTTTTCGTGCGCGAGATAGGAACCCAGAAAAATTTTGATACTGCACTTTGACCATACTAATGAAGCAAAAGGTGAAAAAATTTTTTTTGTCCAAAAAACTGCCCGAAACGTCCTAGAATTGCGTTTGGTGGTGCCCCCACTGGATATAATGCGTTAAAAATGGAAACCGTGACGACTTTTCGTGCGCGAGATAGGAACCCAGAAAAATTTTGATACTGCACTTTGACCTTAGAAATGAAGCAAAAGGTGAAAATTTTTTTTGTCCAAAAACTGCCCGAAACGTCCTAGAATTGCGTTTGGTGGTGCCCCCACTGGATAAAATGCATTAAAATGGAAACCGTGACGACTTTTCGTGCGCGAGATAGGAACCCAGAAAAATTTTGATACTGCACTTTGACCATACTAATGAAGCAAAAGGTGAAA
>JAFBJZ010000589.1:0-360120 GCA_016785225.1 Psettodes erumei
GGTACTGATAGGTACATGTACATCATCATATCTGGGGGATCAAAAACCAGGGACACTGTGGTCCAGAGGCACGACCTTAAACCACCCAGCAGAGTATACGAGGCCAAAGCTTGTCGTCTCAAGGCGTAAGGCGGAACCGCTGGACGGGCGGCGCACCTGCAGTCCGGAGATGCTGGTGGGGCACGTGGGTGAGGGTGCTGGGGCCCAGGTTGCGCCCAGCAGGGGGTTCAGGGCGTGGCCATGGAGGTGTGGGTTGCTTTCTAGTGGGCCGCAAGGTACTCGGCCAGGTGCTCGCAGGCGTCCTCCAGTTGGTTCTCATCCAGGATGATGTTGAACATTTCCTGTCAGCGGCAGATGGTCAGAAAGTTTTCGGCGTTTTATTACTGTACATAATACTGCTCCTGTACCTCCAAACATTTTACATGTTGTCCCAATTTTATTGTTTTCAAAAGTTTGGCAGGTATCCCTGATCCCCTCGTTTCCTGATTCATTTTGCGTCTGGTGGCAGAGCTGTGGAATAAGTGGTAAGTTTGTCTCACTGTCTGTCTTTTGTCTAATTTCCTGCAGCAGTCGCAGCAATATTTTTGGACCACTTTTTGCTACAGCCTCTGCTTTGTGGCCTTTTCTTTCTCCTTTATTTGCTTGTTTGATTCCTCTGAGCCAGAGTTGTCATGGTGTGCAATCTGTCCTTTTCTTTTCGCAGGTTCTTCAGTGAGACTGACTGAGGGACCGTCACCTCCTGGATATTATAACAAAATGTGGTCCAGACATTTCCCAACCTCTTGCTATTTTAATTTTACAGTCTTTAGCCCACAGGTACACAGGTGCTTCTGATCCTGTGATTTGCTTCCACCTCGTTACTTGATGACTGGCACCTGGTTACGAGTCTTCAATGATGGCTGCAGGGTTTGTTCCTGATGATGCAGCTGTCAGCGAGCGTTAGCAACAAGGAGCCAGGAACCTGTTGGTAATCCAGCTTTATGTTGTGACGGGCACAAGTATAAACAAAGTATTGTGTGGGGCAGAGGACTTTGCTCAATTCACTTGTCATGCTAAGGCAGCTAACACTCATTGTAGCATCATTTGACTTTTTCCAGTTTGCAGGTGCCTGGAGCTGCTCAAATGTGACTTCACCCACAACTTTGGCTCCTTTTAGCATGATGAGCTCATGTCTCCAACTTTTGAAATGCAGGAAGTGCCTGACACTGGTAAGCGATTTATTTGTAAACACTTGTAATATTATCTGCAGACTGGAGTACTAACCTTTTGTTTGTCATTTCAGAGACGTCGCACTGATGGCAGAACATACCTGGATCTGACAGTTACGTATTTCAACGCAATATTTGACTATTTAATACCTTAACATGACTGTGCTAATTTTCCCTTTGTCGATTGCAGGTGGCTGTGGAATGCTAACTCCTCTGCTGCAGTTTCCAGCAAACAAGTCTACAAACCTCCTGACAATGTTTTAAAGTACAATAAAGAGTCTAAAATCATCCCTGTCTTCCATGTTTTGTTTTCAGTGTCACTTTAGCCTCAAACACCTCCCAGTACTGAGTGCTACAGACAAGTCACATTTTAACTACACGCAAAATACAAAAAAAGTCGTTAGTACATAAAATTTTATTTACTAAGTGTTACTCGAACCATAGACCAAGTATGATCAAACAGATAGTGCAATAAACGGGCAGTGCCCAGAAGCTTATAAAAAGGCACAATAATAAAGTACAATAAATAAGTACAATAGTCAACAACCATGGAAAGTCAAAATGCTTTATTTACAGTACTAAGTATAACAGTTACAATACAGAAAATTGCTAAAGACAAAGTGTTTACTTGCAATATCCACAAACTTGGTCTTCTGTTTTCTTGTAGGCCTGGAAAAGAAAATAAAACAATTAGATTTGACAAAAATGCCTCACACTGCTAAAAACATAATTTCCCTTCAGGGATGAATAAAGTAATCTATCTAAACTCTTAAATAAAACACTGATAAATAAAACAATTGCTCAACACCACACTGTACCCTGTATAACCATTAGCTGTTGAATTGTGGATAATGCTAAAACTGCTACATTAAAAGCATGTGCACAAAATAAAGTGTTTTGTACTTACAAAATGCTCAAACTTGGTCACATCCTCGATAAAACAGTCTCTGCTGCTTCTTCAACTCCACTGTGGACCTGCAAAAGAAGAAAAAACAAATAAGTCTGTTCACAAGACAACTGCAGAACTCTAAACCTGTTGCAAATCTACATTAAGTCCAACTAAGCTGAACATACAGACTGCTGTTGCTAAAAGCTAGCATGAAACAGCTAAGTCCTAAAATGAACTAAGTTTGGCCATTTGCTGTTGCGTGGTGGCAAACGCCAAAAACTTTTCACCAAAAAAGCAGCAAATTAAAGTGAACGGTTCTCACAAAGTCCTCAAACCTAGGACGTCGTCGACGAAATGTTTGTGTTCTTTGTCCAGGAAGACCACAGCTGAGCTCCTGCTCCGTGGCTTACAGAACAGCGTCTGAAGGCGCTTATATAGACCTGTTGATCATCACCTGTGATCAGTGGCAGCTGCTCCTCCTCAGCATCCCGACGTTTGATTGGTCGCCACCAACGAGTCAATTAGTCACCAGCTGTCTGCCATCAAAGCAATCAGTGGTCACACGCGGTTCCTCCCCCGCTATTTGTACTGATATTACACCAAGTTGTGAGTACAGGATGTTCTCTGGGGAGATGCAAGAGTAACGCAACAGTATAGGATAACGTTAAACCTTTTAAACAGTAAATAAAGATGGCGGAACGTGTTTCCCAAGACCTCGTCTATGTGAAACATAAGTGCAACCTGGTCTCGAACCAGGAACCCGCTCACTGAGAGGTGAGTGTCTTTGAACTGCGCCACAGCTTCTCTTACAGATTGAAGGTTATTTGTTCTGTATAATACATCCATCCAATAGGACGCGCTGACAAAACATGTTTTTAGCTGGACTTGAACGCGGCTCTCGCCACTCGCAGAACAGTAACAGTACCACAACGCTATCTGCGACTCTTTTCTAAAGCATCGGTCCTTTCTGATGAATGAAGTAATTGGGAGTCAAATGAGCAAAACGTCAAAGTACTGCACGATGGGCTCGAACTCGCAACCCCTCACCGAACCGCTGACGTTGGGACAAGGTGTCACACAGTTACTCCACTGCGCCACCACGACTTCTGGAAAGAGCGCGGTGGACCACGGAAATGTGGTTCTGACCAGGATGCGTTTAAAAAAGAGACAGAAATTCAAGTGTCACACAGGGGATTCAAACTGCGGGTCTTTGTCAAGTAAGCCTGCAACAGTACCACAACGCTATGTGTCACGGTAGTCTTAACATTCAGTCCTTTCTCATGAATGATGCAATTGGCAGTCAGCTGAGCAAAACGTAAAGATGTAGTACGTTGGAGTCGAACTCGGAAACAGACTAACGGTAAACCTATAACATGGTCACAACGCTACAGAGGACAGACAGACGAAGGTTAAATCATTGCAGTCTTATGAAAAAATAGAAATGACAAAAATCCGTTTTGTACAGTTTCCTCTAATTAAAACAGTGCTGCAAAGTTTGTGATTGAGGGCCTGTGCTTCGTTGCTTAAAATAAGTAATAGTAGAAAAATAGTAGACAGAGGGAAAGAAAATGAAAAGTTTTGAACTGCTGCTATCATGTTTCATAGTCACACACTGATGCCACTGCGCCACCAGGACAACGTAGCACGTTTTAAAATAAAGACCATAAGTCTTGACATCAACAGTAAACTGGCCTGAGCTGACAACACCACAGCAGTGAATATGAAGGGTCAGAGCAAGATCTATCTGCTCATCAGTACAAGAGATGCACCAGCCTCTATCCAATACTTTGGAAATGGTTATTAATTTTTTTTGTTTCCCATGAAGCAGCGGAAACAGCGCCCTCTTCTGGTTTCAAAGAGAAATGAAAAAGCTTGTGGTACCTGGTATTTTCAGGTGATCTCTCATTGGTCGTTTAATGGTCGGTCAGGCCAACCCCTGTAACAATGTAAATATATATGTGTGAAAGTCGGGCATAGAAATGTCAAAAAGTGTCATAGTATACTCAGGCAGAAAATATAGAGCTAAACTCACATTATCAGATGTGATCCAGTTTCAGGAATATCAGAAGATGAGCTGGACCAGCCAACATTCAATATTGTGGACATACCTGTTGGAGCAGCAATGGCGTCATCTGCTGGATGTACTCTGACTTTACATTCACCAGTAAAATCAGGAAGAATAAATGCAGCAGTTGTAACAAGTCGCCATAAGAAGAGAAAAGTACTTGAAAATCAGACAGCAAGAACAGCATTTATTGACAGGGGGACACTTCCAGCTTCTGCTGCCCATCTTTTGCTTTTTCTGCTTCAATATTATTCCAAAATAAATGCAAAATAAAACATAATTAAAACATGATTTCTGATTTACAATTTCAAAGGATTAATGTTATCACATACCAATACAGATCAGAATATTCAGAAAGGGGGAAAAAGAAGTTAAAGCCAAATCACCGACACAGCCAATTTGCACACTGCTATTTGATATTTTGTCCATTTGTATTGGATTACATATTGCTAAATCTGCTCTTACTCAAGTCATTATTTGTATGACTACTTTGAGGCCCTTGTGGATCTGCTGCCTGATGCAGGGTTTGTAGCTTGTAACAGCTGCTGTGATACTGAAAGACATAAAAAAAAGTCCCAGTATACTAAGAGATTTTTTTTTAAAAGCATCATGGTATAGTAAGGCATAAAATTTAAAACTTGAAAGGTCAATACCAAAAGAAAAGAAGGTCTTTAACATAGAATATTTATTAACAATGACAACAAAACATTTGCTACATTCATTTTTCTGCATGGTCTGTCAAATGCAGGTGGCAAATAGGATCAATCTTGATCATGAAAATCTATTTCCACCGTTTCTAATACACATTTTTGTGAGGATGTAAACATAATAAACTTGAGGTGCATGAACAGCAGTAAATAGTTGAGCTATGCTATACAAATGGGTGACATGAAAAAGAAATTTCTTACAATCTTACATAGTTTCCTTCGGATAATGCAGGTTAAGAGGATAGATGAGTCCAAAAAGAGGGGCAAAGGCAGGTCGGAGGTCACACACATCATCCAGGACAATCTGTTTCTCAATAATTTGGGCAATGCTCCTCACTGTTGGTCTTGAGTGGCCTGTCTCAGCGTAGTCTTCAACAACCGTGAGTATTCCAAGTTCACCTCCATTGACACGCATTTCCTCTGCCTCAATGTCCTACAAAAATCAAGCATATAGCGCTTAAAATAAATATTCACCCCTTCTTTATGGATATAATCTTTCTCATCCCATTGTGTAATATAATTATAAGCAAATTATTCTGTGGAAATTCAAAAAACTAATGAAAGACTATTTACCCCATTATTTACATATTCATACATCAATGTACATCCACTCTTTTCAAAAATGCACTAAGATTTTTAAAGCCTTCAGAAAAGGCAACAAATTTTATCAAGAAGGAACAGTGTAACATTTTATACGAAAACAGAAGAGGTCAGGTGAAGTTTAGCATGATTCATTACTACACATTTTTACAAAAGATGTCGAAAGATGTCGAAAACATAATTTTTTAATAATCCCTTCATGCAGCCTTCTCATTGGACGCGCGTGTTGACACCGACCTGTCAACTAGTCCGGAAGTTCAACCGGCACAAATGCTAGCTGAGGGCAGCGCAGTTTGCAGCAACATGTTAGCGTGCTGACAAAATCAGCAAACAGCGTACACGCTGACAGAAAGTTGTGTATGTGCATGTTCAGGAATAGCTGCTAACACGTACAGTGCAAACGATGCGCAAATTCCTTCAACTCCACTGAAGCGCAGGCTTCGGCTCGTTACACGGCGTGTGATAACGTCTGCACATTTTGATAACCTTGCATTTTATTTCTGCACTCAAAGTTGCCTAGGTAACCAAGCAGAAAGCACTGACAGTCTTACCTTGTTCATCCGCGGGAGATGTAAACAACCGTTGAGGAGCAGCAAAGACGGTCTGACAGGTGGAGGACCTGCCGGGATTCGTCCAGGACAGTGACGTTGCGAAATGCGCATGCGCACCGCGCGGTGGTTGTCGCGCGCGCGCGCGCACGCGGACGATCCATCATAGAAACGCGTGAATATACACACGCGCGACTCACACGGACGCGCGGACACACACGCATCATTTTGAATACAGGTTTGGTCATCTGTGGTAACTGCCACAATATATATAACAACCTATTATACGTATTTATATACACACGCACACAGTTTTATAGTTTTTTACATTCATTAGGTCCCAAATAGTAGGGAACAATTAAAATTCATACAAAATCAAAGCTGGGGTCTCAGGAGCTTAAAAAGAACAGCTGATTTCTCTCATTTTGTGTGTGTGTGTGTGTGTGTGGGGGGGGGGGGGGGGGTATGGCGTAGCACTGGACACCTGCACCACATTCATCCATCAAACACAGCACAAACAGCCCAGCTCCTCTTCCACTCATCACCAGATTGTTCTGCTTGCTATGTGGTAACTCTCCAGGCCAGAGCAAACTGTGCCACCACTGCTGTGATTCAAACACTTCAAACAGACTCGTTTTAATGCTGTTATATGTTGTTTCATTGTTAAAGTTAGATGAATCCATACAAACGTATTAAAAGCATCTCTCAATACTGCACATCAGTGCATAGTTACACTTGTGGTTTTATTAATTAAATTAATTACCCTTACTGCCCTCTACTAGTGACCAGAAGTAACTGCAGCAACTGTCCACCTGCACAGATCTCTCACTGTGACTCACATGGACAAGAAGCAGGAATTTCAATGACAACTCCAGTAAAGTCACAATACACACCTTTCCTAAAATCCTGGAATGACAATGCTGCTTTGTTGTTTGGAACTTGGGTTTAGCCTCACCACAGTGAACTTTTTACACTAATTGTAGGTGCTTCAGACTTTCCTGCTCTAATGCTACTCGCCCCTGCCTTTGCCTCATCAGTCCAGTCAGCCTCCAAGCTCTCACGCCACATCCACTCTTGTGCCAGCCATGCAAGCCCCTCAAACCTGTTCTGGGCTCCATAAAATGACATGCCTGCCATCTTGTGACATGAATGTTCATGTGGCGTTTGATGTCTGTACCTTCAGAGCATAGAGCGGCCGCTTTTCATATGAGGAGCCAATGAGAATGACTTTGACCTTGCTGGGGTTGTCCTGTGTGGTCCGGTTTATCCAGTAGTAGATCTGCAATGGAGAGAGCATGTTTGGATGTGAACTGTACATCTACATGTTCAAGTGCAGCAAATCCCGTTTGTAAAGCTTTTCAAATGTTCATTTTGAGAGGTAAAGGTGGAAAGCGTACATCCTCCAGGCTGTGGTATCTCTCATAGAAAGTTGAGCTGCTCCGTGGGTCTGTGGAGTCGTTTTTTGTCTGCATTTCAATCAGCTCGTTGGCGTTGGTCAGTAAAACCCTACAATCGTAAGGAAAATAGCAAATCCTGTAAACAGACATGACAGACAGTGTAATCCTTGGTGGGTGTATTTTTTGAAGACAAGTGACATACTCATGTGTTATGCCGTGCTTCTGCAGCAGATCCTTGACTGTCTCTGAACTATTTGCAGGAACAAACAAATGGACTTGTGTCTCTTCTTTGATGTAGTGGGGTGAAACAGGCTGCCATAAGGCGGTCTATGAGGAAAACATGGGACATAATGATTTGTACAGGGGAGTAAAATCAGAGGAATTCAATCACTGCTTATAAAATTGGTTGGTTGGTTATTTTTTTACCTCATATTGGGTGGACACATTCTTCATGACATCCACTTGCTCCTGTGTTTTTGGGGTGACTGATAGAACTTGGTCACTGAGTAAAAAGAAAACAGGACATCAACTTAATAATTTCCCCCCCCATGAATGATTGAGACCCCCTGGTGGGCAATCACAAACAAATATGTCAGCATTTTCAGGCATAATATTGACAGTGCCAGAATGCAAATATGAGGTGTACAATTTCCCCAAAATGAAGGTCCCAGAAAACGCTCACCAAATCAACTTACTGTGTTTCTGTGCAGGACCCTTTGCCCAAATTAATAAAAATCAAAAAAATCAAAAGAGTCTTCATCATGTCAGTATCCGGACTGGAAATGGCAGAGGTTTGTTCAAACCATGGGGGTAGGGAGACACTATCGATTGACACAGTGTTTATCTAGAAGTTAAACTTTACTTTTTTTGAGAGCGGGGGCATAGATCAGCCAACATGGCTGAGAGGGAGCAGGTCAGTATTATTGTATGATAGGATACAAGTTAGTACGTACAAGTAGTTTGACTTCATTTACACCATTTCGATCACTAACAAGGGTCTGAATTAATGCATCCTTCACAATGTGATCCTTCGTTTCGAAAGGCGGCAGGAGGCGCTGCAGTGACACCGCCCCGCCCGCAGGCGGCGCCAGATAAATGTTAATGACAGCAGGGGAACGCAGAGGAGGAAAGTTCAGAGGTGACGTGATGTGTTGTCAAACATCTCTGTTGTCAAGATGTCGGGCCACGATCAGCTGGTCCACTGTCTGTGTGAACTGACGAGGTAAGCTATTTCGCTCTGCAAACAAGCCGATCGCATCTTCATCGCGACTCATTAGCTCAGTTAGCTTGTTGCATTTCGCTGTGCGTTGCCTGCTGCTCCGGTCGTAAAAATAAAAACGCCGTCGTAAAATGCTTTTAACGACATCTCATGTCATTCAACCCGATTGGTTCCAGTCTTTAGATAAATATAATGGGGGTTTCTTGTATGTTGTAGCGACGCGACTATGAAAACCAGAAGCTTTGATTCTGACCCTGGAACAGCCGAATCAGTGCATATCTTTAAAAAGCTTGTTTTGTGACGTCAGTGCGTCAAAGTGCCACACAATGAACAATTTGCTGTGCACCCCACCCCACCCCACCCCACCTCACCTCACCCCACCTCACCCCACTCCACCCGTGTTTCAGGCTGCTGTGGAAGTTGCTGCTGCCCCTGGTGTTCCTGTGTGTGCTGCTCACCGCCGCCCTGGTCCTGCTGGTGCTGGGAGTTCGTTTCTGGCTGCAGAGCAGCAGGGACACTCGGCGGGCGAGGGACGGCCGTCCCACGGTGGCCTTCTTCCACCCCTACTGTAATGCCGGCGGTGGGGGGGAGAGGGTGCTCTGGTGTGCCATCAGGGCACTGCAGAACAGGTGGAGATGATTATTTTGTTTAAAAAAAACGTCCTTTGCTTCTGCAAAAATCTTGCTTTTAACATGGCTCACGTCTGCACAGGTACGCGGACGTCAACTTCGTGGTGTACACGGGAGACCTGGGCGTGACGGGCCAGCAAATTCTGGACGGAGCGCGAAGTCGCTTCAACATCGTGCTCCCCCGGCCCGTTCACTTTGTGTTCCTGAGGCACCGGGTGCTCGTGGAGCCCCACCTGTTCCCGCACTTCACCCTGCTGGGACAGAGCATCGGCTCCATCTTCCTGGGATGGGAGGCGCTGACCGAGTTTGTCCCAGACCTCTACGTGGACTCCATGGGCTACGCCTTCACTCTGCCCCTGTTCCGTTACCTGGGAGGCTGCAGCGTGGGGAGCTATGTGCACTACCCCACCATCAGCACTGACATGCTGTCTGTGGTCAGAGAGAGAAACCCCAGGTAACCAGTGTTGGAACCAGAGCAAACTGTGCCACAACTGCTGTGTCTCAAACACTTCAAACAGACTCGTTTTAATGCTCTTATATGTTGTTTTATTGTTAAAGTCAGATGAATCCATACAAACGTATTAAAAGCAGCTCTCAGTACTGCATGACAGTTCATAGTTACATTGTACTGGTGTGAAAATGACTCTTACTGCCCTCTAGTAGTGACTATAAGTAACTGCAGCAAGTGTCCACCTGAACAGGTGTGTAGCTCTCACTGTGACTCACTTGGACAAAGCTTGCTCATAGATGCAGGAATTTCCTTGACAATTCTAGTAAAGTCACAATACACACCTTTCCTAAAATGACGAATGCTGCTTCATCGCTTGGAGCTTGGGTGTAGCCTTCTTTTTACGCTAATTTCAGGTGGAGAAGTTCAGTGACCAGTGATAGATAAATTCCAACCTGATGCTCACAAACAACAATAACCAGGTGTTGATGTCCTAGGTTCAACAACCCGGATTACATCTCTGACAGTCTGTTCCTGAGTGCCTTCAAGGTGGTCTACTACTGCCTGTTCGCCCTGCTCTACGGCATGGCCGGCTCCTGCAGCGACCTCATCATGGTCAACTCCTCCTGGACCCTCGATCACATCCTGTCGCTGTGGCGCGCGCCCAACCGCACCAGCGTGGTCTACCCGCCCTGCGACGTCGGCGCCTTCCTGGACGTCCCGCTGGAAGACGACGGGGGCAAGACGTTCCACTCGATCGTCTCCGTCGGGCAGTTCAGGCCCGAGAAGGACCACCAGCTGCAGATCAGGGCTTTCGCGAGGGTGCTGGAGAGGAGGAGGAGGGCGGGCGCGGGCGCGAGGGAGGCACTGAAGCTGGTCCTGATTGGCGGATGCAGGAACCAGGAGGATGAGGACAGGGTGCTCATGTTGAGGGGGCTGTGCCTGGAGCTAGGTGTGGCTGACAGGGTGGAGTTTAAACTGAACATACCCTTTGAGGAGCTGAAGACAGAGATGGGGGAGGCCACAGTTGGACTGCACACCATGTGGAATGAACACTTTGGAATAGGTAATTTATCTAACTTGTGTGTTTTTTTTTTTTTACTTTCTTCTTAAAGTGATTCTTTTTAGATGCTAAAAAAGTGCATCTCCGTCCCCCTCTAGGCGTGGTGGAGTGCATGGCAGCAGGGAAGGTCATTCTGGCCCACAAGTCCGGCGGCCCCAAGATGGACATCGTGGTGCCTTTCGACGGGAGCCAGACGGGCTTCCTGGCCGACGACGAGGACAGCTACGCCGAGGCGATCGAGAGGATCCTGGCCCTGCCCTCCGCCGCCCGGCTGCAGCTCAGGCGCAACGCCCGTCAGTCGGTGGCCCGCTTCTCCGACCGGGAGTTCGAAGCCTGCTTCCTCGCCGCCATGGAGCCTCTGATGGGAACGCTGGAACGATGAGCCTCTTTCTCGTGGTGGTGCGTGTTTGCTTCTGGGCTGCATTTACACTGGACTGGCAAAAGAGGGACCTAAAAGGAGAAATTCAGGAAAAAAAAGTCACTCGCTCAGAATTCCCAAAGATATGTTACCACAAAAAGGATATTTTGAGTTAGCACTGCTTTTTTGGAACCGCCTGTAATACTTCATGTTTCTTTTTTGTAAAAACACAAAAAAAAATGACAATTATACCTTGTTGTTTTTACTGGAGCTGTATGCTGCTTAATATGGTGAAAAAAATGGGGAACAAATGAGTAGAGAGTTAAATATGTTTACAACTTCTGAAATCTGTACATGCCCAAAATGTGAAGTATTTTTGATATCGAAGATGAATGTAATAAAGATGTGGTGGCAGCGTGCTTGTAAATAAACTGTTATCTGAAGCAGTGGATGAAAAGTTACACCCAGGAACTCGTCGAGTTCTGCCGTGTTTGATTTGGCCGGCGGTGGCAAATGATTAAAGCTGCGACGATGTTGAAATAAGAGCGAGGTCAGTGATCTGTCCAGGGGAAAAGGGGCCAACGAAAAAAGAGAGATTAGCGGAGCTGGGACAAAGACCAAAGCAGCTTCATGGAAAAACCTTTCTCTGATTTTTTTTTTTCCTTTGCTGCTTGACGTAAGCCTGTTTGTTCTTTGTGTCAGTACCTAAAAAGCTGAGTGTAGTCATTATTCGCCAGTTTTAAACAGGATTATTTCCAGGGGGCCTTGATCTCAAGGTGCTAATTATTTTTGCTTGTTTTTTTCATTAATAATAGAAATATTACTGCACTGATGTCAACATCCACAAGTTTGAGACTGAATCAATCAATACAGGATCATCGCAGTCATTTAATTTGGCTCATTACCCAGAGATCGATAGTGCTGAGCAAAGGTTAAGTCAGAGATATTGCGGTAACGGAGCTAAACAGACAACATATTTTCTTTTGGGGGTTATGGAGGGTAAGAGGTGGAGCGTCGGGGTGTCGGGACAAACGCTGGACCTATTTAGAGGGAGGCGGGCGACGAGGCCGAGCCACTTTTGTTTGGTGCTCGTCAAGATGAAGTCCTACGTGGTTCTCCTTGGCCTGCTGCAGGCCCTGGCATGCTCAGGTGAGTTGCTTCCTGCACGGATCGTGTCAAAAGGAGGTAACTGGAGTAACTGTTTTTCCGCATCCGTGACCTTTGACCCCCCACAGGCGCCCCACTGTACAACTCGGAGCTGGAGTCGATGGCAGACAAGGGTCTGGGAGCAGCCCTGGCGGAGGTGAACTCTGTGTATGCTGGCAGCCATCTTTACCGGGTCACTCGAGGCACCGTCAAAAGGGTGAGTCTGCACTCGTCATGGCGGACTGTACTTGAAGCGGCCGTGGCATGTATGCGTTTACCTGTGGGATCACACCGCGTGTCTGCCAGGTGATTTCTTTGGGCTTGAACACCGTCGACCTGCTGATGGTGTTTGGCGTCAAAGAGACGGAGTGCCCGAAGGCTTCCAGGAGTGACCCGCAGACGTGCGCCTTCAGACCCGGCTTCTTTGTGGTGAGACATTTAATGTCATCAGAAAAAAAGACCTGATTAAAACAAGATGACTGGTCTGGTGAAGAGACGACAACAAAGGTCTGATTTGACAAAACCTGAGAAACTAGTGGTTCCCAACCTGGGGTTCCTGATCCCACATGGGGGCCACAAGCCAAACTGGAGGGATCACAAGATGATTAACAGGAAAGGAGCCAATTTATTTTTTCTGGTTTCCTCAGATCGCAGCCCCTTTTTCTGAACTACTTAGTAGTTTTATCTCCTCTGGCCTTTGAGAATTAAAAAAAGGAAATTAAATTCCTGTTTGGTTCAAACTGACTGAATTATCAGTCAAAAGCTGGTACGTGGTGTTGGATGATCTTTCTCTGAACCTGAACAATAACATTGGACAGTGAAGGCCTCATATCTCAGTTCAAGACAGGACACAGTTTTACACACACACAGTTTACACTGGCACAAAAGGTCCTGGGACAGATCAGATCCGCTGCGGGACAGAGGAAAAACCAAAAAAAACAGCCAAAGCAAATACTCACAGCTCAGTGTCACAGCGCCGCCCTCTTCTCCTTTCAGTCGTCCTTCGCCTGCTTCAGCCGGGTGAGAATATCCCCCACCTCCACCCAGGTGGTCTCGGTCAGCTGTGGCCGCGACGGCAGCTCCAGCTCAGAGTCCAGTGAGGAGGTGAGGACACGGTGGTGGTGGTGCGGGGCAAAGATTTCCCATCTATTTGAGCATCGATATAATAGATGCCAGACGACTGGATGCACAGGAATGCGAATAAAGACTTGACTTTGATTCCCCAGATATTCTCAAGAGGGAGAAGCCAGTTCAACATCCCATCTGTAAACAGATGTAAGTATCAACGAGTACTTTAACTCGGTATGATGCAGTGCACAACACCTGGAATTACTTGAAATTCCCTTTAAATATAAAGATCCGGGTTACGATTCTAAAAATATTCGACGTCCATCAACAGTCCCGGCTCCGGCTCCTTCTGCACCTCCTCCTCCCCCTCCTCCTGCCCAGCCCGGCCGCTCCCTCCCCAGCCAGCCAGCGGAGGAGCAACCCAGAGGAGACGCCTTCAGCAACTTCCTGGTGTAAAGAGGTCCGGCTGACTCCCACAAACATTTAGGTGCTGACGAGAAAACAAACTTGAATTAAAACTGTTTATTTGTGGTGTGCTGACCTTTTCATTGGTATTTTATTTTTATTTATTTGGTGATTTTTCTAAGTCAGTGACTTACCCACAAAAGAAAAAAACACATCTTTAAAATGATTCATGACTTCCAGGCTCAATAAATCCCCAGAATTTGAAAATAAAGTATATTAGATGTAGTGCAGGATTACGCCACTAGGGGGGAGTATGAGACTCACAGATCAAATACACTGTACAAATACACTGTACTTGAACCGCGATGATCCCAGCTCCTCCTCAGGCGGACGGTGTCAACAAATGAGGACTCGGAGACAGGCCGAGGTCGGGTTTGAACATTTATATTGTGATTTTCAGTTTATATGCAAGAGGACACGTTTACTCCATCTGCAGCCATTTTTTTTTTCTTCATCTCATTTGGCCCCACGTCGCTCACGTCAGCACATCAATAACTTACATACTGTACTGTAGCAAAGGATGATATTCAGTTATAAGACAACGGTACACTGCCTTCTGTGGCCGAGGGATCACAAAGGAGGAGCGAGTCAAAGAGGCCGGGTTCGGAATCGACGGTGGATAATAATAATAATAATCATAATAATCATAATGACGTCCTCTGGACTCTTTTCACGTAAAACCATTTCGCCACAGCACACATTTCCACGCGACAGCCGACTGAAACCTGCCGAGATGGGGGTGAAATGTTCATGACGCGCCCTGACAAATGCAAAGGCAGTGCCGCGAGGAATCAAAAACCCCTTCGTGATCCACTCCGCAGGCACGAAGACAGAGACGCCACCTCAGTCCCTCGGCGCAGCGAGGGCCGAAGCAGCGACGGCGCCGCGAAGAGACGAGATACGATGAGAAGCAACATTCAGTCTAATGCCGCTCGGGATGGTTTCTGACTACACGGATTGAACGCTCTGTACATCAGCCATCTTTTCCAACGGGGTCCCCAAACTAAAGGATAAGGTCCGAGGTCAAGGCGACGCACAGGGCGAAATGAAAAGCGGAGCGCGGTCCAGACTCTGCCGAGCCCTTGGAGGAGATCTCCCTCCTGCTTCCAACCTCTGTGCGAGACTTTGGGGATAAGGCTTCCTTCTGATTTGCATTTTCCACGTTTTGAAAACAGTCCAGAAATGTTTGAGATAACAGGTTGAGAGGTTTTAGCTTTTTTTTTTTGGAGAGTTTCTGTACTCATTACCTTCATGTTCCTTCCATATACATTCCACTGTGCCCTATTTATTTCTTCTCTAGACTTTGTCGACCAGCTGTTAAAAGACAGACTTGTAAAAAGAAAAAAAAAGAAAAATCCTTCCATTTATCAGTCATTAAATAATTTCATATAAAAGCAACCTGCTCCATAAAGGCCTTCCCCTCCTGGTCAACATCCCCACAACGCGCACGTTCGCGTACTCGAGGTCCATGCAGTACCGAGGCGGAAAAGATCCTAACGTGTGAGGTTTCTGTTTTTTTTTTTTTTTTTTTAAATTTAATCCGTCTCCAGTACGTGGCACCAACTTAACGGCGAAGGAGCGGACGCGCGCGATTTTCTGATGATCCAGTCACGTTTCGCGCGATTCTCGTTTAGTATTTGGATGTGCTTGGCGTGCCGGAGGGGGTGGGGGTGGGGGTGGGGTTTAAAATGCGGGGCGACGCCACGTGTTCCAGAGAGTTTAGGCGATCACAGAAAATTAAGACCGTCTCGCTTTTTCTGTGACCTCAAACATACCTGCTCCGGTCTTAACTGTCCCAATATTGTAAACCCCACTGCTCCAGAGTGCCAAGCGTGATTTAAAAAATAAAAATAAAAATGAAATAATTAGCAAACACTAACTGACCACAGTCTGGTTTGGGTTTGAATATATACACAGTCATGTATTTATCCTCACGGGACCGAACAGAACTTCCCACGTCGCTTCCATGTATTCTTTCACCGTCCGTTCATCCAGCTCCACTGCGTCCTGATCTCCAAGTTCAACGCTCTCAGGTAAGTTTGGTGGCGTCGCCCCGTTTGGGCGGCGCGGGCGGGGGTCCCCGTCTTAGTGTTGCATAGCCTGAGATGTTTCCGGACATGTAGCTGCCGTTCCCTCCGTTGCTCTGCTTTCCCTGGTCCAGGAGCAGCTCGGGGGGCGGCGGAGGCAGCGCCATGTCGTCCATGGTCCCCGCCGGGTCCGACTTGCCCGGCAGGCCGGCGGAGCTGAGGGAACCCTGGCGACCCACCGACTTTCGCTTCAGTGTCCGGTGGAGGTCCTCCAGGAAATTGGGCTGGCCCGAGCTGCCCTTAGGGGAGGTGGGTGGAGGCGGCGAGAGGGGAGGAGGCTCCGGGGTGGCGTTGCTGCGCCGCACGAGCGTGGGCGGAGGAGTCTTTTTCAGGGAGCTCTTTCCCCATGTCGAGTTGCTGACAAGGGACACGGGCGGTGGGGGAGGGGGGGCCTGGGGCTGGGGGTTGACCACGGCTACCCGAGGAGGACCTCCGCTATGGGCGTCGCTACCAGGAGGCGGAGGGGGTGGAAAGAGCTCAGAGGCCGGGGGAGGAGGGGGGAAGAAGGCGCACTCGGGAGGTGGGGAAGGAAAGTCTCCACCTGACTGCTTGGCCTGGCTCACTTTGGCCTGGAGCGCCAGGGGCAGGTTGGCCAGGTTGAGCTTGCCTGGTTTCGGGGGAGCGGGGGGCCCAGCTGAGTGGTCCTTGGAGGGGGATCCGGTCGAGGAGGAGGAGGTGGGACATGGGGAGGAAGGAGGGGTGTTGCCCTGGGGGGCAAACTTGCTGAGCAAGTTCCTCCTGGATTCCTCGTAGGAGGCCGAGGAGTTGGACTTGATGCTGGAGTTCCTCTGGGGGGTGGGAGGAGGTTTCTTGCCACCCAAACTGGAGGAGCCAGAGGGGGACCTCCTCAAGGGGGAGCCAAGGTTTCCGGGAGGGAGGGGAGGAGGGGGTGGAGTCGGGCCCGCGACAGGTGCTGGGGGGGGTGGCGGGGGAGGAGGAGGCGGAGCAGGGAAGCCAACGCTGCTCTCCGGAGGAGGAGGAGGAGGGAACTCTGTCGCCTGCAGCTGCTGGCCGCCCCCGGGCTGCCATTTTGGTTTGGTTTTCACCGCAGGTGGAGAGAGGGGGGCTTTGGGGCTCTCTGTGTGATTGGCTGCTTGGGATGACGCCCCTGGGAACTGACTCGCGAGCTGTTTCACCAAAGACATGGTGGGAGGGGCTCCTGTGGCGATGGGCGGCGGCTTAGACAGGCTGTGCTGCTTGGGCAGAGTCGGAGGGGGGTGGCTGGCAGTGTGGCCCGGCTGGAGGCTGAACTGCTTCTTGAGGGGTGCAGGTGGAGGCGGGGGCGGGGGCGGCGGCGGGGCCGGGCCCCCTAGGGCAGCGGGAGGTGGGGCGGGAGGGAACGGCGACACGGGTGACACGGGCTTGGGGGCGGTGTGAGGGACGAAGCCTGGGGTGAAGGTCTTGGGTGGCGCTGGTGGTGGCGCGGGAGGGGGCGGAAACTGAGATGGCACCGGGAACTGCTGGGGAGGAGGAGGAGGCGGCGGCGGGGGCGGAGGTGGTGGCGGTGGGGGTGGTGGAGCAGGGGCAGGGGGCGGGGACTCCTCAAGTTCTCCATTTGGACACAGGAGGTCCCGTGGCGGGCTGGGGAACCTTTCCTTCAGCACCTGCTTCAGCCCGTTGGGGTAAACAGGCTGGCTCACGGGGGCCGGCGCAGATGGGGGCGGAGGGGGCGGAGGAGGAGGAGGAGGGGGAGGAAATGCTACTCCGTTGGTCTGCGGAGCGGGTGGAGGCGCCGGGGGCGGAGGGATGAACCCAGGCAGGGTGGCTGGGCTGGGAGGGCCCAGCTTCAACACGGCCATGGCTGAACCCGGGGTCGGCATGGATGGCGGCGGCGGAGGAGGTGGTGGAGGAGGAGGCGGGACATTAGTCCTTGCCGCAATGTGGTTCACATTGGGTTTGACGGACACCTGGGCTGCGGGCGGTGCCCGGGCCGTGGGCAGGACTTGCTGCGCGGTCGCGGGGAGGTGACCGGGCGGCTTGTGGTGATTGGCCGCCTGGTTCTGCAGCCTGGTGATGGTGCTGAACTTGTACATGGTGGGAGCCGGCGAGTGGTGCGACACCACCTGAATCGGGGGCGGGGGAGGTGGCGGCGGCGGGGGAGGGGGAGGCGGGGGCGGGGGAGCCGGCGGCTGCTGCTGCTGCTGCTGGGGGGGGGGCATGTGGTTGTAGCCACTGACGGGTGGTGGCTGCTGCTGCTGCTGCTGGGGGGGGGGCATGTGGTTGTAGCCGCTGACGGGCGGTGGCGGCTGCTGCTGCTGCTGTTGGGGAGGCTGTGGCGGCTGCTGAGGGCGCTGAGGCGACTGCGGTGGCGGCTGAGGGGCCTGTTGAGGAGACTGAGGCTGGGGGGGCGGGAGCTGGGGTTGTGGCTGGGTGGGTGCCTGGTGGTGCACTGACGGGTGCTGAGGCTGTGGTGGGTGCTGCAGTTGTTGTTGTTGCTGTTGGGGCTGGGGCTGAGGAGGGGGCGTCAGGGCTGGGTGGTCCGCTGAATGCTGGCTGTGATGCCGGTGGCCATGGGAAGCGTGCGGCAGCGTGGCCCCCCTGGACGCCTCCATCCTCATCTGCGGGAAAGAGATGGTGCGTTCGCTGAGTGAAGCTTCAACTCCGCGCTACGCGTTTGGAAATTCTGGGAAATGAAGCGGTACCTTGGAGTTTTCCTCGATCTGCGTGCCTCTCTTCCAGGCCTCGGAGAAAATGGAGCTCACCACGCTCTGGGACCGGCCGTGAGTGGAGCCTGTGTCCACCCCGCTGTCTGAATGGCCTGAATGATTGGACTGGGACTCTGGAGGCACAGAGAAATGACAATTAGCCCACGGTAAAAGCAGGACGCATGAAAAAGTATGAGTCCGCGTGCTGAATCCATGTTGTCAGGGCTGCTTAAAACTAACCGGGGATGCTGGCGGAGCTGGAGCCCGATCGGATGCTGGAGGTGGAGAGGGAGGACCAGTCGTAGGCCGCCTCCGTCCTCTTCATGGCTTCCTGGTAGTTCACGTACAGCTGCTTTCCATACTACACACAGACGCACGCACAGGCAAGGCGAAACGTCACGATGATGCAAAATTCATTCAGATTATCTTTCATCCGTTTTGGTTTTTTTTTTCTATTTTCTTTCGGACCGACCTTGGCGATTCGAATTCCATTCACCCACTGGTGCAGGGTCCTGACGTCATCGCAGCACAGATACTTGATGTACTGCGACTTCTTCTGGATTTGCGGATGCTGCGAAAAAGAAATAAAGATGTATTTCTCCTCCCTAACGACGCATTATCCACCTCCTCACGGAGGGCGTTTATCTGATGGTGTAAGAGAGAAGCTCTCTGAAGACCAGATGTTCACGCATCCTCTTAATTCCATTCACGGTGTTTATGTTCAACACGCTCTTGCGCTTCCATGACATGCAAGTCATATTGTCTCGACTTCTCTCTGGTGGATTTCTGCATCGACGTTTTCCCGTCACTGTATAAAACCTTTCCTCTCCACTGCGAGGACTAGACGTAAAGCATATCCTCGTGGTTCATTGTCAAAATATGTACAGACAGAAGGAAGATAAATAGAGCTTTCACCTTCAGGGCCAGGCAGTAGTCGGTAGGAGCCTTGTATTTGCTGCGGTAGTCCTGGCCATAATACACGTTAACGTGGTCCAGCTGCAGGAAGCACACGAGATCCCTGGAAGCCTGCAGAGAGGGGGAGACGCCGGAGACGAGAGCACGTATTGATACCGTAACGCAGCAACGCACTCGGTCCTGTGGTGAACAGTTTGGACGGTGTGGACGTGGGGAAACTTTTTAATCGTCATAAAGGCGGCTCTTAACCGGCTTTAAAACTAATCACTCTTCGAGGAGCCGTGTCCGGCTGCAGAGCAAGTCTTGATCTCACGCGCGTTTTTTGCATCACGCAGATCGATACTGAACGTGCAGCACTTCACTCAGTTCCTGAGCTGGAGAAGTTTGACATTAACACAGAAGGCAGCGAAACGACAAACTGCTGGCGCTGAAGACTGCGAATTTCTGCGTAAACTGACTTTGGAGAATGACGGTGCTAAAAATAGTGCACATGTGTGTGGAAACTCTTTGCAGTTTGAACCCCGCCACCCCAAAATAACCCCAAAAACCCCATAAAGGGTTTCGGTTTTCGGTTCTCGATCAAAGTGATCGGCACCAAAACAGGAAATACCACAGAGCCAGCTGCTGCTTCTCGGAACCCCGGCCCACATTTCTGTTCTCTGTCTTCATTTTGCGTGAGCGGTGCGACTGCGCGCTGACGCCGCACAACCTCCAGCCTCACTGACCTTGGCTTTGCCCTTCGGAACGTAGTAGATCCCCGAGGCCCTGAGGAGGAAGTAGCGCTTCTTCCACGACTTCTTCCCATCCTCCTTCAGCCACAGGATCCCCTCCATCTCTGGCACAGACACCGAGCCGCCGCAGAAACACTCCTGAAGATGAAGTGACGTTAGAGCGTTTCCTCCTCGTTGGGCAGAAATCAGCCTGTCGCTCTCCTTGTAAGAAACTCACCTCTAACAGAGCCTCTTTGTTCCTGTCAGCCATTTCTGAAGTCTCCTTCCGCCCGAGCAAATAGTTCTGGAAAGGATTGAGGGGAAGAGTGAAGCGAGCGGATGACGGGGAGCGTGGGGGGGTTAGTTCAGCGACTCACCTTGTCTTATGTTAAATAAATTATTCACCTTTTACTCGCCTTCCGAGCTTTGACCTACTTCCAGCTCCACTGCCACACAGTCACCGAGCATGCATAAACAATGCGTCTGCGTGTACAGCATATGCTTTTTACTATTTGCACGCTGAACGCGAGCGGCTGCGGGGAGTGGTGGAGATGACCTGTGTGTGTGTGTTTGGGTAACGGACCTGCGGGTTCTTGAAAAGGGCGTATTTCTCGATGCGTTCGATGAACATCAGCTTGTTGTGGCTGTCCCGCGTCCAGTTGAGCAGGTTTTCCACCAAGTTCTCGTGATCCTCAAAAATACGCTCTGCAGAAAGAGAGAAGAGGAGGAGAAGGAGGGGGTGAGGAGTGTGAGAATAAGGTGCGAGACATACAGTTTGTTTTTTTTGTTTTTTTTTTTGCTGACATGAAAATGTGCGCTTAATTTCCACCAGCTGGGGATTTCTGCTGGGCGGGGCTGAACCTTTAACCGTAAGCCTGACAATTAGCATGAGCCCTCACACAGTGACTTTTCTTAGACGACGCATAATTATTTGTGCATTTTGCAGCGTGCAGTGGGGGATAAAAAAAAGCGTATGCAAACTGCAGAAATCCATAAACAACATTTAGTTGACTCAGGTGCGGTGGAAACGACCGGCGGCTCCTCCCTCACCCATCTGCAGCTCAGTGATGGTTTCCACGAGGGACCAGTCGGGGCTGTAGCCGCAGTGCGACTTGTCCAGCAGGCTGTCCAGCACCTGCCTGACCGTCTGCCGCTCGTCCACCATCATGGTCTTGGAGCTCTCGTCCGACATGTGGACCCTGATCACCAGCTGAGGAGGAGGAGGAGGAAGAAAAGTGAGCCAAAGTGATGCAAAAATCCAAATCGCGAAATCTGATCACGTGTCTTACTATTTATGGATCACAGGAGTCACAATGTCACATACAAGGCGACTTAACACCAAAATCCGCTAATCCAGCTAAAGGTTCACATCCAAAAGGCAAACAAACGTCCTCCGTAACAAGAAGGAGCGTGAACTCGGCCGAACGTGACAAATGCACACGTGCCAAATCCGGCCTCGCTTAATCCCAGCCTTCATAAAACCTGCTCCTGGTGGGAAACCACACAAATCCCTCAATTCCTCGACCCCCCCCATGTTTGTTCCCCGCCCACTGGGGGGCGCCCACATCCAGTCGGTATGTGGGTACAGCTGATGGAACGGAAAGCGAATAAGAGTACCGAGGGGGGGGGCCTGACCTACATTTCCCACATCAGGAGAAACCCTGAAACCCCCCCGAGAAGTTTGGCAGGAAAATACAAAAAACAACAGAGGAATTCCTTTGTCCGATTTCAATAAAACCGCCTTTATGTCACCAATGAGAAAACGTGTTGTTTTATGAGTCTGTGCAAAACACTGACAACCACAGCACTAATAATTTAGCGGCGTTCCCCCGGGGGAGGGGGGTGGAGAGGGCTTTTCTTCTTTATGAACCGGCTGCACCAGCAACTCTTTATCTTGTCGCAATGTATTCACTTGGCAGAGTGAAGTCCTGTTGTAAAAAAAAAAGGGCCATTCTGCTAAACGCCGCAGCTCTCGTTCACAGAGACGGTTCATTCACTGCTGGGAGCGCTGGTAGGGAAAAATGGCCTGTCTGTGGAGCCCCGCGTCACTTCCCAATGGAGACGTACGCGCCGGCGCCCCGGTCGCTCGCTCCTCCGGACGGACGGCGCGAAAATCACATGCCTGCATTGTCCCGCGCCGCAATCTTCTCCCCTTTCCGATTTCTCGCTCCCCTCCCTCGCACATAATCGAGCGCCGCAATGACCTATTTTCCTCCGCGCTTCGCCCGCTGAGTGAAGTTCACAGAGAAACGCGGCGAATGTGGCTGGAGAGAGGAAGGGGGTGGGGGTGGTGGTGGTCGTACCTTTTTGACCTGCGCCTCCTTGATCTTCTCCAGGGCCACTCGGATCTTCTCTGCCTTCAGTTTGGCGGCTTGCTCCTCCTACACACACACACACACACACACACACACACAGGAACACAATTAACGCGGCCGTCATTCACGCGAAACCCCAAAAAAGCCAAACGAAAACGGGGGTTTCCGATTTGCGCAGCCTTGCCTCACCCTCTTCACTCGGGTCTCTCGTCGTCGTCGACGTCCCCCCCCCGCAAGAAGAAAAACCTCCCACACGCGCAACTTCATTAAATAGTAAGCAGCCTTCTGAAGCGCTTCAATGCGCAAGCCCCCTGGCACGACGGGCGCGCGGCGCAAAACCAGATCGAATTTCCCTTCGGGTCGCTTACCTGCCCCCTCCAACAGGACGCCATCACCTCCATTCCCCAGGTCGTGCGCGCTCCCAGGTGCGGGTGCGTTTTATCGGCGACGGCGAACACGCGAACGAGGACGGCGATGTGAAAAGCCGGCGCTATCGTGACATTGCTCCCTCAAATATGGCGCCCCTTTTTTGCCGTCTGTGGTTCCATATTGGATTTCACGCGGAGCCGCAGCCGTTTCCTTTGATGCCGGCGTACGGCGTAACAATGGCAGAAGATCCCCGGAGGGCGAGAGGCTTGTGGTTGAGCGTAGGATCGGTTCAGAGACAAAGATTAAAACGGGGGGGAAATATTCCAGAAATGTCCAGACGTGTCCATATTGGATGTGAAAGGACGAAGACAGGCTCTCTCTCAGTTGCTTATGCAAAATTACAGCAAGAAAAAAAAATGCCCCCCAACACTGTAATTTCTTTCCTCTTTCAAAAAGTTATTCCACCGTGATCCTCAGCAGCCTCGCGTCCACATCTTCCCTCACTCAGAGACGACGGCGGTCAGACTACGGTGACATGCGTGTCTGAGATGAGCCCAACTTGACTAAAAGCCCCGAGTGTCACAGTGGGGGAGGACGACGCCCCTCCCCTTCTCCCTCCCTCCCTCCCTTCCTCCCTTCCTCCGTCACTTTCTCCCTCTCCCTCCAGAACAGATGCGGAGGTTGGGGAGCGTGCCCAATCGATGGAGCGTAATCCCCACGCAAAAAACCCGGGGAGCCCCATTTGCGAGACCCTCAACCCTTTAGCCAGGCGGGACAAGAGGCTGGGGGGGACACCGTGACTGACACTGGCCCCGGAGCTAAACTCCAGCGACAAGGACGGAGAGCGGAATTCGGGTGAATGAGAAGCCGAGGTACTGAATCTTTTTGAGTTGTGCGCGTCTACACGAGCGCGTGTGTTAAAAGAGAGGGGGGGGGGGGCGACTTATCTGAAGATGCCCCCTCCCCCCTCCTCCTCCTCGACCCAGACTACCTTTTCCACATGACCAGCTCCGGAGCGCGCACACGTCCGCGCACTGAGCCGACGCTCTGTTCGGCCAAACGCGTCAGCGGCAGGCTTTTAGTCAGCGCGAGTCTGTGTGTGTGTGTGTGTTAGCAAAGGGAAACAGAGGTCGCGGGGGTTGTGCCGATTACAGTCGGAGCCAATCTGAGTCACACTGTGGGTTTAGCCCCAGAAATGTCAGCGGAACCCACCCCCCTCCATTATTCCCTCTCCGCATGACACCTACCTTTTTCTATTAGACATTCGTCTGATTCCTATTCCAAGCTCGTCTTTCCCTTCCACTTGACAAGTTCACTGAGCCACACCAGGGCCGACATTAACAGGCTCCTCTGCCCAGCTTGGAAAAAAAATAAATAAAAAAATAAAATCTCGGCCCCATCTCCCTTTGATGTCTCCCCCCACTCCTTTCCCCCTGCAAACATCCCGCACTCGCTTGGTATTCCGATCGGCGGGCGCGGATCGCGATCGCGGCTCGCCCTCTCAGAAAGTGGAACGCTAACACATAAGCTCCCTCACAGGATCCAGCCCCCCCCTCGCCACCACCACCACCACCACCACCCCCATCCTTTAAAAAAAAAAACTATATATGCATGCTTTCTGCATACAAGGACGGAGAGCCGAGACGCTTTGAAACACTGAATTAATTTGAAACTGATCTGTAATACAAAGAGAAAACTGCCACCGCAAAAAAAAAAAGATGAATCCCACCGAACGGCTTCACATCTATTGTATATTCAAATAAAGTTGAAAGCTGAAAGGGTTCTCGAAAGAAATCGAATTTCAATGCCAGCAACCGCTAATGGAGATCTTTCAGTTCTGTCTTACGTGAACAGCACAAGGCCGTCTTTTGTTAGGAAATCTTTAAAAGTCCCAAAAAAATCTTTGTGGTTTGTTTCAGCTGAAGCTCTGTTTGTTCTATCTGGACATGCTTTTGGGGGCCCAGGCATCCGACCAATAACAATATAATGCCAATAATGACAATCGACCCCTCTGAATCCCTGCGCTCGGCGACGGCAGGAGACATCGGGCTGCGACGAACCCAGGAGGGTGGAGGCACGGCGGCCCAACAGCGCGTTCGCACGGGCGTCGCTCGTCTTCACGCATGCACGTGGGCGAGCGAGGCGGGCGCGTTCAGTTTGACACGAACCCCCGCGGGGCCGACCCCAAATTCAAGAGGGATTCAAGCGTGGCCAATCAAAAGCCAGCTTCATGGAGAAAAGAGTTGGAAAAAAAAGGAAAGGAAATAGAGATGCATTGTCAAAAGGCTGAACGCCAGTGAAAAAAAAACATATGTATTCAATCTACAAGCAGGGTAAACGAGGAGGAGGAAAAATCCATTCTGATATTCTTTGTCATTACTTGTGTATTTTTTGTATTTTTCTTTTCTGGCACGCCACATCTCTTTCCACTCGCCTCGAGCGTTTCATTGCAAACGAGCACGACGGGCCCTCAACAAATTCACGTGGGCGTTATCGGGATGGATTTTTTCCCCATGTGTCCCCCATGACGTGCAGAGCGAGGAGAGAGAGGAGCGGTTGTACACACACAAACACACACACACACAGGAGCAAAAAAAAAAAAAAAGAAGCGAGTGTATGAGGAAGTCACCTTGGTCAGGAGGTGAGAAGGCTTTCCAGCTATGCTTTTCAGAATGAGTGAGGTTTCTCGGTCCAGATAGGAGTGCTTGGGTGAAGAGAGGAGAGCAGAGGAAGAGACAAAATATAGAGAAGTCAGTGGCAGATGATTCCTGGAGGCTTATTAATCGCAGGTGTCTTATTTTTTTTTTTTTTGGGGGGGGGGCGTATAAAAGAAGCGTGGAAGCGAGAGAAGGTTCCATAAATGGAGCGCTCAGCGGTGGTGGCTGTCGTTAGCTGCAGCTGTGGGTACAAGAAGCAGTGAGTGTGAGGAGGAGAGTGTGTGTGTGTGTGTGTGTGTGTGTGTGTGTGTGAATACACGGTACACTGTTCATCGGGGGCTGGCTACAGCTACCTCTTTCACGCCATACACACTTTTATGCTCATGGTTACACAAGGCGGAGGCTGCACGCGAAAGCTAAAAGTGTCAGTTCTCACACTCAGCCAATAAGGAAGTAAAACTGTAAAAAAAGAAATAGGTTATTGTTAATAGGCAAACTAAGCAAACAGAAGCGATATGGAAATAATCTGTGCAGCCTCGCAACGCCACTACGCACACACACGCACACACACACACGCACTTACGGTGGCTCGGTCCACTTCGCCCTCTTGCGAGGCGAAGTCGAGCTGCCGCCTGGCCGGCTTACCGTTGGCCCGTCGCATCGTGACATGCTGGGGGGGGGGGCGTGCGTGGAGAGACAGCACGGGTGGAGGGAGAGGATGCAAACACAGACAACGTGAAAACACATGCAGGGCGGACGGGGGGGGACGCGCGACGGTTCGTCCCCTCTGCTGCACACGCGTGTGCGGGACATTCGCTGAAACAGGTTCGAGCTGCTCGGTGAGTAAACAAAGAGAAATGGTAGTTGTTGACATTGTAATCCGAGTCCCGCTCAGGAGACTAACGGGAGATTACAATGCACTCGTGAAATCCTCCAGCCAATCCACAACACACGAGGCCGTACTGTGGATTGACGCTCTTCGGACATGCGGTGTCATGCTGCGTGGTTAAACATGCAGGACCGGGCCCGGCCGAGGTCGGTTCAGCAAAATCCGAAACTGGATTTTCCGTCTTTCTTGTTTCCATGCGGCTGAATGGAAACTGAACTGACCCCAAAGCTGGCGAACACACATTTCACTTACCAGGGCACATCTTTCACACACATTCTCATATCGGCTAACGCTCTGTCTACCTCTTGGATGTCTCCGTGTGTGTGTGTTTTCGCCGTGTTTGCGCGCAGGTCATACCTCAGTGCTGGTCTGGTTTTGTCCCTGCGTGCTCGGGCTGCTCTGGCCCTCCACCTCTGCACCCGACGTCACTTTGTCAATGTCCAGGGAGTCCATGCTGGACGCCGAGGCGCACGCTGAATTCACGCTGGACCGCTGCGACGGAGCCTCCTGCTCGCTGACCGCGCCCACCGAGCCCGCCCTGCGGTGCTGCCCGCCTCCGGACGACCCCGACGACGGCCGCCGGAGCGTGGCGGAGGAGAACGAAGACGAAGAGGAGGAGGAGGAGGACGAGGACGACGTCTGACGCGCCGCCTCATCCATGCTGAGGGAGGCCTTCTCCAGCTGAGAGGTGATGTCGTCCAGGGAGATGTTGGAGGCCGCGGGGCGGGCGTTGACGCTGCCGCCGCGTACCGTGTTGGCCGGCGACGCCCGGGTGCTGCTGCTTGTGCTTCCTGTTGGGGAAAAGTTTCAGCTCAGCTCAGATGGACAAGGAAATCTCCTCATGCGACCCTTTTAAAATAATATGGGATCCACGCATCATGCTTTTTCAGTTCGCTCGTCAAATATTAGTGAGACTACCTCCGCTGCTCCCCCCTCCACTGGTGCCTGTGTGCTTGGTGCTGGCGCTGCGCCCCCCGGGGCCCCTCTGCTGGCCTTTGCTCTGGCCACGGGACGTAGAGTTGGGCCTGGAGATGGTGCTGAGCTCCTGTTCGATGGAGCACAGGTCGGCCATCAGGGCATCCAGGTCCACGGTGTCTCCCTGGTTCAGCGCCTCTGCGGGGGGGACAAAGGATGCAGGAAGATCAGGGAGTGGCAGGACGGGGGGATGGTGTCATCAAGCCATGTTTTCTGACCCTTTTTCTTCTCAGTGCTTTCGTTTCCACGCTGAGAGTGAGGGCTCACCGTTGATGTTGTACATGGAGAAGCGGTAGGAGAAGTTGGCCATGTTGGTCTCCTGCCTGAGAGGAGGCTTCTGCAGCGCTTTCTGCGGCCTGCCGTCATCCAGACTCTGCGGGGCGGAAGAAATGCTTGACGCGCACGTATGCAAAAAAAACCCAAAAAACAAAACCCACACACACACACACACACATGTTCTGACGTTACAGTCAAACCGCAGGATCTAAGCAACCGTGTCCGCCTGCCAGACTCCTGAGTCACACACACAGTACAGAGTGGTGGTGGGAAGGGGGTTGCTAGGATACGGTGTGGGGAGACGGGATTAGCAGTGTTAAGGTTGCTATGGATACAGCCCCTGCCTTTCTCTGTGCTCTTCTACCTGTGTGAGTCCCTCTATGTAACCAACCACCATTACTGTGTGTGTGTGTGTGTGTGTGTGTGTGTATTAACCTGTGTGAGCTTGTCCAGCTCCCCAAGCCAGGCTCCAAACATCTTGTCCAGGTCCTGGTCCTCCTTATCGCTGTCCTCCTCTGCTCCATGGTCCAGCTCGTCATCTGATACCTGCTCCATCTACACACACACACACACACACACACACACACACGCACAAAGAAACAGGGGAAAAGCAAAGGAGAACCAGTCAGATGATTCCATAAAGCCACAAATATCAGATCACACCCGCAGGGCCGGAGTGATCGAAAAGAGAAAAAAGCAAACCCTTCAGCTCATGCCAACCTCACTGCCTGTTACCATGACAACCACTCAAGGACCCCTAGCGGGCGCCCCGTGCAGTCTGATCGGCGGAGCGCCCTGTGGCGTCTCGCGCTCGCCGCCGACACACCCAACGCTTCTACCTCCAGCCGACGGTGGAAGTGCGAGGGGATGCAGGAGGGAGGAAGGAAGGGAGAGGGCGCGCGACATCGCCTCCGGCGGCGCGCTGAGAGGTGCAGCGAGGGGAAGCCGTCGATCGCGCCACTCCGAGCGGCACTGGCAGGTGGCGTTAACGTCGACGCGGGGCCCCCGCGTGAACGAACAGAGGACAAGCAGGCTGTTGGGACGACCGGCCGTGTCAAAAGGTGAAGACGGAGCTCCCTCTAGTGGACGCAGAGGGGAGTGGCGTGGCTCCAACGTGCAGCGAGTTCACTACTTCCCCGCTTTCCTTTTAGAAAACTGCATTTTAAAAGTTCACCTTTGACACCTACAGCTCTGCGGCGGTGCTCAGCCAAAATGAAGGACACTTTACATTAGACGAAACACTGCATGGATACGCCGCCGTCAAGGATACGCGATTAGATTTGTACAGGCTGTACCGACAACAGTGCGAAAGCGGCTCGGGGAGCAGATGATCAGACAGCGTCCCTCCCCGTTTCTAGGTCAGGGAGGGCGCGGCGTCGCACCTGGCCTGCTGCAGGGGGAAGTCCGTTCTCGCTGCACCCTTCAGGCCTCACGCACACAGACACACACCCAAAAAAAAAATCATTTACATCGTCATAACATACAAGCGCGCTCCTCCCCCTCAAGGGAGCCCCCGTCTCGGAGCAGTCCGGTCGGTCGGAATGTTCTCCGGTAATCCCATTGATGTTTTCAGGGGGCGTCGATTCCCTCCTGTTAGTCACACTGTGCGGTGTCAGTCACTCGTGGGGACTGTACCAAACCGGGATTAACCCCTCTGGCAACCCCCCCGCCCCGCGCTCGTTTGATCCGGGGCGCCGCGTATACGAGGCTCTCAGTGTGTGTTTTTGTGTGTCTAAGCGTTTTACGGCCACGCGGAGCACTTGAGGGACAATCTGAAAGTCGTTCTTTGTTGGCGCAAGGTGATAAAAGCAGGTAATAAAACAGGCAGTAGGTGAAAGGCAGTAAAGCGGGCGAAGCAAACGGGAACGTGACGGCAGGCGCCGCTGAAAATCGGCCGGGGCGGTCGAGGGGCGCTTGTTTCGGATCAGAAGAGGTCGCATTCCAGACGGCGCACATGCTCGGCTCCTTAAAGCCACTGTATGTGATGCATGTACAAATGTAACCGCCGCCCCCGACTCGGCCTCCAAACCCTGCCTCTGTCTCTGCAGATGCTTCTACAAGCCACAGTTGCCCGACCCTGCGTGTCTGAGCGTTGATGATGGATGGTTTCCTGCTCTGCCGCGCGCGTCAAACGCACGAGGAACATGGACTTGTCGTCTTGTCGAGAACGATAGCGCTCAAGTATGTAAACAAAAATAATTCGGCTATGTGCGCGCGCGCGTGTGTGAAATCATATCCGCGCGCTCATGAATGTGTGTGGGAGTCGGAACAGGAAATGGCCAGGATGTGCAGAATTCCTGATTCCCCTCGTGGCAGGAAACTCCAGCTGTCCCTCGGTTTGTCCGTGCCACTTTTCTGGGGACGGGGAGGGGGGTGCTTGCGGTTGGGATCCAGACCCCCTCCATCCTTACACCCACCCGCTGCATCCTTGAGGATGACTCAGCGGGTGACAAATAAAAATGTCAGTAGCGCAGTTTGCCCAGTGTTAAATTACGCAGCGCTGCTGCCAAAGAGCTCGAACGAGCGATTGTCCCCTTGGCTGCCCTCGAATGTGGCTCCTTATGGGGCCCCGTGGATGTACAGCATGTATTCGGGGATTCCCCCCTCGCCGCGAGGCATGACGTCATGGCTGGCTGGAGGCAGACGGGAAGAGGAAAGGGCCAAAATCGAATGAGCTGGCCTTGTGTTTGCCGACGCTCTGAGGCGCATCCCATCTGCAAATGCGGCGGGGCGAGAGACGAGCGGCGCTGCAGGAAGCTCGACGGCTGCAAAACAGCGTTCGGCCTCGGCGTTAGGCATGCAAGCGCACAAACGTGTGTATATATATATATATATATATATATATACACACCAGCCTCGGCCCCTCTCTTATCTGAGCGTGACCGGCGCTCATCTGTCTCCCGTGACCGCTGCGGCAGCTCAGGGGTCGAGGGGGAAAGGTTAGAGGTCAAAGGGCGGGTGGAATCTCCCTGTGCGGCATTTGGGTTTTTTTTCCCCCCCTCCCGCCTTCTTTTTTTCGGGCACCACGTAAACACTCGCAGCTCCCAGCTGACGCCGCAGCGCCGGCGCGAGGGAGGGACGAGCAGCGAGGGGAGGATGAAAAGCGTCGCTCTGGGAAATCGAATCTCTGTAAATCACAGGGAGAGCGCGGCGAGCATCCGCCGCCGAGGAGGATGAAGAAGAGGAGGAGGAGGAGGGAAAGGGCACGTCTATCTTTAGACTGAGTCGTTCCTATCAGAGAGCGTCGAGAGGATTGAAAAGGGAGCGTATGAAGACGAGATGTTGAAGTCGCTATATAAAAAAGGAGGAGAACAGCTCCCGGAATAGTTTCCCGTACTTTCTCCTCTCAACAGCAAATCGAGACAACTGCCGTCCCGTCCAATAACGGGGAAAAAAGAAGGAAGTTTCCGTCTGCTCCAGATGTGTCAGGCCTGTAACTGATTACAGTACACGCAGCTAACAAGTAGGCCAACGGAGAAGAAAGAGGAACTTTGTCCGAGGCCAGAGAAACGCGGCTCAAAAGAGAACCCCGCTGACGCCCTGTTTTCACGCCCGGCGCGACGAACGTCCTCGCTCCGCACCTGCTGACCGGGTTTCAGCCGAGTCGCCGAAACTTTTCGGGCTGGGTCGCGAGGAACCTGGAGCATCCGCGAGGAGGTGATGCAAACTCCGAGAGGAAAAGGAGCCCTGTGGGGGGAATTTCCAGCCTCCCTTCCTTCTTGGAATTATGGGAGAAGGAGGGGTAGAGATAAAAGCTGCCGGAAAGAGAGAAGGAAAGTCACGCGAATAAATGGGTGCGACGAACGTGACATCACAGGCCAGGTCAGGCCTCCGCGGCCTGCCCCCCCTCTTTATTGGCCCTTTGATGACTCAGCGCGGCAGAACCCGCCCCCTGCCAGCAGCTGATATTCAAATGCTGAACTGGCTCCCAGCATTTGAGTTACAAATTTCAATCACGCGGGAAACGGGGGGTGGATGGGAGGAGGAATATGACCGGCGCTGTGTAAACACCGCTGTTGCCAGATACTCCTGCAGCTGATGGCTGAGTGGATGTTTCCATCAAGCACTTGGAAATAGACTATTTCCAAATACTCCTACTACCCACACTGTGTGTGTGTGTGTGTGTTTATAATGCGCCAATGAGAAGTAATGAAAAGCGTGCATCGCTCCTGAGGCTCTCATCATTTTCCAGCGTGGAAAAAAAAACAACAAAAAAACCCAGCCACTGACGCACAAAGCTTCAAAGCCTCCTTGTCCTCGCAGCTCTTTCTCTCTAAAACATCTTTGTGAAAAAAAAAACAAACACAAACACACACGTTTCTGACACCTCGCGTCTAAAAATATTCCCGCCGCCGTCGCAGCGAAGCGGAGAAGCGGGAGGCGAGAGGCGACTGGGCTTGGGGCGAGAAAACCAACACGGCGACCCGCAGGAACCCGGCGAGCTCTCGCGGCGTGCTCGGCAAACGGAGAGCGGGAACTCATTCAGCATTTACAAATGGCCGGGAATAACCCCCCTCCCGCGCAGAAGTGTAAACACTGCAGACTGACCCTGGGGGAAACTCAAAGTACGAAGCCGCGGCGACTTCACGCGTACGACGCACCCCAGTAACGGAGCACCTTCCGGCGACGAAGCTGCAGAAAGATATGGAAACACAACATCCTGCTGTTAAAATCCAGCACTCCGATGGATGGATGATGAAAGACATATGTTCAGCACTGTCAAACACATAAACACAAACCTCCTCTTTCTCCTTGACCACCTTCCCTTGTCTCTTTCTCCTGTCAACCGCTTATCTGGTGCTTTTTTTCTCCCCGCCTGACAGCCGATGAATCACCTCTTACGCATTTGTGTGTCTGATTGCCATCGCAGCCCGCTCGGGCCTGGAATAGTCCGGCGATTTAAAAAAAAAAAAACAGGCACTGAAATGCCAAGCGACATCCCGCGTAGCAACTAAAGCGCGGCCTGCGATCTCATGCGGAGGTTCACAAGGAGCGGCGGCGGAAAGAGCTCTCTGAGCCGGGGAGCAGCTCGTCCAAAGTTCAACTGGGTGCGGTCGGCCCGTCGACCTCAACCGACCTGCCGCGGCCGCCGAGATCTGACGCCGGAAGTGACGTCACGCACACACACACTACGCGTGTGTGTGTTCTCCCTGGATGAGGCATGCTGGGTGGATGCAGCCTGAAAGGTTAAACAAGCACGATGATCACAGGTTCAAATCTGGGAGGAGAACATGAAAAACAGGAAAAACGCTCCTGTTCTTTTTGGCCGCGCCGACACCTTTTTATTGCGTTGCCTTTTTTTTTTAAAATTGCGCTCGTGTTTACTGTGCTTTTCCATAACGAGCTCTTGCGCCGCTCGAGCCCAGCTCTATAATTCCGAGGAAGCGGCGTTCGAACCCGACGGCGGCAGCGCGGGAGAAAATCGCGGCGAAAGCGTCCACCGGCGGGGGCGACGGACGGCTGCCTCGGACGCCGCTGACATTTTAAGAGCGGGTTCTGCGCTCAGAACCGCAAGCTTTCTCAGAATCTAATGACAGACTTTGGAATCAGCCGCCACAGGGGCGAAACGTACACCGCGCCTGCTTTTTCATGCTGCAGACGGCTGACGTGCGAGCGCTCTGATTTCTTTGCAGATACGTGAAGGGGAAAGTACGCTCTTGTCGCGGCGGGCCAGTCCTCCTTCAAAATAAAAGGCGAAGAGAAGGGGGCCTCATTCACGATAACTATTCATGTCAAGGTGATTAAACGCGATGGAAATGTCCTCAAAAGTGAGACGACTGCGCTACTGTGAAAGTGCAACGCCTGAACGCAAATGTGCATCAACTGTAACACAAAACGAAGGCCGACGAATGTCGCAGAGAGGAGCAGCGAGCGCGATGGACTGATTTAGGGAAGAGAGATGAGATGGAGTCACAGGCCAGCAGGAAGCGGGGGGGGGGGCGAGGGAATGATGGATAGTTTCAATAATGGAGGGAGGGGCCGGCTATTAGGTTGGGAATAAAGGGGGGAGCCTGATGGCCAAAGCGACGGCGCTAGCGTCATTAGTCAACCGCGACCAACAGCCTGTAAGCAGGCGCAAACACACACACACACACACACACACACACTCGAGCTCACTGGAGCAGAGCGTGACACCGGGAGTCGCTCCGGTTTACACAGCCAATTAGAAGGGGAGGGGCAGAGAAAAAAAGGGGGGGGGGTGCGGGCAGAGAGAGGAGAAAGATGAGGAGGATGTCAGAGGCTGACAGATGGAGAGGGGAGGGGGAAGAGCGGGAGAGGCTCCGACGAGGGGGAGGAGAGGCAGCGCGAAAACGCACCGTCACACCGGCGGGCGGGAGGTGTGAGGAACGCAGGAGGCGAGCCAAAACTCGCCAAGGTGGCCCCACGCGAGGAGGCGCGGCTACCGCTCGGCCCCGGCGTGATCTCGGCCCCAAACCCTCGGCCGGATTTCCAGAATTTCCCCGGACACTTCGCGTCACGGTGATAAAAAAAAAAACACTACAGGCTGCAGCAGCAGCCCCCCCCCCTCGCTCATTCTCCCTTGCACACACACAGAGAGGATGTGTCAGCTTCCCTGCAGGGCAGCAGTCCAAATGTGAAATCAATAGTCTTGTCCCTGGCCTCCAGAGATCCAGTTACATCCACGCACACACATATATATATATATATATATATATACACACACACACACACACACACACACACACACACACACACAAAGGGGCTCAGGTGGTCTGCTGCAGTGAGCTGCACACCCACACTTTTTAAAACGTGATGCAGCACTGCAGCAGCAGACAACGGAGGCCCGCTGCCAAGAAGAACCAGGCGGACAGCGAAGGCGGGCGGCCGCCGCGAGGTCCAGCTCCGGCTCTCGGCTCTCTCGCGCCCGCCGACGGCGTCCAAAAGAAGCCTGCTGAAACTTATTCAGGAAGGGAAATGGAACCGAAAATCATCCCAAGAACTCTTCAACGTCAGCGTCGCTTGATGATTCCAGATGGCTCGTGTTTTAAAAATATCTCATATTGCGCGTAACAGGCAACTTTACTCACTTTGATGATCATTTTTCTCTCCTCTTTTCTAATCATCTGCTGGAGATAAAAAACAGACACCGTGATGATGCCAACAAATTATTTTACTTTAGGTTTGCATGTGCCACCTGTTAGGGAATACAAAGCGCACACACACACGGATGGATAACCCGCACAGGAACAACACATTCCAACTGCGACGAGCCAGCCGTGTGCAATGTGTCGCGCCCCGAGCCAAAGGGAATCACGCATACGCCTGTGCTCCTGCCGCCAGCAGCTGGGATGACTACGGTTCCCATCTCCCCTGCAGCTGACCGCTGATTGGCTGCTGCTGAAAAAGCCTCCTGTTATCCGAATGCCGAGCAAACGTGCACGCGTGCGTTTGTGAGTCGCATCAGACGAGATGCGCGCGGGGGGGGGTTGGGTGCCAGTCTGTTTCCTGCCGCACCACCTCCAGCATTCCTGCTGGGCCAAATCTGCCCGTCCTGTCAAACGTGGAATGCGCACACACACACACACACACAAAGAGACACACACACAGACGCACAAACACACGCGTCATATCCCGAAGCTCGTCTTTGCGACTTTTGAGTCTTCCAGAACAGCGGGGGAGATCGTTTCAAGGACGTTCTGTTTTAAGAACGCCCAACGCGCGGATGAAACGGTTGCCACGACAACCCGGCCACCCGCCATTATCGTCAGAGCGCGGACGAGTCAAGCGCGGCCCTGCTTGCTCGATGCAAATGCTGGATGGTACCGGCAGCTGCGCGTCACAGTTGGCAGTGACACCCGCAGAGTCACCCGCCAACACTCGGCGACGAGCCTCCATAAATCCCTGACACATTAGCATCCCTGCTTCCTGAACCCCCCCAGCCTCAGGCTCCGTCACTGCTGGAGCCCCAACTTTAAACTCCAGCATCACAACTTCCACATCCTGGCTGCTGGGCCTTTCACCCACTGACCTGTTTGTAGAGCAGCTGCGTTACGACTTCCTCCTCCGCTGAGCTTGCGGCCATCAATAACAGGATGTTTGACGCGATTATTTTATATTTGGTTTACGGGGAGGCAAAAGTCAGCCGCTGAGGTGCGCACTTTTTACAAAACCGGCGTCTCACGAGGCGGCGCCCTAAAAATAGATTTCCTTACAGTGCTGGTAACTGATCTGCACGAGCACATAATGCAATTACTTTGCTGACATCTCGAGTGGAAACTGTGAGGCCCTGGGCTGCAAACCCAAGGCGGCTCTGCGGCGGCGACAGACCGAGGGCCTGGCTGAGAGCGGCGTCTCTCCGCCGCGGGCCCGCGGCCGCGGCTCGTCCTCACATGGTTCCACTTTAGCCGGGGATTAGCTCCTTCGGCGGGGGAGACGCTCCCCTGACAAGATCCTCGGAGGCCTCGCTCCTCTTTCATTTGGCTTTGATTTACAAGGCCTCCTCACTGAGGCTTTGCTCGGGAGGGGGGGGGTTGTCCTCTGCACTCCACCGGCACCGGACCGACCTCTCTTAACGGCAAACAGCGAACGCACGGACCCACCGGGTCAGCTGGGGATCCCGCTCGCTGACGAACGCGCCTCAGCGGGGGTGACAGGCGGCTCGCGGGTTCGAGGCCCGGGCCTCTGACGCGGGGCGCGGCGACGGAGCCGGCATTCGGGGCCGCCTTAAATATAACTTGCCCGTCAGCTCCGGCAACAACTGCCGTCAAAGCGCGATAATCTCTGCACGCGAGGGAGGTGGAGTTTCACAAAGCTTGTGTCAATGCTTTTCTTTTTTTCCCCTGCTCTGAATTTATTGCCTGCAGAAAAAGCGCAGCGATGGCACCGTCCCCCCCCCCCACACTGGTCGACAGGAAGTCTCACCTCTGAAGTGGCTCTCTCTCCTTCCTATTGAGGTCAAAGGTCAGGCGGAAACACCACTCCCCTCTCTGACTGGGCTTTCCTAATTCCTGGAAACGAGAAAGAGAGGAAGGATTCATCAGCGATGATTAAAACGCAGCCCCTGTGTCGGTCACTGGTCGGCGAAATCCCAAACCCGCGGCCGAACGGCGTTCACGCTCACCGCACTGCGGGGGGAAATCGAGGGATTGGCGGCCTGAGGAGAGGAGACCAATTTCGCTGTCACAAGAAAGCGGAGGATTAACTACGGAGGCTTAGGCGAGCACGGACGAAACGACACGCGCAGCCAGGGAGACGCTTATCGCGCAGCTCTGAGAGCAATCAAGCGCTCTCCTCCCTTCGCTGCGAACGCGCCTCATTATTGCTGAGAGATCAAGACGGTGACATCTGAGCCGCGGCGGCCTCCTTCGCTCGGCGGCGAAGCCTCCCCGCGCAGCGCGGGCGAAACCCTTTCGTGAGTCAGAGCAGAAAAACCCGAACCCTGTCGGAACAGCGCGGACTGCGAGTCACTGGGACCCCGCCGGATCTCCGCGGCGCTGACCGGGAAACGTTTGGGCCGAATCATCCAGCCGCCCGCCCTGGCGCTGACTCACAGCGGCCCGACCTCCTGAAACAATCTGGATGCTGAATCACAGTCTGGCTATAAAATATAATTTAGGCATGTCAGGTTGTAACATGCTGAGATGGCAGGAAAATATCAACGCTATGATTTGGTCGTGTGTGTGTGTGTGTGTGTGTGTGTGAGAGAGAGAGAGAGAGAGAGAGGGGCAGGCAGCTGATGTTGTTGTGGCTAACTACTAGGAAGCCATTCCCGCTGGCCTCAGCTGTTCCTTCGTTTTCGACACACCAACTGTTGTTCGGCCGCAGCATGTGGCTCTTATCCCGGCTGAGTGTGTGTGTGTGTGTGTGTGTGTGTGTGTGTGTGTGTGTGTGTGTTTTCACAGCAAACAGACTCTGCGTAACTGGGTGAGAGTGTCAGGAAGAGCAAGGTTTTTGTGCGCGTTTGCGCCCGTGCATCGCCTGCTTGAATTACAGCTCCTCCCCTCCACCACCACCACCACCACCTGCACCACCTCCGCGTCGCCGCGGTGTAATTTGCACACGGTGTGCGTGCGATATCGCTCAGTCAACACGAGGTCATAAGAACAGGAGTGGCGGCGACACATGGGTCCGTGCAGCTGCGGGGTGTGTGTGTGGGGGACACACACACACACACACAGTTGCCCCAGTCACAACACGGCACGCAGCTGTTCCCGGCGCTGGAAACAAACGCGACCCGCTCGCCACGGCGGTTGCATCCTCGCAACGCGGAGCCTGTGCGTTGAGGCAGTCTGCTCCCACGGCCCTTTTTTTTTTTAACGCGGCCTACGTCACCTTCAACAACAGGCCCGGGGTGGGTGACACACAGGGACCTGTGTGGTGGACACAGGTGTGTCCTTGTCCGCCAACACTCCCCTCCCCCCCCCCCATCAGCGGCGGAACTTTGAGGCGGCTGGTTTCCTCCCGGGGCAGGAAGCGGGAAGGAGGGCAGGGCGCCGGGGGCGAGCGATGATGTCACGGCAGGAAAAGAAAGACGGGACTGTTGAAGGGGAAGCGCGGGTTAGCGAGTGCACACGGGGGGGTGCGAGCTTGCGTCGTAATGCTCCCGTTCCCCCCCCCGGACATGTACTGTAATTTTATGGAACCACACAACAGGCTCGCTTCCGGACCCACAAAGACACGCAAACACCACACGGGGTCTTTGTTGCTCGGGATGACAGACCACATTAAACGGGCACATCAAGTCCCCTCGGGCAAAGAGGCGGTGATAACCCCCCCCCATTACTGATCCTCAGTGTTGTTATTCATTCACAAGGATTTCAATTTTGCAAAGATTATACCGTAATCCTCTGTTTACCTTTTTCATATTATTGCGCTTCCAACAAACTCCATCGGAAAAAAAGGCTCTTTTAACAATGATATGTATATATCTACTGATCACATGCGCCTCAGTCCGGTTCCAGGAGAAGACGAGGGCCTGAGCAGCGGCCGATCATCCGCCGGTATTGATCGGCCCGCTGCTCTGACGCACGGTGGGCGAACTTTGACTCACGTCGAAGTTCAAAGTACGGAAGTCGCGCAAAATCTCACGTGTGATCGTTTCACATCCACGTCGGGTTCTGGGCATCAGATACCAATATGGCTGCCGGGGGGGGGGGGGTCAAACGACTCATCCGCGGCTAATATTTACACAGCTGATCAGTGTCGCTGCCACAAAAACCACGAACATGAACAGTGAGTCTTCTGCTGAACTGACCTTCCAGTGTCATTTACACACACACACACACACACACACACACAGTGATGTCTGGTTGCGATTACAAGGAGCTGATCTCCTCTCCTCAGTGGGATTCTCCACAGTCCTGGAAAAAAAACACACACACACGCACACACACATGGTGGGAATTACGGAATAATGCTGCGTCAGGAATGTTCCCACGATGGCCGGCGAGGGCCGACGGAGGTCCCATTGGCTGGCTCGCTGCTGGGGAGGGGCGTCTTTTTGGGGGGTAATGTAACACACGCATACAAAGTTGCGTGATCAAACGCCGCTTGTGTTGGTTCACATTTGGACCCGTCCCTCTGGTGCTGGAACAGAACAGCCCTCTGTGTCGTGCGCAGCTCGCACGGACCCGATCGGCTACGGGAGGGGAGGGCTTCCTCCTCGTTCGCGCCGTTTCATCTGCCAGGGGTCAGGAGGTCAAGCCCCCCCCCCGTGGTCGCGGTACCAACCGCGGCGGCCGATCTCGACTCACTCGCCGGGTCGCCCGCGTGGCACGTGGGCCGAAATAATCAGGAACCACTCGAGAGTGAAGATCAGCGGAGCGGAGGGAGATTAGCGAGCTACTCTGCCACTAACTCGACCCAGTCAATAGAGGCCCGGGCTCACTCGGAGAGCTGCTGGGGTATTAGTCAATGGGATCTGGCGAGAGTCAGCCAGAGCGTGTGCACACACACACACACACACACATTGCTATTTTGTGAGATTAAGCCTGCAGGTTTGAGCGACTGACGGGGGATTCTCTCACAGAAATGTGTCAATCCACTTCTACAAGCTACCGACTTCTCCCCGAAGCTCCCGCAATCCGTCAGCGTCCTGCGGGAAACCTGACGGAGGAATCTTTTTTTTTTTTTAAACAGGGACATCCTGGCAACATCAGCCTGTACAGCGAACGCAGATCACAAGCTCGAAGCCAAGCGTTGTGAAAAAAGAGCGAGACGTCGGCGGAGGAAAGCGAAGCGATGACCTCAGTGTTTCCAGGCCGCCGTATTTCGCATGACATCAGCTGCGCCGAGGAATATTTCACTGGTTTCTCATAAACCTGTCTCTCCTGTGCGCCTCCTGCATCTCCCCCCACCTTGAGTCTTTTGGTTTTGTTTGGGAGCCAACGACGCGGGGGGGGGGGGCTCTCTCGCCCGTCTCCCTCCCTTGAGGTTTCACCACATGCTCAAGTACGGCGACTTTCTAACAGATGTGAGCTGGGGCGATTACGGCTGCAGTCAAAGATCTAAGGGCGGGGGTGGGGGCATATTTAATGGCAAAACAAGACATTTCAGCCCGAGCTCTTTGGTGTGTTGCAGCTTGAAATGAGCACAGAAACACTTGAAACAGTTTAAATAATGCTTGTGGGGGGGTTGCAGTTCAAGAGGATGACGGCCTAAACCCATGGTCAGTCCGGACTGGGAACTGTTTTTTTCCCGTGCGCGCCGACATGTTTGTTTGCTCCAGCATTTCAGACGCACGCGCTGCCGCTCTTGGAACCGCGTACACAAACGAAGAGACGGCGGGACAGGGCGCCGCAATCGCTGGAACTGCGCCCCGTTACAAACGGAACCCTCTCCGGATTCCTCCGGAATGCGACCCGGAAGGTCAAAGGTCGGGGAGCGACCGCGTGAGCGTCAACTCGTCACGTGAACACTCTGGGCCGGGCGAGGGGGGAGAATCTGTTTGGATCCGTGCATCTGCTTCACCCCCCCCCCACTACGTTGGACTGTAAGTGTTACCAGAGCCTGCACAAAAAACAAAAACAAGAAGGCAAACAAACACGCACGCTGCTGTCATGAGAACCGGCTGAACTCTGGTCGGACACGGGAACCGGTGGTGCCGGGGGCAACGAACCCTCGGACCCCGCGTCTCCCGCCCCGGACGATACCTCGCGTTTCCTGTGCAGCGGCCAGGTAGCGCACGCGCGCTTAAACTCCTAAACACTGCTCTCTCTGAAGCACCCCGGCTCGCCTCCAGCGTTTTGTGCTCTCTCTCCACGTCAAAGAGCCATTATCCGTGGCCCAGTTCTAACTGCCCGTCCACACAGACAGCCCCCCCGTCCATCATCCTGTCCGGCGACTGCTGCGGTGGAGCTTTATCTGTACTCTGCTCCGGCTCACAGAGAGAAACATGAGCCCATAAATCACCTCCTCCGCTCCCCGCCCTCTCCCAGATCCGATGCCGCTGCCGGAATTCGAGCCCAGAATTCCCACTGGGATGAGATTCCCTCTCCCCAGCCGTCGGGAATCGCTTTCAGGGGCGATCGCCCGACTGCGTGGAACTCGGCTTCCGAGGCGAGGTGCACAAAAAAAAAAAAGGGCACGGCGAAGGCAGGTGCTGAGCGCGCCGGCTGCACGTGAAAAGAGAGCGGCGGCCAAGACGGCGCGCGTCACGTTCGGGCCTAATTCTGATTACAGGGCTCCTCGTTTCCTTCGAAGGGCGCCGCTGAGTTCACGACGGCGAGCGAAACAGCCCGGCAGCGAGAAATCCGCCACCTGCCATCGTCAAAGTCACGCTGATTAATAGCTGCCTAAGCTGCTTAAACAAGCTGTGCAGCGAAAGAGGTGGGGCGACAAACGAGCGCACAATACGACGGGTTAATGTGCATCGCAGTGGATCGCGCACAATGTCGAAAAATAAAGCGGCGGGGAGCTGAAAGACCCGGCAGGCTGAGGTGGAGCCAGGCCCCGTAAAAGACACCCCCACCCCGCAGAACACAAGCGGGATCATTTTCAAAGAGCGAGGGCTTGTTTGGAGACCCGCAATTTTCCACAGGTGCCTTCCCTCTAATTGCACGGGGAGAAATCCATCGCACAAGGCGGAGAGGGATCGGGTTCTCCAGTGACAGCGGCCTCGCCGGGCCGCGATGGAGACACGACAGCGCAACCAGAGTCGCCCCTTCCTGTCGTGCAGACCCACTCTCTGCCGCACGGGGGAACGTTAACATCTCATCGCAAAATGAGCTCCCAAAGCAACTGTCTCGAAAAAGCCGACCCGTCCTTTCACGTCGTACATCTCGCCGGGAGAAGCGGGTTGCGGCGCTGCGAAGGGCCGCGGGACAGAGCGCGCACCCAATGGCACAGATACTGGAGCGAGCGTGGGAAGGAGATGCGACTGCAGGTCAGCCCTCGCCGTTTGCATCTTTAGTCATCTTTATATAGCGGCGTGTGTGTGTGTGTGTGTTTGGGCGCGCCTCAGTGCACCTGCAGAACGAGGAGGTTGCCCCTCCTCCTGCCTCCTCCAATCAGCGCCGGGGCCGCTGCGTCCGTACCTTCACGTGGGTGTATGTTTCTTACTGGGGGGAGCGGAAGAAGAAACCGACGCATGAGAAAGCGCGACTTTTTCTGCAGTTTCATACTTTATCCTGCCCCTTATCGGAAAACAGCGATTAATCATGACAAAAACAAGGGCTGCATGTGGATCGCAAACAATCAATTTCCTGCCACGGAGGAGGAGGAGGAGGAGGAGGAGGAGGAGTATGAATGAAAAGGCCAACAGGAAGAACGACTCACTATCTGGATCAGCGGAGGCTTTGGAGGCCACAGGCAGGCTGGTTAGCCATTTGTCTTTGTTTCCAAATGGCAGGGGCAGCTGCCACCAAAGGTCAGCAAAATGTTACCAGAACAAGGCTCTATACAGGCTGGGACCATGTGCCTGTGACAAAGGGGAGGGGGGAATGGGGGTGGGGTGGGGGTGGGGGGGCACGCCCAGGTGGAACGACAGCCACTTTCTCCCTCGTTTTCCCTCGCGCACACACCCACGACACGGCAACGCGGAGCTGGGCCCCGCTGCAGCTGGTGGCCGGCCCAGGCTGCGGCACCTCCCATCAAGTGTGGCGATATCACGTTACCCCCCCCTGCTCGGCTCCCCATCAGTGTCTGTCCAAAGCTGCGTTTGAAGTGCCATCCTCCACCCCCCCCCCACACACCTGCTCTCCCTTCACCCACCTCCACCCGCGGCTGAAACACAACCTGGGTAAGCTTACACCATCGCCCCCCCCTCCAGGCTCCTGTCTTTGGAGCTTTTGTGCAGCAAAGCCCTCTGCCCATGAACGCGGGTGGGCGGGCGGATGGATGGATGGATGGATGGATGGATGGATGGATGGGGAAGAGATCAGACATGGCCCCGCGCAACCCGCACAACAGAGCCAGTAAAGTGCTGACAGGCGGCGAGGCGAGCGCGCGGGGGATGCTAACACACACAGACCCAGGATGGCTTTCGAATCTCTCTCCTCTAACGCACACACAGTCTCTGGAGATCATTCCCTGAGCCCCCAATTTCTCTGACAACTGTTTTTCTCATTTCATCAACTACATCCCAAGGAAATCGAGCATGTAAGAAAAGAAAAAAAACGGATAAAAGGGATGCAGAAGGATGGAGGGAGGAAAGCAGAGGGGTTTTTTTTCTCTTCCCTGCGTCTTCTGGCAAGACAAGACAGCCTGGATGAATGAGAAAACCATGTTTCTGGGGATGTTTTTTTTTTTTTTTTACCTGACTCTCCTCCCAAAATATCTGCCCTCTCTCTCCCTCAGTTCTCTCCCCGGCAGCCTGGAGTGGAAGAAAGCTGACAGTGAAAAATTCCTCGCATGTGCCTTTTAAAACGGGGCCAGCGAAATGACACGCTCCGTTCCAACATGTGTTTTACCTCTGCGGCGAGAAATTTAATCCGTGACCGAGGTTGAACGCAGGGACTTGGGGATAATTTGGCCGACCGAGTATACGTCCTGCACGATGCTGTTACACGAGCTGCCAAAGGGTTTGTGCATGTCATCGCGTTCGCTGCCTTTTGAGATGTGTGCCCGTCCCTTCATGACACATCGTTTTAAACGTTAGACATTAGTAATAACACTGAACGGGACAGAAATCTGGGCGACGTTGCCTATTGGAACTCAGCCGCGGGCCTCAAAAGTTACTTCTTGCGTTCAAAAACAGAGCAAATATTTTCAAACCCTTCATTTTTTTTCCGCGGCCAGCTGATAATTGAGTTCTTCAGAAATGCGTTCATAATGGGACACAGCGCAGGAAACAGAACCATTAACACAGTAACAATGCCCTGAGGAACATAAACAACTTCACAGAGTTTCGCAGATGAGCTGTGGACATTTTGCCGTCCTCATCTGTGTCTCTAACCAGACAGTAAGTGAAATCTGACGCCTGCAAAAAAAAAAACCATGACATGCTTAAAGGCATCTGCCTGAGGAATGGAGGGACGAGCAGAGGGCTCGCAGTTATTTTCAACCCATTCACTGCACTGTATGCGAATGGCTGGCATTGTTGCCGCGCTGTCTCATTGCCCAGAATGATGCGCTTCTGGTCTGGCGCTTTGGGGATGCAAATCAAGCGCGCCTTGAGGACACAGTGGGTCTATTATAATGCCACTGTGGGTCATAAAGGGTGGGCAAAGTGGCTCCTTTGTGGCTCTTTTCTGTTTGTTTTGTCGTACTCACCCCTGATGCAGACACACACACACACACACACACACACACACAGGGGTGTTTAGTGGGGAGGAAGAAGCTGGGCCCATATGGCAGCAAGCCAGACAGCGGCAGGGGTGGGCAGCTCCTCCGCAGATGACCTCTGAACCCCGCGGTCAGCGGAGGGTCATTATCTTTCCGGCGCTAACGCCTCGAGAGGCCAAACACAGCGCGACCTCGGTGGAGAAGCTCGTTCAAGTCGTTTCCATTCGGCCAACGAAAGGGGACCGAACCAGCGCGCACGGACTGCTGTTAACAAGGCGGCTAATAATTAACTGAGCCCAGCCCACGCTAACGCGATATCTCATGCGCGTTTAATGCCGTAAACGGGGGGAGTTGCCCACCCCCACCCCCCCGCGAGACATAAACATTAGCGCAAAAAAAAAACCATCGGCCATTACCGGGAACGGATCGCCTCCTCCCGCTGAACAGGGTGGAGACAGAACCTATCCCCTCTGTCGGATGCAGAGGAGGAAAATAAGGGTGAAAATTCCCCCTCGGCCGGCCACGACAGAGTCACAAGACTTGGCTTTGGCGACAAAAACTATATAAAAAAAAAAGAGATAAGAATAGGCTCATGTTCAAATGTCACTCCCAATAAAAGCTGCGGCTCTTTTCCCCCAGTCGGCCCGAACGCCGCACACCCTTTTCTCCCCAAGAAAGAGGTTGTTCAATGGCTGCACGGAGGGAGGGAGGGGGTGCCCCCCCCCCTCCATTCAAACAGCCTGTTACATTTAACACCCTTTTTTTCCAAACAAGAAACAACACATTTGCGTATGCATACTTGGTGGGGCTTGTCTTTAAGAAGTACGGCAAACATACAGCTGGAGTTCTCCTCCGTTTCTTTACCCGAGGACAAAACGCAGGATGGGTTGCCAGTGTGTGTGTGTGTGTGTGTGTGTGAGGTGTGGTGGTGGAGGAGGAGGAGGAGGAGGAGGAGGAGGAGGAGGAGGAGGGGGGGGGGTGTAATAAATTGACATTTATTCATGACACTTTCAGTCTGTGAGTATACTTATTCTTAGAGAGGCCGAAAAGGCACGAAAAGATTCAAACATACCGGAATAGTAAAAAAAAAAAAAGAAAGAAAAAAAAGACACTTACAGTCAAATGGGATTCACAAAGAGGGCTCCTCTCCTCCCCGGCGTTCTCCAATGGGAACAAATACCCTTGTCTTCAGGACAAAATATAAGAAAAAAAATCTCTCTATGTGTCGTTATTTGTTTTTTAGAGAGGTAACTCGCTAAAAACAGCCCGCTGTCCTCATGTTTTCACTCGCTGCCTCGTCTACAGACACGGTCCCGTTCTCTTTCCCATTCTTCTCTCCCGGAGCTGGAGACACGCTGCGCGTCTCCGTCGTTTCCTGTCCCGCCCCAAAATACCGTGCTGCGTTCACGCGCGTGGGAAACGTCTACATCGTAGTCGATTAAGGGGAGGGGGAACGGACCGCGCTGAGGCGCAGGAATGAATGGGATGAGACGGATTGCGGCGTCGCCCGCGTTGGTAGGTTACATTTTAAAGCAAATTTCTGCTCGTTAACTGAAAAAAAAAAATCCAAAATTGCATTCTCACTGTCGTGTCTTTATCCTGCCGCTTCCCGAAGGCTGTAAAATTAAATGGTATAGGATTCTTGGAGGAAACATGAATGCAGCATCGACATCCTGCAACTACTCCATGTAATAATAATACAATAAACAGTATGAATAGTAACATGATTTTAAAAACAACTTAAAACAGTGTGAAATGAGTAAAGTGACCACATTAAACCATTTGGTGTGGGTTCTTAATGATGCTCAGCCAAAGACAAACACTACCAGACAAAAAGACATGTTCCGGATTAGGAGATTATATTCATATGGCATTACAGACCCGTTAATCCCTCATCATGCATTTCAGAGTTAGAATTACAGAAAACAGCTTTGGGAAATGCTTTAATCCCACTTCATAAAAACTCCACTTTACAATGAATCTGTCACCATGTGTTGCCACGCAGTGTAAATATTTTTTGCCCTTTTAAAGCCTATAATCCCCAAGCGAGTATAAACCGTGTAAAACAAGAAAAAGCACTGAAATAAACTGAGATGTTGTTGCAATTAACACGAGATTGGAGTGAATAGTTACTTTCCGAGATTGGAGCAGCAACAGGCAGATCCGTATGGAAAGCTTGTCTGACACCTAGTGGACTACACAGCGCATTGCACTTTCACCTCTCACCCATTGTGCACAGATAAAAATGATTGATAATGGCAAAGAGACAACATCTGGACTGTATACTAAACCCTGTAATAGTTGCTATTACTGCAGGGCACAATGACTGCATTTTTTTCTTTATGGGCCATCCTGTCTTGTCACCTCAGTGACTCATGTTCATAATGTACAGGCTGCTTCTCGCTCACTGAGGGAGCGGTCAACACCTTGCAGCTGCACAAATGTCACTTCAAGAAGAAGATTGTTATATTTTAGCCTTTTATGCCAGAGACAGTGTATGCATAGCGTATATAAGATAAGGAAAATGAAGAGGAATACAAACAGAAATTACTCTGTGGTCTAAATACAGACACAACCAATTCTTCTTCACACTGCTGAGACTTGAGAAATCAAGAAGTCACAGATTCTGGGACAGCGCGGAAACTTCAGAAGAAGAGGCGTTCTTTTTTTGCCACAGGATGTTTTCCCTCAAGACCAGGGTGTGTGAGGTTCAGTCACTGCAGCGCCGTGGGAGTATTTCAACAGAGACTGAGCAAGGATGTGATGCACGACGATCAAATGAAACTTGTGCTCCGTGGAACCAGGGCTTGATGGTATCAGAGCAACCGAACAGATTCCCTTGCGGCTCGTGCAGTCCTGCCGGGGGAGCTTCAGGTTTTAGGGTGATGAGGGAGAGCCTCGGGGAGATTATTCTGCTGGAGGCCAGTTCACGCTCACGGCGCGAAGGATCACGATGAGCGTTTGCTGGATGCTCGTCGTGCTCCTGGGGTGCAGGTTGGCGAGAGCCGCCGAGTCTCCGAGCACATGCCCCTGCAACGGTAAGTTGTCGACTCTCCTGCATCGCATCAGTTGTAGCTTCAGGTAATTTGTGTGCTCACACTAACAAAACAAGAGACTTTTACTGTGCACATGTCTGGGTGAACTCAAACCTGAGTATCATTGTATTCAGACAGTGGATTGTTATTATATTAAGGTGTTGTAAGTGAAGTATTCTCTGATTGAGAGTGTTATGTTTAGGGACATGAGGCATGGTAAGTTTGAGTTTCAATGTGCTCTGCTATAGCTCATAGTGAATATTTCTGGTTGTTCGGTACCCGAGTTGACCCCTACGGCTTCCTAAGGCCGGCTGAGTTTGTAAGGTGAGACGCAGTTTAATGGGGGCAAGCACTTAAAAATGTTGCTGTCAAAATACAGGACAAAAACCATTCATTTCTGGATACGCATCTCCTCAACTGTGACCTTGTGAGTGGCATACCTTAGTCAGTCAGCAGATGAGTCAAGTATGCCACGCTCTTGGCAACTTCTGCCTCTTTTTTCTTTTTGTTCATTTCAAAATACAGAAGAATTTCCATTCGGGGGCGGCAGTTGTCATCAAAATAGAGTTTTAGTTGGGGTGGTGAAGCAAATGCAAATAAATGAGTCTTTGCAGGAGATGTCGGAGTTGTAATAGGCTATTTCTCTTGCCAAGGTGTTTGGTGTCTGTTTCAGATAATGTCACAGGTGTCCCAAAATTTTTGCACTTTGCATTATACTGTGTAAAATCCGAATAAAACCACACCGGGATTAATTATCACATCACTTTCTTTGCAGTGAGGCTGAAAACCATCTGCAGGCCCCACACAGACGACGTGCACGTGCCCTGCCCGAACATGACCGCTGGCGACATGATGTTTCACCTCCTCAAAGACCAGGAGATGATCTCCAACGTCACGTGCAGCCGCGAAAACAACACGCTGAAGTGTACGCCGCCGCACACCAGGGGCGGCGTGGCGCTGCTCGAAGAAAACAAACTGGTCAGTTTCAAACTCACGGGACTGACCAACAGCAGTCAAGGGATCTACACGTGCGAAGGCACGGTCACATTCCCGCCTCCCATTAAAAAGATGTCAAGTGCTCTGGGGATCCAGGTGTTTGAAGGTAAATATTCCCAAGAGGTGCCAAAGGTGGTCTTGATGGAAACACCTGGAAAGCGCACATCCGTCAATTTGTGTTCATATCGCAAAATGCACTAAAACCTTCCCGAATATGCTTCTATCAGGACAAAGCCCAAGGAACAAAGACAGCAGCTACAATGGATCTGACATAATTTGGAGTCTGGTGGTCGTGCTTCTCGGCATCTACAGTGTTACTGTCACCATCATCGCCTTTGTCACCTGGGTAAGATGTTCCTCAGACACACGCAGACGAGAACGAAGAGTTTGGAACGCATGCACAGAAGCACACGCACTAAACTATGTTAAAAATGTTGAACCGAATGTTTTGTTTTTTCCTTTTCATTTCCACTTTTTTTGTTTTTTACTCTGGACGTACGACGTTTGCGCAGCTTTGTCACCTCCACTTAAAATTAAATTCTATTTTGGATCATTTTTGTCATTCCAGGTCAAGCTGAAGAAGATGGACTCCCACAGCGATTACATGAACACCAAACCCAGAGCAGCGGGGGACCGCAAGAGGAAAAAAGGGGTCCAGCACCCTATTCCACACTTCTGATTTCTCACGCGTCGCCTTAATTTTTGCACAGCGACCCTGAATAACTCACGCAGAAACAGAAGGGATGACCTTGTAGTAGCTTAATCTGAGCAGAACATTATTGTGAGAGAGTTTTTGTTAAGTTAATATAGTTATTGTTTGGTGTCTACCGAGCAAAAGTAGCAATTTCCCTTTTCAGTTGTAGTTGTGTCAAACAATAAAAAAATAAACTTTCATAGCAGACTCTTTTGGTTTTTCTTACTTCCTGTTTCACCATCTGTTGGTCACACACACCCTTCTCGAGTTTTAACCCCCATCTCTGTGGTCGAAACAGAGGAGCGAGTGAGGGGGTTTCGACTACAAACGGTTCATTCAGCTCGTGAATCTGTGCCGTCGTGTGAATGAGAGACCACTTTACGAAAACAAAACGAAAACCACACGCACGCACAGGCCGTCAAAGGCCCCGACAAACCATCAAGATTCAAAACACAACCACCATGACGTCGCTCTTCTTTCTTTCGTCCAGTTTGCACGCTCTTATTTCTGTGAAAACAGAAAACACAAGTGCTCTGAGGGTTACCGTCATCGAGGCTGATGAGAAGCAGATATATGCCAAGGAGAAGCGAACACTTCAAACAACAACAATCTGCACCGTTTCCTGTCTTCCTCCCTCACTCGACTTCTCTCTCTCTGCTTCCGCACACTTTCTGCAGACGTGGCTGCTTCAAAGGGACTCCACCTTTACCTTGCTCACCTTGCAGTTTCTGTGCAGCAACTGCAAGCACACATTTGGGTTTTATTGGTTTCACTCCGCTGCATGATTTCACTCATCTACTACTGCAAGCATCAGCGAGATGAACATCTTCTTTCTGTTAACCTATTAAAACTGAATTTCTTCTCTCATAAAAGAACCCCCCTCCCCCTCCTTTTAGAAACTGGGGAAATGAATGTAAACCCAAAGATACTCTCTTCCAAGTTCTTTTGGAGCCTGAGAAATATTTTAAATTAAAATTGATTCAGTCGATATGAAGCTGCACTCATTGTGCTCCAACCGTCCTACTTTCTTACTTTGTGTGTGTGTCTGCAATTGGCAACGACAAATCATTCTCAGAGGATCACTGCAATCACAAAAAAAGCGGATATTTATTTTTTATGACTTATTATACAGAGCGACGAAATGCCCACACCCCCAAGATTTGCTCCATTTTCATGTGTGGGCCTTATCTTTGATGTTCTGGAAAAATCCGTCCCCTGAGGAACTCCGTCCTCCTCTCCTCGGAGACAGCCTGCAGCTCCTGCTCCGTCACCTGGAGAACAGGATTGGGACAGTGTGAATCTGGCTGCCACTTAAGCTGGAGGAACCAGATGTTTCAAAAATATCGACCAACGTTCGGACGCTCAACTATTTTAGAAAAAGCATCTTGAATGTAGAAATATTGTTATGGGGACTAGTGAAGTGGCAGCAACTACTGCATTCTTACAAAAAGTAGAGCCAAAGTCAAACTGTGATCATGTCGGAGTCTCACCAGCACAGGGTTATAGCCCAGGATCTTCAGATGGCGAATCTTCACTGCTAATGAACCACGGGGATTGGATGTGCCGTAGCAAAAACCATACGGCGGTGCGCTAATTACTGCAATTCTAGGAAATCAAGAAAAAGCGGTTGTCAGCTTTGAAAAAGGTCAGAATTTGAATTTCGCTACAGATATGACAGGAGGAACATGGTTGAGCTGAGTTTTAAGGACAAAAACCTGAAACCAGAGAGGCAGACAGAGAAGATGGTGGCTTGATTTTCACTGACATTATATTTTGTATTTCTGACTTCTCTGACACATACTATCCATTCGTTGTTTTTATCTGTTAGTGTTTTAATTCACCACAAAAAATGTTGTTTTGATTCAATTTCAGGTCATGCATATCGAAAGCCAAATCCAGATGAAAATGTGGTAGAGTAAGAGACATCGATTCAATCTTGATGTTTCAACTGTGACTGTACGAATTTAACTCAATCTATTAAATGAGTTTTAAAAAGTCAATAAATAAGATTTTTTAACTAAAGCAGCTGTAATCAGTGCGGTGTTAAATACAAGTTACAGGCAGTCCTACTATTCGAGAACTATTTTATGCCCCGACTGAAGTCTTTTTGTATTAGTTCCAGACATGCTTTATGCACATGGCACGTCCAGTTGTGGTGATGGATGTCTGACGCATGTGATAACGACGCGCGTCAGTGCCTGAAATTTACCAGACCAGCACATATGCTGACGCGGCCTGGGGAAGTTATCGCTTGCGAATCGACGTCTTACCTTTGACTGCTCTCTGCTGGAGACGTCGCCCCTCCTTCAGTCGCGGAGCTTTGGTTCGGCAGAGGTTTGGTTATCACGCCATCTGCGAGCCGAACACACACACACACACACACACAGCTGCCTGCTGGCATCACAGTTTCACAAACTAGACAGAATTGTTTTCTGACACCATTTGGTGAAGCAAACAGGTGCACAGTTTGAGTCTCAGAGCAATGGGTGGACTAATTGTCGCGCGATTATAAAAAAAATATCACTTGTAGCATTTTTGTATGACTCACCTTGACTTAAGCAATTAAAGAGAAAGACAGTAAAAGACATAAAAAATTAATAAATAAACCCAAGTTGACACTGTACTCGTTATATCACAAATGACCTCTTTACCTATGAGGTAGAAGTTCTCCACCATCACCATTTCCTGTAAGGTTGTGTCTGCCTGGTCGTGCAACACACTCTCCAGGCCCTGCGAGAGCAACCAGCTGACCGCCGGACTGTGGGAGGTGGGGTCTCCCAGGGCGGATGAGGGGACAGTCAGGGGACGAGGGAGAGGAGGACGGTCAAGGCGGAGGCACAAGTCCACCGTCCGAAACATCCTTGCCTGGTGCTGGAGAAACTGGGATGCTGAGGAGGAACGGAAGCCATTGGGATGGGATGAAATTCAAAAATCCGAAGTACGAAGGAATTAAAAAGCGAAGACGAATGTGCGAGTTCAGCGTCTCACGTGTGCTGCTGAACTGCTCCATCATACTGCTCTGCAGGAGCTGCTCCAGTGGTGCGGGGGGGAAGTGGCCCAGCACACACAGGCAGTAAACCGCCTTCAAAAGCTTGAACCCGGTCATCTTGGGCAGATAGGACTCAAGGGCCTGGCTGAGACTATCCAGGAACCTGGAGCGGCGAGATGAGAACCAACGCGTCCATCAAACCTCGCAAGCACCTGATGTGAGAAGACGGAGACGCCTGAGCGACCTACTGTTGTCTGTTGTGCTGCAGATCGAAGTTGAGAGAGGAGTACACCTTCAGGATGAAGAGGAGGTCCTTCAGCGTCAGGGCGTCCGGGCTGGTGATCACCTTCTCAGCGTATGCCTCCATCAGGGCCGCAGGACAGAAGCAGAGGTTCTCGAACGCCGACAGGAAGAGGAGCACCTGAACAGAAAGAAGGGAAGGGAACACTAAACGAAGGTGCAAAGATACGAGACACGCAAACATCATGTGTTATAGCTTAAGTTATCCGAAGATATAGTTATCTTACAGCCGACGTTCAGAAAAGTATTCAGTATTCTACAAACAGCGATGAAAAGACAGTTGTCTGCTGTAGCACCTGTTTGTTGGTCCATATGTCTAGCGTGGAGGTGACGTAGTCTGAAATTCCAGTGAGCAGGTCTAAGTCTCTGTAGTTCAGCTCCCTGCTCGACTTCAGCACAGCAAACAACCGGTTGAAGGGGATCCCGTGGAGGTTTTCTGGTGGACACGTGGGAAGCAAGACTTTAAAATGAAAGTCCTTTTCTTAACAACGACGCTCGACAGTATTCAACTCATTCTGTGCTTTTCCATCCACATATTGGATTTCAATCCCAACATTCATTTGATGTACCTGTGATCTTCCTACTACAGATGTCCAGCAGTGGTTTGGAGTAGAAGCCCATTGTGGCCATAGTGGAGATCATGTACTGGGAGTTGGGAAGGCTGAACTGGTCTGTCATCGATAAGGCCTTTCTCTGGGAGAAAATGCAAACACAACAAATGTCAGAATGTTTGTTGATGCTTCAAGGGACACACACACAGTGAATTGTAACGATGAACAAGCTCATGTTTGTCTCGCGAGAGCTGGAAATCATAAATCTGGATAAGAGTCACACCTGACAGGCATATGAATACCAAATATGGTCAAAACCAAGAGTAAGAACTGACCTCGAGTTTCCGTTTGAGGTGCAGCGGGGCATCCTTCCCCAACATCCGCATCATGGTCTGGAGAGACACGACTCTCTGGATCCCCGGAAGACGGGCCTCGACTACCAGCCTAGGAGAGAGCCACAATGGAGAATGTAAAAGAAGTGCTGAAGATCTGTACAGTTACAGGAACTGCAGGAAGGAGCTATTTTCTAGAGCAATACTGATGCTTGTATTCCTGCCTAAATCCTGTACATTATCTGACATGCTGTACCTCATCCCCTCCTTAAGGGCCCCGACATTGGGGCTGTTCTCCATGCGTTCCAGGCAGGAGGCCAAGACGGACAGATTTTTCTCGTCAAAGTCATTCAGTTTCTCCTGTTAGTGGACAATAAAACGCATCTGGATAAACAACAGTACAAAAATATTAAATGCCAATGAGAAATGCTGGATGGTCAACAATCTGCGACTGCTTACCTGGCAGGTTCGGAGCAAAGTCTGAACCACACGGCTCCCTTGAGGCACACCCAGATTGACCATGCTCAGGAGACAGTAAGTCACGTCGTTGTCGTACATGTGCCCGGCACTCTTCATGGCTCCCTGCAGCAGCCTTTCGAACGCGGGATGCTCGAACATGAGCTGCAGCTCATAGCGCCGCTGCTCCTCCGACATTTTCTTGGTGGTGGACCACATATGGGTCAGGCAGCTGCTGAGCTGCCGGACCGTGGGTGCGCGCTGGCAGGTGAGGTCCAGCACGTCCGACGGGGAGCCACAAAGCTGCAGCTTGTCAATGAAAGGAGACCTCGCTTGTGTCTGTCCTGAGGGAGTCTCCTCAGTCTGGATCTCCGCGGGCAGTGATAGATCTGCCATTGGAGGAGAGAGAAGCTCCTTCTCCTCCGCATCCTCCCTGTGAACGCCACCCTGTGAGTAAAACCTCACTGACCTGACGAGATTACTGCGTCGGCATGTCTGGCTTTGCCTCGTACTCCAAATGTGTGCTAACTGACTGGGGAAAGATGCGTCGCTGTTTGATGACGTCACCAGGAAACTGCGCTGCGTCCATTGTGACCTGCAGATGCGCAGGGCCCGCCTCACGACCTCCTCTGTCCTCCAAACAGACATAGTCCAACAGCAATTTAGGGGTCGCTGAACGGTTGAAAATTGAAATTGTTGTCAGTGCTGCCCCTATGTGGAGCTAACGCCAGAGCCCCAACGTGTTCAGAAGTAACGATATGTTGCTACTTAACATCCTCAGCCGCACGTACGGTTAAATGAAGCAAGTAGTTAAAACAGTTAACGTGTTACAAAGTACTGTTACTGAGCTGTCAGCAAGGTCAACAGATGAATGAAAGAGGAACCTGCATTAGCTCAGGCTAGCTGGTTGGTCGCATTAGCTGAGGTTAGCCAGGTGATAACGCGCACTTAATAACTCCAACACAGAGTAACATACGGTGCGTGCGGCAGCGTGCAATATTTGGCCGAATATCCGTTTCAAGAGCAGAAGGTGCGCGACATTACGGTAAAATTTGAAACAGTCCTGTCCGGCGAGTCGTCATTTTCCCAGCACGCTCTTCGGTGCTGTGTGCGCCGCCATATTTTGTCCCCTGTCAACTTAATACACCAAGCACCGTCATACTAAAAATAGATTAAATATAATAACTTGCTGTGAATAATTTAATATAACATATATGACTCATAATATGAATTATTTTGTCAATAATGCCAAAATTCTACCTATTTCGTGTCACGTATTGCTTTTTATCTTTATTTTCCTTTGGCGTTTCCAACCCGGACCCAAATCAGCGAAACATCCACGGTTTCCTAGCAACCAACGCTTTGCGGACCAAATGGCAAAATTTGTGCTCGCTGGTAAAGTTTGACTTTAAGCTTTGACCTCTTTGCTCTTAACAGTGTATAAAATTACTTCTCCATTTTCAACCCTCCCGCAGGTAAAGCAGACTGCCCTCGTTACGCCAAAACGGAACTTTTAGCAGACGCTCTGCAGCGGTCTCTGCCAAATTTCAGGATCCATAAAATCTCCATCCTCCCAGATGAATGGAAGGTGGCTTTTCTAATTTTAAGTCTTTTTAGATTGACACAAAAAATTAATGAATTCTTCGTGTTACTTTGCATTTGCCTGAGTGTGTGACCTTTATTTGGCCCCTGACAGGAATGGCTGGAAGCCACTTGCAAAAGGAATGGCTGGAAACACGAGGACTCTCCTTTGGTTTGGAGGGAACTGGTGAACCAAGGGGGCAAAGGGATGCTCCTAGGGGGCTTCAGTGACTTCCTTGGGCATTGTCAGGCCTACTACAACATCACATCAGACATGTGTACAGATGTGATGCTGAGTATCGCTGCAGAGAATCTGGAGACCAGGAGGAACCTTATCGCGGAGGAGCAGCACCGTGCCAGTCTCGTCAAACCGCTTCACGTGTGGATCAGCGGGTGGGTTGGTCTGAATATTTATTGGAATATTTGGAAATGTTTCTCGGCTGACTGACAGAGTGTGCTCCATACCTTTCCAGTGCCCTCGGCCCAACCTGCAACTTCCTGATCCCCAATCTGCTCTCTGCTGAAGTGTTCCCCCGCACTGCTGCAATCAGCCTCCACCTCCTGGACTTGGAGGGGGGCGAGGAGGGATTGCAGGAGCTGAGGACGGACACGGAGGAGCTGGCTCTCCCTCTTCTCCATCAGGTACAGGACTTTCACAAAATGTGCATCAAATTATATCGGAAGGGAAATTAAAAAAAAACATCTGTTTATTTACAGGTGAGCGTTCACACAGATCTGGAGAAGGCCTTCCAAGATGCAGATGTCATCCTCCTGCTGGATGAGTGGTCCAGCGATGGTGGTACAGAGGATGAGACTGAGCAGGAGAAGAAGAAGAAAGTGAAGGAAATCTTAGACCGCTGCAGAGAGTACGGACAACTGATTGACTCAAGGGCCAACAAGGAGGTGAAGGTGATCGTGTCTGGCGACTCATTCGTCAACCTGAGGTGCTCGCTTCTTGTGGACGGCGCTCGCTCCGTCGGCAGCGACCGGTTTGTCCCCGTGGCAACTCAACTGGAGAATGAAGCCAGGGCCATAATCGCGAAGAGGCTGAGAGTGAAGTCGTCCGGTAGCTGCTGACATGATTTGACCCATTTCATCGCCGGCGCCTTTCCTGCTATAAAATCTCCCTCTTCCTCTGCTCCAGATGTTACAGACGTCATCGTGTGGGGGAATATCAGCGGTACTTTCTACATTGACCTGCAGAGGGCAAAGGTTTTCAACTTCGATGGGCCAGTCAAAGGACCGGCGTTTTTCTCCCAGTCCCTGCACGAGATTTTCCCCGACAGGTCTGTTGCAATAACAAAAAGATTTTCAATATGCAACGACTCGATGACATTGACGGCGTTATCTGATTTTGCATACTGAATAGCAGTCACTGTTTCGGTGAACTCGACCTGCTTTGCACCCTGGCAGGCTAAACAAAAATGATATTATAAGGTCTGGCACAGGTCCACTATCATATTACACCCCCTCCTTCTCCAGGAAGTGGCTTGAGAGGGACTTCCAGGAATTGGTGCGTCGCCGGCGCGCAGCTGTGGCTTCAAGGATCTGCCAGGCAGCTGCCATGTCGGCCGCCAACGGGATCCTCACCATCCTCAAGGCTTGGAATGGCACTTCCCGTCCGGATGAGGTCTTCTCCCTGGGTGTACTACGCCCAGGTCGAACCGCAGCCAAGCACAATGCGCGACACCGTCGTGGGCAGGGATGAAGTCGGACCGTGTGATGTGATGGTTTTCGGTCGCTTGCAGGCTTCTCCGGTCTCCCAGATGACATCGTCCTCTCAGTTCCAGTTACCTTCGAGAACGGCGAATGGTCCGTGCTGTTAGATGTGAGCGTTGACGACAGGCTGAGGGAGACACTCCGGCTTTCCGCTGGTGAAGTCAGGCAGGTAGGCGGAAGGTGCAGAAACACGGAGGGGTGTCGCACAACAGCCACACAAAAGCCACTTTTTTCTCTTCCAGGACAAAGAACTCGGAGCACAAAATTGCACGAAGGAAGACAGCTGATCGGCATGAAAAACACACACAGGTTGGAAAGAGATGATCCGGACAAACATCAGTACCACATCTGGAGTTTGTTTCAGTTTGTTCTTTTATTCTCTTCGTTTCACAGGTGGAGTTGCAGTTTTTGTTTGACCAGTTTAATGACAGTAAATCTTTTCCGCTTTGTGAAACCCGTCCACGGCTGTTTCTATTTATAGACGTAAAAGATCAAACTGAGTGCTTTATGGAAAAAGGAGAAATTAGAAAATATATTCCTTTTTTTTTTTTTTTTAAATGTACAGTTCAGTAAGTGCATTTTTTATATAGTTGAAGAAGCAATATTTTAAGCGTAAAACACACTACTACCATACACAAATTAGTCTGTTAATATCCGGTTGTTATCACTCAGCCTTTTAAAAACGAGAACACGTCAAAAACTTTTCCTCCCCTTCTCGGTACTTGAATGCCAAACTGAATTCAGTGGGCTCTTTTAACCTGAAACATTCAACTTTTTTTTTCTGTCTAACAAATTGTGCAGTACTTTGTCAGCGGACAAGGTGAACTTGAAGTGCCATTTAGTTTTTTTGTCTTTTTTCCACATGCAGAATATACACGTTCCCTTTTTTTTTCTTTTATAGCATTTCTACACTATACACAAGGAGGCGTCGGCTGAAAAAAAAAAAAAAAAAAGAAAAAGAAAAGAAGGGTTAGTACGAACACAAAGCACTACGACAAGTCGGGAAGTGGACGCAGTCCGTCATATTCGATTTGTACAACCCACCCCTGAGATTTGGATGCTGAGTGGTTTACAGAAGCAAAAACACAGGCCTCTCCTTACTGTCCATTACAGTGCTTGATTTATTCTTGTCGTCTCCAAACGCTTCTCCCAGCAGCGGCCAGATACACAACGCAAAAAAAACACAAATCTTAAGTAATACATCCCTACTAAACAGAACAAATAAATCTGCTTAATGTAACATCCCTTGGAAAACTGACCTCAGATATTGATTATGGGGAATACATGCTTGATTCATGGCATGCATGGACTTGCCGCGGCAGCAACAAGTAGTTGTACATATCCCAGTGATGACTATACATATAGACGAGCCTATCGAACAGGAAGCCAGTGTTTTTCCACAAAGCTGTCGACCGGGAATAAATTCAATCGCGTTCGGACCAGTCACGTATGGATGCGGGAGATTCAATTCTATCCGTATTCGTGTTCATATCCAATAAAAACCAGGCATCGATCACAAGGGGGGAAGAAACCGTTTCTCTCATCAAAGTCACTTATGGGTAAGGAACCTACGACTTGTCAACATCCACAATGTCAAAGTTTCTATTTCCAGGCAACAAGTGAAAGACCGCTAATGACTGAATGCTCCTGTCAGAGCTGGACGCTTGGAGACCTTCTGAGTTGCGGATGAAGTGACGGATAACACGACTGTTTCACTAACTCTGGGAACACGCGGCTACTTTTAAAACCCGGACGTCCAAGGGCGTCATCACTAAAATGCACCCTGTACAATCACTGCGGGCAACTGACCATTAAATTAAATAATTTATTGTGTATATATATATATATATATATTATATAATCCAACATTTCAACTCTCCGTGAGATGGCCGAGATAAACGTCTGCTTCTGAACGAAGGGGGGAAAAGTTCGGCCTCTCGCCGAGGTCGACAAATAAAAAAAAGGCATCACCGTTGTGACATGAGGCCCGAACTTGGAGCCCGGCTATGGAGCCTACGTCGTGAATGCCGCGTGACAGGAGGCTGTGAAAACAGAACGGACTGAGTGACCTCGGACATCTGCCGCCCGATCAACAACCACCGAATGCCAACTCTCTGATAAATGTGTTGTATATAGCAGTATGTATGGGTATAATGTAGTTCTAACATACAAGTAAAAACAAAACAGTTGGGAGGTGGGGGGGGGGTGACGGGGAAGCTATGACTGCGGTTGATGTTGAGGAGACGGAGGCGTGTCCGGAGCCCCTCCCACCACCTGTCTGTCAGAGCTGACGCCCAGCTCCTCGTCCGCCTGCTCCAGTTCACTTTGGTCCAGAAGCTCAAAGTCCTCTTCCTCCGCAACCAGCGTGTCGTCGGGCATCTCCCCTCCGGCGCCTCCTCCTGTCGCGAGCGCCCCGTCGGGCTCCGGTGCCGTTGCTGTAGCGACTGTAGTGTTAGCGGCGGTGTCGGCGGGTGGGGTGGAGGTCTCCAGAGCGCCGGGCGGGGTTTCGGTGGGAAGGAACTCGGCCAGGGAGGGCTCTTCGCCGGCGTCGCCGGAGCCCAGCAGCGCTGACAGAGTGTTCTGCACCACAGTGGAGATGGCCGTGCTCACGATCTCCTCGCTCAGGGCCTCCAGGGACCGCTGTGCGCCCTGGGTGACGGCTGCCTCCTTCTCCTCTCCCCGCAGCCTCCCCGCCTCCGCCCCCGCGCCCGGCGCGGGCGCAGCGCCGCCCTCCTCTCCCCCCGGTGGTCGCCCGTGTCCGTTGAAGTGCGTGTTCACAAAGTGGAGCGGGGACGCGAGGTGCTGGATGAGGAGGCTGGCGGGGCTCAGCGGCTCCCCCTCCGGCTGGGCGCCGGCCTGCTCGCCCTGAGCCTGGCCGGGACCCCGCAGGGGGAAGTGGAGCAGGTTGTGCTCGATGGACGGGAACTCCTCGACCGAGGGGAACTCGGGGAGGTCCCGGAGGTAGGGCTCCTCCGGGTCGCTGTGCAGGCTCTGCTGGTCCAGGTCTAGGTCCAGGAAGAGAGGAGAGACATTGAGCTCACATCAGCAGAACCTCCAGGAAATGAAAGATAAAAAATAAGAACTTCCACCAACTCCAGAGCTGAACTGAGCGTTCACCCACCTTCAGAGACGTCGGTGAGTTGAGGGGTGGTGGCTCGGGACACTGAGAACCCTCCACTCTCCAAGATGGACGCCTCCTCGTCCGACAGCTCCGAGTCCGTGATGGCCATTGCCAGGGCCGTGGTCTTCACGTCCACCTGAGCAAGAGGACAGGTTCAGCGCCTTTCGTCGCCTCCCGCCGCGCATTAACACCGCCAGCTACCGAAGAACTACGCTCGTCCTCCGGAATGTCGCAGTGCTCGCAAGATACATCAATTACGCAACACTTCAGCGCTGCATCTATCCATTATTAAACCCCCCCACGTCCGGACTTGGGATGAGTTCACCCGCGAGTGTCCGTACCGTCGGGGCGAAGCAAGACAGCTCCTCCTCGCTCTCGCTCTCCGTCTCGGCCCTCGGCTCGTCCCCCTCCTCCACCTCTTTCTTCACCTCTGTCAAAGACACACGCATACAGGCTTAAAAAAATGAAGTCCCGCGTCAACACAACATGTGCGCACGTCGCACAGGCCCCAACCAGCACTCACTCCTCTTGTCGTGCTTGCGGTGCTCGGTCTCCCCCTTCATGCTGTAGTCCAGTTTCATCAGGATGGGCTCCAAGCCCGTGTACATCCTCTGGATCAGTTCGTGGTACACCACCAGCGGCCACAACAGCACGCTCAGGACTTGAACGGGTGCGCAGAAAATGTAACGACAACTTTAGAAACCGTCTCCTAAAGCATCAGAACCAGGTGCTGAATGCGCACGGCGTGCGTGTGACGCAAAATGAATGGGAATCAATTTATGCGACGTGCAGACTCACCTATAATATAGGAGATCATTATTCCCGGTACATAATGTCCGACCACGGCAAGCACAAAGCACCCACTGCACATCATCACGCAGAACTGAGAAGCAGCACAAATAAGAGAGATTAGGCAAACACGCCTCCGGGCGTCCAGGGACACAAGAGGAGGAAGTGAAAACGCGGCATCTCTGCAGGTGCGCCGTGTATTTGTTTATACTGTGACTTCCCGCAACCGCAGCATCAGCTGGGATCACGCAGACTTCGACGATTGACAGGGGTTTTAGATTAGTTTTCCAGATTTAAACTCAGGGCGGCGAGCACGCGTGATGGTCGGAGCCAAAGCGCCGCACCTTGCCATGGTTCTGCCGTTTGTACTGCAGCATCTCCTGCAGGTAGAGACAGCAGGTCAGGTAGCTCTCGGCCAGGTGGTGGCTGAGCTCGGGGATGCTGAGCAAACGCTGCTCCACTCCCATCGTTTCACTGCGCGCAAACAAGACAAAATCAAACACAACAAGAACCCGGACTTGAAGCGCTTCAGGCCGCGCTCGAACGATCGCAGAGAGGCAGCGTGGCATTCCGCGTTCACGGCGTGACAATGGAGGGAGGGAACCACGCGAATACAAATACAGCAGATAAAAACTACACCCGGAGCCTAAAATTAGTAACAAGGATGAGTTGTCACATGTGAGGTAACGCGATGACAGACTTCACAGAGTTGGAAATTTCACACGCGCTCTCATTTGAGTTATTTCAGGAGATAAAGACACAAGATTGATGTGTGCACGCTACACACCTTTGTACAGGTTCAGCCTCTGCATGTTGAACTGCGGCAGAGGAAAAACACACAATTAGCAGGACAATACCATGTGGAAACAAAAATACCACTTCGGTAAACAGATCGAAATCGTGGTTTTTGCTCATTTGCTTGTGCACCGCGCGGCAGGTCTCGGGGGCCGGGCTCACCGGTGATGACGGGCAACTTGGGCTTCCATCGCTCCAGCAGCATCAGCCCCAGCAGAGACACGCTCAGCAGGAACAGAGGCCGCAGGGAGGTGGAGGACAGCAGCCTGCGGAGACACGCAAGATAACGCAGCCTGCCATTCAACAAACGAGTCTCCTCAACTCTATTTCCGCACGGCGGTTAATAAACACATCCACGTCGAACCGCTGTTTGTTGGCCTTGTGTCACGTGACGCAGGTGAAAGTAACCAGCTGTCACTGGCAGCTGGTAAACGATGGGCCTGACCCACTCACCATGACAGGAGTGTTTACTCGGGTGAGGCTAAACCAAAGCTAACAGGTGCGACAACTAAACATAACCCCCGGTTCGCTGTTGTGTCAGCGCGGCGCTGCGTGTGCCAGTGCCGCTGAGTGCGTGACGCTGAAGTAGCCGCGCAGAAACACCTAAGTTTAATGTAGCTAGGAGGCTACGTTAGCATGAAGCTAAAGACGTGGGATTAGCTAACTCGTCTTGACATTCACTCGTAATATCCCCGCTGACGGGGCGCGTCGGCGCGGCCCCGTCGAGCTGACAGACGCGGTTGAGCGCGGACGCGAAGGTTACCAGAATAAAGTGTTGAGCGTCAGGGCGACAGTGATGCTGTACAACGGCCTCTCCCACACCAGCAGCCTCTGCGCCCACAGCAGCGGGGGCTCGTACTGCGATAGCCAGCCCTGAAGGCGCTCCCGCAAGCGGACAAGCTCCGGGTTGCCGTCCCCGCACGCCTGCTCCGACGTCCCGGCAGGGAACAGGGCCTCCAGGCCGACCGAAGAGGAGGTAACCGAGGGGCGTCTTCGTGCCTCCTCCCCGCTCGCCATGTTTTCCCCCACTTTGTTATGTTGTTTTGGAGATCACGGGGTGTACGGAGAGATCAGCGTCAAGTTGCACAGAGTTGAAACAGTTAATTTTCCGGTGTTCACCTTCAAAATAAAACGAACACGAAGCGGAAAAGAGAATGAAAATACGGAAGTAGGTTCTGAAAATGTATTCATTTTGATGGAACGAGCATTGTAATACTAAACACACAACAAAAGTTGTAGTTGTGACCTTTAAAAAAACAAAAACTCCTATTTAATAATGAAGTTCTTGGAGTGTCAGTGAGATGGTGAAAGGCATATATGAGTTGATAAAATATAAATTTATCTATAGCACGCAGATTTACATGTACCCACGGTGAATTGAACACTTTTAACTTCAAATTTAATAGAAAGAACGTTTAGTTATTTGAAGATACTATCAATTTCCGGGTTTTTTTGATAATTTCTGGTAACTTGATGCGCCCTGACACAGATGGGCGGAGGGATCACAAGGCCCGTCACGGCTGAGAAAAAAAATAGTCACGTGTTTCCTTGTTTACTGTGGGGAGAGGATGCGGTTAAAGCCCCATTGCGCCACCATGTGGATACACGTGGAACTGCGCGTAGATTGCATGAAAGTAACATGTTCAATTTTTATTCTTTTGTTTTTTTGTCATATATCTGTACGGCTTACAGTGACTATTAGTTTTGTGAACTGTCCTATACAGTACAGTACAGTTTCAACCATGGTCCACATATTGCATTTCTCCAGGAGATGTACAATAAAAACACACACAAGCAAGTTTTGATAAAAATATTTATTACATTTATTTAAAACACTGGGTAAACATACATTGATCAATTTGATCAAATCCAGTCGATATGGAGCTGGAGACCTACAGAGATTCACCATAACATCAAGGTCAGCTAACCACTCACCATTGTTACTTCACTTAAACAAAGATCACTGAAGACATCTCAATGTAAACAACAACAGCGTGGCCAGGGAATTTTTCTTCTTCTCGTGATCTCTCATTTTGATCACATGGCAGTTTCTGAAAGACATAAACAAAAGCTGCTATCAGTCTATCCAGCAATCAAAGAATTAAGGTGCTTTGCAAAGAAACGGTCAGTCAAGCAGAGGGGGTTGTGCGAGTGAGAGCGCATGCATGCCTGTTTGCTTGTGTGCGGGTTTTCTGTTGCCCTGAGCAGGACAGGACAAGATGACATGTGGGGGTGAAAGCCTATGAGCGCTGGGAACCAGATGATGGGACGGGAGGGGGTGGGCGGTGGGACAGAGGCTCCAGAGCCTACCTGCCTGGGTACATGGCCAGGACTCAAGCCTACACAGGAAGGCGACCCCCTGTTCCCCGGTGCTAGGACAAAAGGGCGTCAATACCTGCAGGGGATAAGACCATGGCCTGCAGCAGGTCAGACAGGGAGATGATGCCCTTCACCACATCAGCCCTGTCCACCAGGACCAGCCTATGGACCTGGGAAACGGAGGAAAAATGTTCCCTTGTATTTCTCACGTTTAAAATTGCTTCGACGATATACCAACCTCAGCCTTGACAATGCGGTCTATAATAGTTTCCAGTGTTTCATCAGGATAGCACTTGATCACGCCCTCCACAAAACACGAGCGCCTGCGAACGGCCTCCTGCATGGTCATGTCCAGATTGTTGTAGCTCTTTTGTGCTGCCAGATTCTGCAGGGTGGGTGAAGCGAGAGCACAGATGCCCCAAGATTCTGAGCAGAACAATGCTGTACACTGTACATGAACATTACAAATGGAGGCTCAGTACTTACAATCACATCAAATCTTGAGTAGAGTGCCACCACTTTGCCTGAGAAAAGAGAATGTTTGATGCTGTCACAGCCACCAAAAATAATAAATGCAGCTCTGTAGTCTGTAAAATGCTTTGAGAGCATACCTTTTTCGTCCACGACCGGCAGTGCAGACACCCGCCTTTCGACAAATATGGAGAGGGCATCGAAAAGTGATGCTGTTTGCTGAACAGTTGCGATGTTCCTGAAAGTTCCGATGCCAAGCTCCTGGATCTGCCTCCCGATGAACCTCGGCTTAGGAACCTTTCCCCCCTGAGAACATCCAAACACCACAGTAGGTAAAACTTCCTGCTGCATTCTTTTTTTTTTTCCCCTCGCGGCAAAGTTATGACACCGAATGCGTTTTAAAATGAAAGCTCGCTCACAAATATATGGAGGAACTTGAGGATTCTTTTGTGGGTCAGAATGTGCAGGACGTTTCCAGACTGCGGGTCGATGACGGGCAGCCTGTGGATCTTATATTTCAGTAAGGAATAGATGGCATCGAAGAGGCTGCAGGCGTGGAAGAGACGACAGGAATTCATCAGGACGGGAAGCGGACTGGAGCGGAAGCAAGAGCGAAAGCGTGCGCTCACCTGGCCTCCGGAGAAATACTAACGAGGAAGTGATTGGAATACTGTAAGTAGACATCTGAACAGAAGAGGAGACACAGCTCTATTGGTTACTGACTTAGAAGCGTGCACAGAGATAATATCACTGATCCGTGCTGGTTATTTACTTTGAGATGAATCACCTCTCCATGTCTCAATCTTGTGGCTCTCCAGCTCGTACATTTGAACCTGGAGAGGGGAAGTCCAAAATTTCAAATCAATAACGAAACGGCGTCAGCGGGGAAATTAACCACAACAAATGAGTTTGTATTGGATTTGAAATGTTCCCGCTCACCATAGGAGACCTGTAATACCAATGGAGGATGTTGATGAAATCTGTGATAGTCAGCATACCTGCGACAAAGAAAAGGATTCACGTTCCCATAATCCGAATTAACGTCGCAGCGACTGCGCGTCGCTCATCTTTCGTCTTACCCACAAATCTCTGCAACTTGCTGTCCCACAGCGGCGCAGCCCTCAAGCCGTTTGCCACCAGTGCAAAAAAGGCCGTCTTCACCTTTGGGAGCAGATGAGGTCACGCCATCAGAGGCCCGCCAAGCAAACGATACTCGAGCCGCGCCGCGCGTTATGTGTTTATCTCGCTTCGATGTTTCGGGCAGAATCAGCTGCGGCCTTACTTGGAGCTTGGTATCAAATATGACCAGTTTGCAGCTGGTCGGAATGGCATCGTAGCAGCGGTGACTCTTCATGAAATTCATGTAGATTTCGCCATCAGCCTCTGGGGAGGAAGCACACAGCACAGCAGCTGGCTACTCTATCTGAATAGAGAGCAGGTGGGGATGTATTCACACACACACACACACACACACATCAAAAAATATATGGTAACAAACGAGTTAAAATCATATACACATGGATAGCGATGAGTGTAATTGTACCTCGCTTCTGCATTTCCTTCTTCTTCTCTGGTATTGACACCTGCAAACAGAGCGAACATTCGCAACATGCCATTGTCGAAATAGTTTGAAATCCATAAGGCATTTCCTTTGTGCCAATAAAGGCTTGAACTTCACAAATACCACAATCACCCCCAACACATTCATGGCAAAGGAAGGTTTCACCTTTGAAGGAGGCTCCATGATCCTGCTGTGTGTCCATGAAAAAAAAAAAAGAAGTTGTTTTCAAAGCCGTAAACTCAAGTCTGTGGCGTACTCCGCTCAGTTCTTTACCCTTTCCTACAAAGCAGTTGGGTCTATATTAGGAGCTCTCAAGTGGTATGTGTGTGGCCGCAGGGGTGGGGTGGGGGGGCTGGCACTGACTCAGGGGGAGGGGACACTTCAGATTCTGCCAAAAAAAGACAAGGCTTTGCCTCCCACCTCTGTAAACCAGGCTCATCAGCACCTCACCTAAAAAACAAACATATTTTACGAATGTGGCTCATATCTTTTTTTTTTAAGGCTAATGTATAGAGGGGACTATTTCAGCTGCTGTGTCAGAAATGAAACACGTACAAACTCCTGGTCCGTGCAGAGTAAATGTCAAGGCTGCGTATGCTTAAGGTCCCCGAGTCCAAACATATAAAGCACATTGGCTGCGTTTCAAGCGATGTTTCTCCAGGACTTCTCCCGACACGACTGTCACGCGACAATAATTAACAACCGCCTCAAAGAAATGTGTTCTTTATTAGTTATTAGGGTTTTTTTCCTCTATAGATTTGTTTTTACAATATTTGCATTTGTACAGCATTTACAAAATTGAAAGGACTTCATGCTTCAAAGTGTATCAAATTCAAACGCTCAGAGCAATTTGTCAGATGTTCAGTTACAAAGGAAACGTCCTGGGGACCGAGTGTAGCCGTGTACATAAAAATGATCAAGTCTTCCCATTTTTCTCCTCTGGTGTTTCAAAGCCACGTCTCACAATGCGGCGACCCGGACTCAAATGTCCTGCTGCAATGGAAATGGAGCCAGATGTGCAAATTCCAGGCAACTGCTGTTATTCTTCAACGTGCTGTATTTGAATGAAAAAACAAAACAAAACACAAAACACCAAGCAAAATCCTACAAACCACAGGAGCCCCTCATTTTTACTAAGACCTTCTTCCCTTCAGAGCTCGGGAAACACAGATTAAATCTCTTACATTTGGCTTCACCGTTAGAGGAACGGAGCTGCGGCCTCCTGTTGCCACACAAAATCCGCTGAGTATTATTGTGAAGAGAAAATGAGATGGAGACAAAAACAAAACGACAACAACTGAGGTATGAAGACACAGTCAGTGATCACAGTGTCTGTCCTTTTTTGACGCTTTCTCCTGAATAAAACGGCGAAAGTTTACAAGTGCGAGAGGCGGTTTGTTTTCACGAGTGGGCGTGAAAACGTGCGTGCAAAAAATAAATCTCGTGTGTTAAATCAGTGCTCTCAGCATGTGTGTGACCGACGTCTGATGTAAACCTCTGAAATTCACACGTCAAAGATATGGTATCGCGAAGCAAATATGGATTCGGTACACAAAGTAAACAGGTTTAGTCCCTTCTTCTCACAACACCCCATCACAGAAAAACCAAAACAAAGCACGCACCCTCTTAGATATGCCGTGTCACTTCCGCGAACCTTCAGCAACTCAAAAACACAATCGCAAAGGCCCTACCATCACCAGCTGAACACATGAACTCCGAACTTTCACACAGTGATAAACGTGGGTGAGTAAAGTTTGGTTGAAGCCAAGAAAAAAGCAGATTCACCAGATTACCCTGAACTTACTGCTCTGCGGCAAAGAAAAAGCTGCGGAGCAACAACTCAACACTATGGTGTTCTACTTGTGGCAAATGCACGGGGGTGGGGTTGGGGGGGGGGGGGGGGTGATGCAGTGATTGGCGTCGCCCGGGTTCTGGGCCCGACTGGGGCTCAAACGCCCGGGGCTTTCCGTTTGCCTGAGCGGGTTTTCTCCGGCTTCCCTCCCGCTCTCCAGAGACGAGTGGGTGAGGTTGACTAGCGACTCTAAATTTCCTGTAGGTGTGACTGGTTGTTTGTCTCTATGTGCCAGCTGGGACTGGCTCCGGCACCCCCCCCCCCAGGATAAGCAGTATAGCAGATAGGTGGATGAACTATAAGGGAATTTTCACCCTGTATTCACAAACTCTCAGCATCTAACTCTGCCCTCGCCTTCACACCTGCGTCCCAGATCTGGAAAAGGAAACAAAAACGTGACTTAAAGCTGTTGCCGAGTCGTGACGACAATGCTGGTTTTGATTTCCAGAGTCTATTACTACAGGTGGACAGCGGCGGCGTTCGCCATTTACTAGCCGGGCATGAGCAGAGCTTGGGCTTTCTCCACAGGTAACATCGACTCTGGGTGGCAGGATCTCAGCTGTACTGGGGGAAACACCCCCAGGGGAGAATTCAGACTCGGCTCCGAGGCTCCGAGGAGGCCGGGTGCCAGCCACGGTGCGCGGTGCTCGTGTTTGTCGGGGTGACTGCGAGAGGGGAGTGTTGCGTTGTTCTTAAGACCGCACTGAAGAGGCGGGAGGGTTGCAAGACAGCCAGGACAGAAGAAGGAGGCGACAGACCAGCTCTGGGGGGCATCCACTTCAGACGTTGTTTCGGGATGAATGTGACCCATTGAGGCAAGGAGGGAGCCCCAGAGACACAATACTGATGTCTGTGAGGAAGCTACGGGACTTTCTCTGTGGTGCTGGCCGACTCCGAGGGCATCGATCTGATGGCTCAGACTCTCGTTGGCCAGAACGCAACAGGGGAGGCGTTGGGCTGCAGCAGGAGCTTCCGGGTTCAGGGTGGAGGTCGGAGGTTGGGCCGGGCTGCTCTCGTACGGGGGCGCAAGCGGGGGCTGGCTGCTCCTGGAGACGCTGAGCGTGTGCAGCACAGCGCTGGTGGCAATAAGGCCAGCCACACTGGTCAGATAGACCAAGCCAAGCATACAGGATACCTGAAAATAAAAAGAGGCGGGGTCCCATCATGAGCGCTCTTCCATGCACATTAAAAAGATCCCTGCAGCTCCCTTCCAACCAGATTCCCCCCCTCACCTTAGTAAAGTGCTGGTAGATGGCTGTGAGGGCTTGACTCCATGCTGACTGCTCCAGCAGCACACAGAGGTCAGTGTAGGTGAACCAGCCACGTTTCATCCCCTGCTGCTCTGCAATGCTGTGGATGGAGAAGCCCGAGGCAGAGATATTCAGTTTCACAACTTAAAAATGACAAAAAACCCTCTTTGGCGTCAATGTAATGAATATTTTGCAGGTGAACATTTCTTCAGGACAATGTATTTTAGTGATCAGGTGAACTACCAACCTGGTTTCCAGATGACTTAGTGTATCAAAGAAGTCCCTTTGCTCTGTGAAGAGGCTCCACTCCTACACGACATGAAAATGGGTTGAAACAAAGAACTGAACCACACACATACGCCGTAAAGCCCCAAACATGAACACACAACACTGTGTCACTTACAATGGCATTCAAGAAGTTCATCTCCAGGTTATTGACAGTTTGGACGTCCAGCTTCCCAGCTGCTCCCCACTCATCGTTGAAAACCTCTTCTTCCTCACCTTCGTCATATAGGTACTTGCTGGCAACCATCTACCGTTATTCAAAAAGTGAGAGATCAGTGATTTTGTCAATGCAGCCTTCTATAAATGACGCAGTGCCACATTCGGAACGAGATTTAAACCAGAAGCACATACCATCGAGATCAGGAACAGGTCAGAGGAGGAGATCTTTTGTAGGTATTCAGGGTTTCTGTGTCGCAGCCTTTCTATGTAAACAAGAGCCAGCATCATGGCACATGGAGAGATGCAAGCCTCCCTGAAACAACAAAAGCGGACCACACTGAATGTAGAAGTGACAGCGCTGGATTAGTTCACGTGAGATTGAATAATCCATGCACGCCGTGTAGGTCACAGAACAAACCTGGCAACATGAGCAGCATATTTCTTCTGGAGCTTTCGTATGGGGCTGGGGGCAGACTTTTGGAAGATTTCGACGGCGATATCTTAAATAGTAAAGTGAAAAGTCAAAAGGGGCAGACTGCTTCTCTTTAAGTTAATGCATTACTTCTGTACATTACATAATCTCCTGTACTTCTTATGGAGATGTGTCAGAGAGGAGCTGAGTTCTCTGTACCAGCCTTTAAATCAGGCTGGTAGATATTTAACTTACCTGTAACAGGGCAAGAAAGGGCATCTAAGGGAACTTCTTTGTCCAGGCCATAATATAGTCGCTTTCTCACCCGTTCAGAAAACTTCTGATGTCCAGGAAGAAACTGTCAAAACATTAACAGCTGCGTTACTAAATGGAGAGCTAAATTAGATTAGCTAGTACTAGTACTAGCTAGTACTTTAACAACAACAACAACAACTTTTAACAACTTAACACGATTTCTGCTCACAAAAGGAGTATACTGCTACTAAACTACTACGAAAATGCACAATGCTGTAATCACCTCGTTGTTATACAGCCACTTTTAACCGTACAGCATTGTGTAAGGCTACTAGCTAAGCTAACGTTAGGGCCCGTAACAGTTAGCGTACTAATAACAACAACTAACAAAGTAATAGCATTAGCTCCATGAGCTAGCATTACTTCTCGTTTTTGCATTTGCTAATTTTAAACGACAAAATTTAAGTTAATTAAAAAAATAAGTACTTAGCAATACAACATAGCCAACTGTCGTCCTCATTAATTATGCACATTGTGACAAAAGGCCCGCGGTTAACTAACCTATCTGACATAAGCGTAAGCTAACGCTAGCTTTAGCCTGGTAGCTAGTAGCTTCCGCAGCTTGTTGACCTCGCGCGCCTCGAACAGAACGACATACCGTGAACTCCTGGAAGTCCGAAAACTGAAACGTGTTCTCGTTAAACAGCGCGTCGAAATCCATATCGACTGAGCGGACCGACCCAGCCAGCCGTGTACCGAGAAGACGACCGCTCAGCCTGACACCCCGCCTGGCTGGAAGAGTACGGCAAGCAACACGCCCTGAGCGGGGACACTTAGTGACGACTGACGCGCGGAGCGGTTCGCTTCCTTTTCCAGACGGGCACAGACGCGGTAGACCGTGACGTCACGCTTGTGAACTCCCATTGGCCAGAGGACGCTTTTATTTTTGACCTCCTGCTTATGGTTCTATGTCGGCTCACAAATATGATAGATATGGACAGATATGGAAAAACAAACTTTACATTCATAAGTACATGACAGAACTGAATATTCTAACAATGAAAAAAGAAACCATAAATTCCTTTCATGAGCTACATTAAGGACATCCAATTCTTATTCAGAAATAACGTACTGTAATTGTACTGTACTTAATAGCTAGAATAATGGTGGGTGTTATTTTTGCACTGGACATTGAGTTTGATGCTATGTCTTTTTCATGAGAGATATTTTGACTTTTTTATTGAAAACTTGGCTCCATTACATCTTTGTGCTAAGTCAAAATGCCTGCCACGAGAAAGGTCTGCAGTCTTTAAATGCCAGCAACAAGCAGATACAGATTGTGCAACTTCATAAATACATCACACCGTCCGCCAAAAATAATTTTGAGAAATTCACAAGACATTCACAATTTACCTCAACTTCTTGTTTGATCCTTGACAGTTCAGACGACACAAGGATCCAGCTGAGTTTCTCTTAAAAGTATACGTAGGCGTCTACATAAAAAGTACCACACGACAGCAGAGCTCAGAAACCGACAACCAAAGACTTCAAAAATAAAACAAAGCTGGATAAAGTCCCTGACAATTTGTATACTGACTAATTGTCAGTAACATGTTATAACTGAGTGGGAGGAGTTCAGATGAACCAGATGCAGTGCGGATGCTGTGATTAGTGTTTTGATTCCCTTTGTTTCTTGCACCTCTGCCCTTTGTATCTTCACATAATACATTATAACAGCACAAATTAATAATAGTCTGTTTCATATAAAATAAATAAAAAGGACTGCTTTTAAAAATACACAACAGCAACACTCAGTGCCACGAGATAAAGATAAAACACAGTACTTTGGATTATTGCAATGATGTTATTTTGGTTTGACATTTTTTAAATAAATATCTACCTCTGATTTGTATGATGTGGTGCTGTTTCTCCATGAAAACCATGGGAATAATCATAACGGACAAATGTCTTTTGATATATTTACACCTCCTCAGTTTGGTTAAGGCACCGCCCCTTTTGTCCATGCCCTGCGGTTACACATTCAGTTTGAAAATTCGACAAATAAATAGTAGGGGGGGAATAAAACGTTCTCTTTTAAAAAAGAATCACACCAAATACATTCAGTGGTGGTGGTGGCCTGACGAGGTCGACGGTGGCTGCAGTTTCTCAGACTTGCGATCTTTGGATTCCGTGTCCGACGAGGAATCGGAGTCCCGGGCCTGCTGCTGCTTCAGCCACATGTCCGCATACGCGCCTCCCTTGTGCAGCAATTCCTCGTGTCTTGGATGGAGAGAAGGTGAGTCGCTTACGGTTCAGCGAACACAGCGCGGCCGCCGTTCACAGCAACGGCTCAACGAGGCAAACTTACCGTCCTCGCTCAGCGATCCGGCCCTCGCTTACAACAAGAATCTGGTCAGCTCCGATGATGGTGGACAACCTTTTATTAAGAAAAACAAAAAGGGACGACTCATAAGATTAAACTCCAGATTTCTTTACACAGGACAAATAGAAAGAAAAAAGCCCCATACCACATGAATCTTTTACCTGTGAGCTACAACAATTGTTGTACGATTGGCGCAGACTTTAGCCAGCGAGGCCTGGATGTTGCGTTCCGTTTGTGTGTCGAGCGCAGACGTAGCCTACGGAAAGACACTATTTATTAAAAAACTGTACATGATAGCCATTAGCTTTACCCATTCAGCATTGAATTCAATTCAATCTGACAACTCAATGTCGATGAATAAATGATGACAAAAAACTGCTTTTTGTCATCTCACCTCATCCAGCAGGACGATCTGTGGTGCTTTGAGGATTGTTCTGGCAATGGCCACCCTTTGCTTCTCTCCTCCGCTCAGCTTCAGACCTCTTTCACCCACCTGTGTATCATAACCTGCCAGAGAGAGATGGCAGTTTGTGTCATGTAAGAGGAGATCATACAGCTCTGCTCTCAGCTAAAAGAAAAAGAACAGCAAAAAAAAAATCCCGGACAGTTAATCTGTAAATTACCCTCGGGGAAGGTCATGATTTTATCGTGGATATCAGCAGCTATTGCCGCCTCCTCCACCTCCTGGTCGCTGGCAGTGATGCGACCGTAGCGAATATTATCTCGGATGTTGGCGTTGAAAAGCACAGTGTCCTGGGGAACCACGCCGATATGAGCTCGCAGAGACGTCTGCTTCACCTGAGGACGGACGAGGAAGACAAAGTAATTATCGGCCCGCGGTGCGCCTGTGTAAGCGCGCACAGTGGCACACAGCTACGCATATTAGAGGTAGTGGAACTTCAATGCTCTTAGTAATCTCAAGAGCAACATTACCATCCCACGTAATGTTGTTGAACCCAACAGAGTCCTATTATAAACATTGTAAGCTTCACGAAGGCAGATAATGCATTAGATTGTGCTGTTTTACTTGTTGTGTTATCACGCCTTGGTACAAACAGTGTGCTCGAAATCTCTGTTGTGCTTTCACGCACTTACTCTGGCGCCAAACACTCACTTTTGATATGTCCTGGCCGTCGATGCGAATGCAGCCTCCCTGAACGTCGTAGAAACGGAAGAGCAGGCGGATGATGGTGCTTTTCCCAGACCCCGACGATCCCACCTGAGGAAATTAAATACATTAATTAAAAACACAAGCCACCGCTCGCGAGCCGAGGGCTGAAGCCTGTTCCTCAGTCTTACCAGAGCGACTGTTTGTCCTGGCAGGACAGTGAAGGAAACATCCTGGAGAATCTCCTTGCTGAAAAAACAGTGAAGACTGTAAGTGCTTTGTCTTGTTAGAGTCTTTTTATCGAAATAAACGTGAACCAACCCGTCAACGTAGCTGAAGTAAACGTTCTCAAACTCCACTTTTCCCAGTTTGTAGATAAGATTCCCTGCGTTTACTTCATCTTTCACCTGCACACGGGAACACATGCAGAAAACTGATTAAAAAAAAAAAATCAATACTGTTACGGTACTAAAAGTACAGATGTGTCCCTATCAAACGTACCTCTTGCTCTTCTTCAAAAAGGTTAAACATGTTTTCCATGTCGATGAAAGAATTCTGGATCATTCTGCAGTTACAAAAAAGAAATATCATATGACTCGGCAACCATTCATTTCGATGGATGCTTGCTGTGCGATCGCAGACCACAGTGTTTCTGCCTCCTCTTACCTGTAGTAGGTTCCAAACCAGTTGAGGGGGGTGCACAGCTGGATGATGTAGGTCCCAAAGAGAACAAAATCTCCCACCTTACAGAATAAGAAGGTTTTTTGATTGGACTGTTTTCCATCCATTCAGTTTACAAAAGGTGGCTTCTGGCCCGCCAGTGGCATCATGAAACTTTCAGCATCACGAAAAGCAGGCGTGTCGGTGCGGTCGGTACCTGAAACTTCCCCTCAGTCACGAAGTAGGCGCAGAGCAGGGAGCCCGCCAGCAGGCCCCCTCCGATGATGGCGTTCTGCGTTTGGTTGAGGAAGGCCAGGGATGCCTGAGTCTTCCACTCTGACGCCTGCAACGGGAGAACACGCCACAAGATGAACAAAACCAAATTGGATCTGCAGGTTTGATTGACTCCTGTCAAGTAGAACAGGAGAGGAGGTCGAGGACGCTCACACATAAATACTTGGCTGACTTACCTGATATTTTAAGATGGTATCCTGAAAACGGTTAACCTCATAATCCTCGGCATTGTAGTATTTCACCTACAAATGAGACGAAATTAGAACAATGAGTGACATCTTTATGTGTTTTGGATTTATTCTCTATGAACCAAGACAAACTGCTCGATGTACCGTCTCAAAGTTCAGTAAGGAGTCCACCGCCTTGGACTTGGCAGCGTTGTCCTGCTGATTCATGTCCCGTCTGAACTTGGTCCTCCATTCACTGATGATGATGGTCAGAGCTGGTGGATGCAGATGAAAGTTTGACAGTTTTATATGTTCAAATAAACTGATTTCAGAAAGAAAAAAAAAACTTTGGACAGCAATGGTTTGACATGTGCTACTTACTCAGGTACAGGGCCATGCAGACGAAGATGATGAGGCCGAACCAGGCATTGAAATATGTGATGAAGTAGATAATAGAGATGACGATATCGGCGATGGTTGGGAAGATGCTGAACACTATGTAGCTGCGGAAAGAAAGGCACGGTTGAGTCGCTTTTCTCTTTAAATCTGATCCTGCTCTACACGTCTTTTCCGAGACTTGTGACCCTCCATCACATCCTGCACCATCTCACCTGAGCAAGCTGTTGATGGAGGAGGTGCCGCGGTCGATGCTTCTCAGCACCTCGCCGGTCTTGCGGCCCAGATGCCAGCGCAGGGAGAGCGAGTGCAGGTGCGCGAACAGACGCACCTGCACCAAGCGGTTGGTGTACTGCTGCACGCGGATCCACAGGAAGGAGCGCATGTTGCTGACGAACCCCGAGGAGCCTGAGCGGAGGAGGAGGAAGAGGGTGGAAGCGACCGACGTGCACGCGCAACGCCGTGAGACGTGTGGTGTGAGGCGAGGAATCAGTGTGGCTTTCTGTACTTTCTGGGTGAATCTACACAGTTGACTCACTACCATCCGGAACATAAAACGGGTGAGTTTTACCTGCCCCTCCTCCCTGCAGGAACTTGAGCAGGACATAAACGCAGACTGTAGTGGCCACAGTGTGCCAGCTGGTGCCATCAGTCAGCTCATTCACTGAGAGAGGGACAAAGACATGAAGGTAAATTAGATAAAAAGTTACAAGGTGCGATATTTCACTCGAAGATAAGGTCAACTGGATGACGCCTGTAACGCCTCTCTGACCCTGGGGAAGCTCAAAGATTATAAAAAGATTAAGAAACAAGCAACTTGGTGTCTATCCAGCTTTATCTTTCACTTTCACGTCAAACGAAATGAATAGAAACCAAACAACCTTCAGCTGTGCAGCTGCAGAGATGAGCCAGATAACTCGAGACGCAGCTCTGAAAGACACTCACCGATATCCTTGTAGTAAATGGGCACAAAGACGTTAATTGCCCTCTCGACACCCAGCAGCCCTAAGCAGAAGATGACCAGCAGCTGGAGGTAGACGTTGCGCCGGGGCCACATGTAGGGAACAAGCAGTCGGATCTTCTTCCTGAGACCCTGCCAGGTGGACTGGTTCTCTTCTGTTCTGCCCAACAGGCTCTAAGATGGAGATATATGTTCAAGCAGAACATGGGGCACATCAGGAAAAATCCAAAATAATGTTTTCGACAATACAGTGTAACCTGATGTTGCAAGCGCGATTTGCGCGCCACTACCTGACCGCTGCCCTCCACATCCCGCTCGTCCTCGTTTATCAGCAGCATGTATGGTCTCCGTGGCAACCCAGGAGCTTTGAGACCAATGAAGAAGAGCAGCCCGGTGCCGGTGTAGCGCGTCAGCCACAGGGCAAACTGCACCTGAGGGGTTCACAGGCAGTTGGAAACAGATCAACACCTCATGGCAGTTAAAACAGCATGGACATGTAATGGTCATCACACAGCTGTGCATGAGAAAATGACTCAAGTGATGGCTGCATAAGATGATTCTGTTATTACACAAGGAGGGAACAAAAATACAGGACAAGCTACAAGGAGTACTACTGCTTATGACAAACAATGATTTCATGTGAGGGACAGATCATATACTCCAAAGTCGTCTTGAAAAGAGGCAAGTGGAAATAAATGTCAAGTCATGCTTACTTAAGTAAACACAAAGTGGAACTTCCTGCAACGGGCTCAGCGTGGGAGGGGCAAGATTTTGTCATGATTTGATTGGGCAACAGCAGAGCTTTAAGGATCTGAAAGTCAGACATGGCAATGACTCAGCAAAAACCGGCTCTTGTCTTGAGCTCATTCTTATCAGTGTTTTGCATCCTCTGCATCCCTGCTTTTCTGGCCTCGTCGACAGGGTGGGAGCTCTGTTCGCTCTGAAATGTTAAAGAGCTGCACAGCTTTGAGCAGAGTGACTCATAAGACAAGCCTATCTAGAATAAATGACTAAACTTTGGCCCATCAAACCACTTCATTAACAGAACTGATCGCGATAAGAGTCATAAAACAGAATAAGCACATACGCTATTACATGTTTGATCTTGTCCTCACCTGTTGTTGAACGTTCTCCAGCCCCCACCACCAGTGAGGACTGTACCAGGAGACAAATGCCAGGTTCTCAGCTGAGAAAGCCAAGGCCCAGAACAGCAGCAGGGCCGCGCTGTGCCCCCTTGTCCGGTCCATCAGCAGGACCCTGCGTCTCTCCACCCTGAGCGTGGCTATGGCCCAGGCCCAGCCCAGCACCGAGAAGCAGCCGTACAGCACCACGTATCCTGGGAGCTCTCCACCGCTGGCAGCCCGCCACACCGCCCCACCCACAAACTGGACGAGGAGAAGGACGGAGATGGCCTGCTGGCACCCGTACAGGCAGGAGCGTGGGATGAACTTGGGTTCCATTGCCGTGCCATATTTCTGGAAGCATATGCAGTGGACGGTGCCGAGGAAGAAGGCGACGGTGAGCAGGATGGTGGGGACCAGCGTGAAGTAGAAGCAGGGGGACATGCCTTCGTCCACCCAAGTGTGGGAGATGGAGGTATTGGCCTCACAGTAGCTCTTCATAAACACCATGGCTGCAGCTGGGGGAGAGACATCGGAGGTGCAAAACACCCAATGAATAAATGCAAGGCTCGATCTAACAGCTATCACAGCCAGAGGGTATTAAATATTCAACAAAATGAAATAGGGCACCTCTGCTTGCTTCTGCTGCGTTGGGCTGTGGATTTCAGTGGCACTACCAGCTCAGTAATAATTTAGCTGCTCGTTAGAAATCACCACCGTGCCCCCCACCCCGCTCTTTACCGCCCGGCACCACTATGTGGTGGGCAAAGCAACGCGCAGTGTAAACTGTTTGTATACCGTTTCCAACGTCACGGACACTGACGGGCCAAGAGGGGAACAAGCAGAGGAGACGGGACTGTAGTAACATGTGAACCACAGACATGAAAACAACACGTTATTGTCTGTGGTAACAAACGAGACATTACCTTATTTTCCAGGCTGTTGTTGCCAAGTCCACACAGCGATGCCGATCCTCCACTTGTCGGAAACAGAGGATACTCCGAGCGAGTCCGCCGCAGAGAAAGCTATTAGCCGTTAGTTAGCTTAGTGACAAACAACTTTAACACAAACGAGTCTTTGTAACGCGGCCGGCTGCTCGGAGCAGAAGTCACACACAGCTGTTTGTCTGCACTTGTGCTGCTAATGCAGTTGTCCTTGCAGCGCCTGTGTTCAGCAGGCGATCGATGACTCGGCAATCGACGATCGACACAACAACGTCTGGTTTGACTGCACGTCCTGGGTCACAGCGCCTCCCAGTGGAGGAACACGGAACTGACTCCTGGACACCAGCCTCACGCAATTTTCAAAACTGTACTGTACTGCAGACAATAAAAATAAATCTCTTCATTATGCAAGAGGGCGGCTGCCACAATGTAACGTTTATCAAATATATTATTTTAATATATCTTTACAGACGCATTAACACATACTCAGCATTTCAGTACTGTCAAGGTGGAACAAATTTATTTATTTATGAATTAAAAAAAACTTTGCTGTGTTGGGCCAGTTTAATCAATAAAAGTACTTAGTTGTGAGCAATATAGGTGACAAAAAATGGAAATACTCAACTTAATTACATCAAAATTGTACTTAAGTGCAATAATTGAGTCAATTTGTCATGTTCCACCACTGGAAATTAATGCAATTGATTAACAATCTTGTATAAATGATTACTGGTAATGTCCATTGTCAGTTTCACCGTCAATAATGTGTCACTTTGTACATTCTGTCGAGTGAATTGTATGAAACGTTTCATCCGCCGTCCTAGCCTGCAATGTCACACTATGACCAGGAGATGGCAGTATACACTAAGGTATAATCAGAGGACCCCCGCGCTGCAATAGACTCTGTGTGAACAATGGTTCATTAAATCGACATGACCATGGACGCAGGTGGTGAGAAAAAAATACTCCAGGGGCTGGGACATAATAACAATGTGTGGCATGTTATTAATGGCTAACAGGGTATCATTTTATGACTATAATAAGGCAGTTGAATGAGTGATTAATGACATTACAGCAACAGAATCCGAGCGTGCCTCTGCGACTGAAAAGAGTAATTTTCAACTCAAAGGAATATAAAAAGGACATCATCTCTCAGTGATGGGGGGATTTAAGTTAAGAACTTTTCCCATCAAACTTTAAATTCAGGGTTTAGAAGAAAGAAAGGAAGTGACTCAAAAGCCAGCTGTCGCATCTGTCCTTCCTCCGAGGATAAATAAAAGACTCAAGTGTGTGTGAATGCGTGCATGTGTGTGTGTGTACCTGCGTGTGAAGGAAAAAAAGGGGGGGAAGTATATCCTGATGGAGTGTGAGTAAGAAACTGAGAAAAAGACAGAGCGAAAGAGCTTGTGATGTCTTGTGTGAGTTTACACACACACACACACACAGGACACAGGCTGGGATGGAAAGAGGGGTAAATCTTATCATTTCGAGCCTCCACAATGGACATAAAGAGCTGCTAATCTGCTTCATCTCCCCGGTCCTTTTGTGCAAGTGGAAATGGACCTTCTGTCCATCGGCTGCTTGTCACCCCCGCTCTTTTGTCCCCCAGTGGATGTGACGGCCTGCCCATCACCAACCCTCATCTCTCTCGCCCTTTTGTGGACGTCTCTACCTCTGCATACAGCCTCAGCTGGAGCCCTTTAAGTCCTTTAGGTGTGTCTTTTCATGTATTCAATCCACCTTTTCCTCCCATTCTGCTTTACGGCTTCTTTGTTCAGCTGAGGCTGCCTGACGCATATGGATGGTAACAGGCGGGGATAAGACGGATGTGTATGCCAATCTAATCCGTCGATTTAGCGAGAATAGAATATCGTTGGTATTAGGAATGCTACGTCCAATCTCATTAGTACTAAGGGCGATCAATGAAGCCTTCGGTTCTGCTGAATGTAGTATTCACTGCAGGATTGGGCTTTGTGGATTCAGTTCTTACCACAAGCTCACAGGCAGGTGACCTTTGCTACCTTTAATACTCAGCCATGATTTATTGTGTGGGAGAATGGGAACAGACTGTGTAGACAGGGTGTTCATACAGAGGATGAAGGCTGGTGAGCAGCCACCTCTGCTGCAGAGCTGCTGAGCAAGGCAGCGTATTTCCCATCCAAATAGACACTAATGAGCCACATTTTCAGGACTTTTCCGATGTCCATGGACATTTAATGCACATTTTATGAAGAGGTACATTACATTGCTACATTACATACAGTGTGCCAGCAGCAGTAAGAGGAGTCGTTTCGTTATTGTGGTATACCAGTGACTGGACCACCTGTTTTTGTGCTGAGGTTTACTAATAGACTAATAGATTTTTTTTGTGTTTTGGTATATAAAAGACCAAGATGCTCTTACTTTTTGTTACTTTATGTAACCCAAGGCCTTTAAATGGATCACTAGCTTCGCAGCACGCAGAGTCGGCGGCCTCCGGTTTAAGAGATGTTTGAAAGTGCTTTCCACTTGACAAGACTTTCCAGTCCGCCTGCTGAGCTCGACATCGTACCCCTGCCTTTTGAGCTTGAACCGTTCGACCTTGGCAGTCCACTGAGATCAGGTCAGCCACCTTTTACTGCTGCGGAGAGAGCAGCGCGGGGGATAAGATCTGCTGTCAAACGCCTCCCGACGGACAGGAAAAGTGCTCCCTCCGCTGCCACTGAACTGCACCCTCGCCACCGTCCTCCACAGCACATGCGGATAGAGACGCATAGGGTGAAAGTGGAGCTTGGAAGGCAGGAAAAGAGAGGGTGAGTCTGTTTGTTTGTGTGTACAACCAGAGAAACCAGATTGACTCCCCGCTGCTGTCAGTGTGTGGGCGAATCTGTCACAGATACTGAGACAGATAGGCCGAAGCGGGGGGGGGGTATTGTTGGAGAAGACGCTGAGTCCTGAACTAACCCATCGACACACTTTAAGGAACAGTGAACTGAATAAGGGGCAACACATTTATTTCTGTAAACGACATGCAACCTAAACTCTTGTTGCTTTCATTTGTTTGTGTAAAAACACACAAGATCTATATGCCAAACCAGTTATACCACGAGCATGCACCATCTTACAATACTCTGCTTTGTCCACTGGGGGCAGTCTGACATTATATGTATATTCCTGAGACAATTCATATGAATATTACCAGCACATTAACGGAGCGAAAGTTGGTTCGTGTGTATTGTATGCACCCAGATGTAAAAGCAGAAGTGCGCCACTGAAAATGAGCAGAAGAATGAAATATGAACTTGAAAGGGAGCACTTCAGGGCGGCTGATATGCTGCACCAGAAACTACACGATAGTGTATCCACACTGAACAAAGTCTGGGCTTTATGGACTGGGAAAAAAGCAGCACCTTTCTCTGGCACCACACGAGCAATGAAAAATAACTGACGGCAGGGAGAAGATGAATGTCGGCAACTGTGAGGCCATTCCTGAGAGAAGGATGTTTTCTGAAAACCCACGCGCGTGATGTCAGAACGGCAAAATTGGAAAATTATTCATTGGATCTCGTTAAGGAATGTCAAATAATTCAGGCCAACTTCAACAACAATAAAAGCACATGCAGTGGCTCAAACTAACAACTGCCCCTGTCCTAACCAAACAAAACATGGTGGCAAGCGTTGCTGTCCTCCAGGCTTTAGTGTGGTGATGGAAGAGGAGGCGGGGGAGGAAGGTGGGGGAGGAGGAGGAGGAGGCCTTGTGGGTAGATGCAAGGCAGGCAGAGTGTCTGGAGACAAGGACTCTCACTGGTGTCAAGCGGGGGCTGGTTATTTATTTGGTTGGGGGTCGTGGGAATACTGGAAGCATCCTCTCGCTGATGAAAAAGCGACGCTCTCAGACACGTCGCAGCGCCAGCAGTGGTGTGCGTCTCCTGTCAAAGGCCGCTTTCCCCACACCGGCATCCAACTGATTGGAAGGAGGGAAGGAAACACAATAATGCAAAAAGAGCGGCGCACACAGATGTACATACTGTGCCTGCACACGCGGCATATATCATCTCACATTCATGAGTTACAGTAGCTGTTTTTTAATGGAAACATTTTTGACAGAGCCATCCAGTCAAAACTCAGCGGGGGACGAGACTGTGCAGCAGGAAGGCTCATATTCTCTCCGACTCGTTTGCAGGGAAAATATCATAAGCTCAGAGAAAAAAAATCACATTTTGGACACGAATGGCTGGAAAATACAGGTGAAAAGCAGCGCAGCAGCGAATTTATATGCGCATAAATTGCAAAAAACCTTTTGTATTTTCACTTGTATATAAATCTGGGAGGCAATCCACTCAATACAGAGGCAAAGAAGTGCAGAAGCACTTCTCATTCTCCGCCAGATGCTGAGAGCGAGAGGTATCCTATAGTGTGACCCGCTGAACTTCCCCTGTTTTGCATGCCCCGCTCTCTGGGGCCAACGTACGACACCCATGCTAATGCTGCTCCTGCAGCCGCTCTTGTTTCCATAACAACTCAAAGCGAAGGCCTCAAACCACGAAAATAATAATAAATAAATAAAAGCTGAGCACCCTGGGTGGGAGGACACGTGGGAGCTGAACCTGTTAATGTGAAACCAGCCGAGTGGGTCCGTTCGTGCCACCAGAACCGCACATGTGGTTGTAACTTTTACAAACCCGGCCATCCGCCTACCTGTGTTGTTTTCTCAACACCAGGTGTGTTCAGGGGAGAGGGCAGGTGCTGCTCGCTCCCCGGGTTCCATCCCCCTGAGGGTTATTACTGCTACAAATAATCCCATGATGACGCCAAGTCCAAACAGTTGCAACAATAAAGACGGGATATTGATTTGATATTTGCAGCAGAATTTGTCAGGATTTGTTTGTTGCTCTTCCCGGAGTAGATGTGGAAACTGCAGCGCTGTGTCTTTGTGTGTGGCCTTAGTCATGGGAGGACGGCCTTTTGTGCAGCTTGCTTATTCTACTACGACGTGTTTACTTGACTCTGTGCTTGTGCCCCAGTGGCCTGATGCTGTTATGTCTCCAGGGGCCCCAAACTGTAGCTTGAGAGGGCCTGATAAGCAAATTAAGCAGCTCCCTCCTTGCTCGGGCTTTATTCAGGACGACTGTTTCGTTTGTGCGCAACATACTTTCTACTTTTTGCCGCCTCTCTCTAAATCACTGCGTCAGTACCATGCGTGCGATATAATAGAAAAACGAGAGGGAACGCGTCGAGATAAATCTCCGAAAAAAAACACCTCTGCAAATTTCCCGCGACTCCGTGACATCATTCAGCGAGGGTGCGCGCGCGTGCGTGTGTTATCGCGAAGCAGGAGCGTTTGTGTGCGGCAGGATGGAGAAAAACAGAGCCGGATGGCGAAGTTGGCGGTTTTGAAGGATGTTTAACTGGAGCTCAGCACCGCTGAATGAGGCTGTAAATCGGCTTTCTCCTGGGTGCAGTTACTCAGGGCATCGTGGTACACAACTATCAGAGAGAGAAGGATGTCGCCACATTACAGTCACGCACACACACACATCATTTCCACCCCCTACAAGGCATAAAATATAACCCGTACCATCACCAACCCACTCAGAGGACTTAGGGTATACACAGAGCCTCATCCCACGTTAGCTGAACACAGAGAGTTCTTCCTCTCCAGGCTTCACATCCGCGCTGGCCTCACTGGCACCTAATCTTCCTCCGCCGTCCCCTTTTCCTCGCGGCTCAGGCCTCTTACGATCAAGTCGTGAAAGCGGAGGGGAAAAAGGAGAACGGCGAAACGAGCCAGTCACGAAGTAACAGCTGCAATTTCATGCCACAGTAGAAATCAACACGGTGTATAAATATAATAAAGGATACAATACACAATGCAGTGTGTCTAAATGTATGACATATTCTTAGATTTGCAACTTCACATGGGCATTAATTTGGCTACACCCATTGAAAGCCTCTTCCATGCTTTTTCTTTTTACCTTCTTTAAATTTTTATTTTTTTAATTTTTACTGCTGCACATCTGCCAACATCCCACTGCAGTGTCCAACTCCATCAAAGAGGAAATGTGGCGGGCGTTCTTACAAAGCCGCTTCGTAAACACACGTTGCTCGTGGAGCTAATTTGATTCAGATGAGGAGATTTATGTGCAGAGCTGAGGAGACTCGGGAGGTTGTTGTTTTCTTTTTCATTTTTTTTTTCTTGATTCTGAAGGGTAGAGTCGTCAATTATTTTTGGAACAGATGGGTCTCAAAGTGCAATTGAATTTGATTATCGCCTCAATGGAATACATAATGAAAGAGCCCTAATTTGGAGGGAAAGTTATGAGAAGGCCATTTCAATTACTCCCACAAAGTAAACTGGGGGTGCTAGCCTCACACGACACACTCAGGCGCTCAGACGATTTTCTTATTTTCTCATTCTTCCCCTTTAATGACAGCGAGAGTGACTCATGACGAGCGCGGCTGTTTATTTGCTTGTTTTCTGAAATCCGCCCCAGCTGCCTTCTTGAAAGCCTGGCGAAGCCGCCGTCATTGTTAATTGATTGCCACTCTTCATGAAATACAACTTTGTTTTTCCTTCGTTCTATTATCGACACGCTTGTTCAAATAATAACGGGCCTTGGCACCGCAGCCCCGTGGAAGTCGTTTGACAGATTTGGAGTAAAGAATTGTCTGCGGTGCCAGCATCGAGCAGATTACTGCAGAAGCTTCGAGCTGTTTTGTCCGGGAACATTCAGATCCTGACAACCTGTCAAGAATGATTGCTCCGCTAAAAGCTTTCTTTTACTTCACTTGCGACTGACAGTTACATTTTTAGCTTTTTTTTTTTCATTCCTCTCAGGTTCAAGAGTTCACCTTGATTAAGGTTCCTTATTTGATCTGTTTTGAGAGGTAGGTTGTGTTAAAAGTTTTAAGATTCATCAGATAATCCTTCCTTTTTAGAGCATTCGCACGATTGATCACATGTTCCTCCATAAGACAGACTTGAATTGCTGTTGGGCGGACGGAGAGGCTCCAAACAGGAGCTTGTTATTAACAAGGTTTTATTTGCATGTGCAGAAACAAGAAACTGGAAACAAACCCCCAAAACAAATGTCATACAATGTGATGACATCCTGTCCTACATAAGGAGACAATACTCGTGGTAGAAAGCACAGAAGCCGATGTTCAAACTCATCAAAATCCCTAAGTTCCTGTAACTTCTCCCTTAAAGTAACACTGACCCCAATACAAAAATAGAGCACGTCTCTAATTGAATATAGTGTCAGTGGTATAAAGATATCCTCAGGCTAAGCAAACATTTGAATCATTTAATGAAATATTCAAGTCAGACTAATGGACGGGAAATACAAACTCCTTAAAGGTCCACAGTCAAGAACTCCAATCTCAGCCACACCTTCAGACAGATGGCTCGGACCCACCGCGGGACGCCTCCCACCACGCCTGATAACAAGTTTCCTGGGCTATACGGGGCGACGGCGCCCGTGAACACAACCAGCGTCAAGCGGAGCGAACAGGTGGCCGGCCGCACGGGCTGCCGGTCGTCGTGCGGCGCGTCCACGACAACAGCCTCGCCGCCGTTCGATCCGTTACCGCAGCGGGCCTCAGATCTGTTAACGGGGAAGACATCAGAGCTGAGACGCTTGTGGGAGATCAGACCCGTCGCTCCTGCGCCGCAGACGCCGACGTGAGGCATGAGCTGAGGTGTGTGTGTGTGTGTGTGTGTGTGTGTGTGTGTGTGTGTGTGGGGGGTAGCATCCAAGCGAAAACTCGTTAGCAGAGCCAAGAATTGCACTCAAATCACCCTCAGCATCTTTTTTTTTTTTATCAAGTTCATTTCCTCTGTGCCCCCTCACAATGACGAGCAGGCTGTCCTAGTTCGGAGCTGTGAATAGAGCCTTTTCTCATTCCAATCACTTCCTCCATGTATTTGTTTTCAGAGGCTGTATCCTCTGGTGGCGCGGAGATGATAATGTCACGGAGGAAGGAAAGTGATGGTCTGCCTGGTGTTTATACAAGACTCTGGCATTTGTTGTCATTGGGTCTGCCGTCATGGGCAGGCAAGTTGCCACGGAGCCATCCTCCACCCCCCCCCCCAGTCTGACCCACATAGGTGCTTTGAACCGCTGGCAGGCCCAGCAAGATTATCTGGGCCCGCTTCCCAGGAAGACCACTGGGATGTGGTTGCGGGGCGGTGTGTGCGCGCATGGAACATGTCTGAAAATGTAAGCGTGCCGTCAGTCTCCGCATGTGCACGTAAACATGTGTGGAAGGCGGCGGCGGCCTGTGACAGCACTTTGGAAGCTACTGAAAGAGATTTAAGGTTTGGTCTCCAGGTGGTTCTCCTCCTCAGGCTGACAGTGAAGAAGCAGGAAAGCGGGATACGGAGGATTTTCCTTTTCTTGAATTTTGAATTTCGGATTTCGCCTGGGGAGGTGTCTCTTTCACTGGTTCACAACCAGTAAAACCAGTATTCCTTGATTCAACCTTTCTTTAATGGGTCACATTGAGAAACCCCCATGCAATAATATAAAAAAAATACAAAGTGATTAAGTTAGAAAACCAAACACAGTTTCCTCCCTAACTGCGATGAATAACATGCTGCCTGTTTGTTCTCTCTTCCATCTTGATTATATAATCCCCAGATTAATTAGCTGTGTGTTTCACTCACTTCCTGAAGCGTGACCCTCAAATGGGCTCCCTCCTGCAATCTGGCCTATCGACTTACAGGGCGCCAGAGCTTTTTCTTTGAAGGCCGCCTCGGCTTCAGAGGCAAAAAGAACCCTCTGATCTGACGGTGAAAGGAAAGGGCCCCTGCAGTGTGCAGTCACACACTGATAAAAACCTCGAAAAACAACATTTGGGTAAGACGTACACTCACGGGGAGAGACTTTTCTGTTTTTTTTGGGGGGGGGGAATAATCTGGTTGTGAAAACAAGAGGCGGTACGCAACAATGACAGTCTGGCTCCTTTGGTGATTTCCTGTCGGCGTTCATTCGTGTGATGTGGTCGTGACTGTTCTGCCGGGATCAATCAGACCTGCGAGCAGATGGCATCGCGCTCCTCCGGCGGACTGGGGATCGTCTGTGCTTTTTCAGCGTCGGTAATTGGCCCGCTACGCCACGGACCGGAGCGTGCTAACAGCGCGGTCGAACACGACCGGCAACGTGGTACCTGTGCCGCGGGCTCCATTTCCTATCGGGCCGAAACTTGTGCAGAACGCCGCCGTAGCCAATACGCCATGATGTCGGAGAGAGGAAAAACACGTTTCACAAGCCGGGAATGCACGCGTTAACTCTCGTTTATCCTCCCGGTCGTGATAATAACAGCCAGCATAAGCCCCCCGACCCCCTTTTTGGAGAAAAATTTGCACCACGTCTGACTACAAGGGGCCCACGAGACGCTAAAGCGTAAACGTTATCGCCTTCTGGATCAGAACCGCCGCGCCATGTTTACGGACAGGGTTTCTCGTTTTAGGTGAGGGAAGCTTACGTGGATAAATGGAACCGTGTGTGGGGAACTCAGCACGCTGTATAACAGGGAGGCACAGTAATTGCATGTGTGCTGTATGTGTGTGTGTGTGTGTGTGTGAGTGTGTGTGTGTGTGTGTGGGGCTAAGACGCCGGGGCACTTCAAAGCTTTGATGTCGGAGCTCCTAAATGAGGGCCACCAGAGGTCCAGACTAATGGGACATCATGGGGAGATTACAGGCCAAGTGTAGCGGGCTGACAACACAGCAATATGTGCCCGCGCGCGACTCACACACACAGACACACACACAAACACACAGGGGGGGAGAAAACACAGAGATCTGTGCGCGCGGGGAGATTTCCTGTGTGTATTCGTCTCGCAATTAAAAGTGAAAGTTTGGCTGGGAGCTGGCTGGGAGGCGGGCAGGAGGCACGTAAAGCTTTGCATCGGCCAAAATGTATCACAGCTGATTTTCACTATGGTATAAATCCTTTATTAAATAATCATAACAATAATTATAATAACAATCATAAAAAGAGCTTTTCTGTACAAAGACCCCTTTTTAAAACAACAACAACAGCAGTCCGAGCAGTGCGAAGAAGGGGGTTGGGGTTTGGGGGGGGTCCTGTCCTTTTACATTAGTTTGGTCCTCCCGGGCAGAAGGGGGCGCCCCACTGTCCCTGTCAGTGTCGAATGAAAGCGTCCGATACCGGCTCCGAAGGCAAACTGGATCCCCGAGGCTCAAAGGCACTTTGAAGAGAGTCAGTGGGGTCCAGAGATGCGGGCCTCAGAGGAGGGAGGACGGCGTGTGTGTGTGCGCATTAACAGGATGAAATGTGTGTGTGTGTGTGTGTGTGTGTGTGTGATCAACCTTCAGGGTCTCTCAGCGTGGCCCTGAGAGGCAGAGGGCTTGTGTTCATGTTCATCTGTATGTACACAAGTGATGCGACGCGTGCGTGTGCGTGCGCGCCCTCTCAGGAGTCCGTTCAGAGTGTGCAAGACCAGACTCTTTGTGATTGGTCGTCGAATCCCCCCCCCACAAAGAGCGCCGGCCTTGCCGTGCAGTAGCCAACGTAAAATAAAAAACAACTTCAGAAAATCGGCTGCAATTAGCCAGCAGTGTGTGTGATGTGTGTGTGTGTGTGTGCATGTGTGTGCCAGACGAGGAGGGAGGGATGGGGGTGGGGGGGTGGGGGGGTGGTAGGTCCTTTAAATCATGGCTTTTGAGGTCCACGTTTCAGACGAGAGGGCGACAGGCCGCTCCTCTCTCGTCCCGTGCGACGCCTCAACGTTCCTTCTTCCGCAAAACGGTTTTGCTTTTTTAAGGCTTCTTGTTGTCGTGCGTGTCCTCCAATGAGGGAGCAGTTTTCAGTCTCCGCCCCTAACAGCAATCCATAGGTTGCACCGGCCGACGCTCCTCCACCTTTCGCCATCCGCCACAATGTAAACACGACCTTCTTGTCGACGGGGACCAGCCGCGACAGTCTCCGACAGCTAAATCCAACGATGACGTCGCTCTCAGAAAGAAAATCCCCCCACCCCACCCACCCAACCTCTACACACACACGTACATTTTCTTCATCTACCCCCCCCCCCCCACTTATCTGCCACCACACAACCAAAAAGGAAACATTAAACAGAAAGAGAAGTGACCGAGCGGAAAGACGAACCGCGGCGACGGAGAGTCCCGCAGGCTCGTCGTCAACTAAAGGGGGAGGCCCGAGGCCGATCGGCAGCACAGTCTACGACGGAACGACAAAAAAAACGGAAAGACAACGGGCCGCACAAAGGAGCTAAGTTCTAGGCCACTGTGTTCACATGTGAAAGACGCTTTCTAAGCACGGACCTAACCTACCACCTTTTCCATCACGACGTGTTCTGACTCAGTACGCGCAGCTGGACCTCTCACAAATCTATGATGCATTTATAAACAGTTCTCTTGTGGTGGAGTAGGAATCTGTAACTGATATGTGTAGATATTTTTTTTTTTTTTTTTTTTTGTTTTGAGGCCTAACGTCCCAGCGATGGAGCAATCCATCTGGGGAACCCCCAGTCTTTCTCTCATTGGTCCATTCGCCGAACAACGTTCTCCAAACAAAACATTGGCGTTCTTGTTGTCCGTGTGTCCGGGGGAGGGGGGGTGGGGTCTGCACCATCGAGGAGGTAAACCGACACTAAAGTGAGCTGGAGGGAATGAAGAAAAGAGGGAGGGGTTTTCTCAAACGGCCCCGCCCCCCTCACGCCTCGGTGCAGCAGCGCTGCTGGTTCAGTTTGACCTTGTGCTTGAGGCCGTCGTACAGCTCGAAGTTGTAGTTCTCCAGCGTGGTGGAGGAGCGCGACGACAGGCCGCTGTAGGAGCAGGTGCAGTACAGGAGGAGGCCGGCGCAGACCGCCCCGAGCAGGACGCCCAGGGAGCTCATGACGATGATGGTGACCAGGATGGGGTCCAGGGTGTACAGCCACGAGTTGTCCTTCTCCGAGACGCGCGTCACCGGAGGCTCAGACGACGGGGACTCCGTGTTCAACACGGGGACCGGGTCAACTGCGGCGGGAGGGAGGAGAGAGAAGAGAGCGTCGCTGCTCGTGAGCGTCGGGCTCACAAACGAACCAAAATACCAGGAAATGTAAAGAGAGGGGGCGAGGAGGCCGAGGAGGCGCCGCTCACCTTCACCTTGTGGGTCCCTGGCGCTGACAAGCCGCCCGTCTCCGAAATCGTTGGGTCTTTTAACTGTCGGGGGAGAAGCACAGGCGACACGCACTTTGAGCTTTTCATTCTTTTGTCAAACTGCTTTCACAAATATTTATGTTCCTGGTTTCTATTAATACCACCTGTAATGAATTAAGACGCTCATGTGGAAAAATAACCCTTCAGATATTGTGAATGAGCTCATAACCACTGGTTCTTGTTTACTGTAATTTAGAGCATCCACACACACACACACACACACACACACACACACACACACGTAAGCCTTGGGATGATAGAAAAATATGACTTTATTAATAGAGAAAGGTCATTATGGTACATTCCTGTCCAACACACAGTCATCACATAACATACTGACGGTGTAAGACTGTTCATTCCGCGTGAATAAGGATGCAAACAAATAAGTAACATTACCCCATCGTTCACCAGCGTGAGACTCGGCGACGCCGATGCCAGCAGGTTTAAGAGCGGGCGGAGGAGATGAGCGAGGGAAACGAGTGCCGGCGTTTTTTCGAGAAGCGCTTGTGACAGTCTCGCTCCCCGGGATCGACAATTGATACGTGTCCGGGCGGCAAAATTACAAGTGTGGCGAAAAAAGCTGCACTCTCAAGCGGAGGCGGGAAGCCGGAGCGGGCTCGAACTTTACTTCAGCCGAGTTTTCTTTCCACTTTGGGCGCGTGCGTTTGCCGCACTTGGCCGGCGTTCAGGAGTGGAAGTAGTCGCTTGGCAAAGGCGCGCGTCTGGACGTGGAGGTCTTTGATGGCCAGAGGCGTTATTAATGCGGTTTCCAGGGCGACGGGAGCTGGCAGCAGATCGGGCGACGGAGGTGCGGGAGATGGGAGGGAAAAGTGCTTACTGCAGCCTTCATAAATGTTACCCGTCCATTAACTAATTACAACTATTAGAGGCTTGGAGCGCCAACGGTGTCGAGATGGACGGAGCGGGGCGTCCAACCCCTCCTCCTCCAGCTGATTTAAAAGCACGGAGCGAGAGCTTGCCAAAAAAAAAAAAAAAAAAAAAAAATCCCCCCCCGCCCCACTTTGGAGAGAAAAGTGCAGCTTTCTAAATCACGGCAACAAATTGAGGAGCATTCTGCTGAGCTGTGCGGCTCGTTTTTTTTTTTTTTTTGCTGGTGTGACTGATCGCGAAAGCAGCCCCCCCACCCATTTCATTCAAACCAGGCTGTTAAACAGAGCTTGTGTCAAACCTCGCCACCTCTGTGGCGACCGATGAGAGAGAAACTGGCAACCAATTTGTCCCTCTCAGTCAGACTTTCGAGAAAGTTCACGATGAAATAGGTTTTTCAGATCCCAGTTATGTCAAACATTGGAGAAGAGCGTTAGCGGTGTCTTATTTTATGGCGTCTTATGGCACTAATGGAGGAAGCTTCAATCGCCGGAGCTCTGCTTTTCATAATTTCTTGGATCCGTCTCAAGGGTGCGCACAGACAGCAAAACACCGCGCTTATGGCTTCCAGCTGCCGCAGCGGCATTGTGGGATTTGTAGGAGTATAAATCAAGACTGAAGTGGCAATGGCAGACAGCTGTGTCTATTTACAACCCCCCCCCAAAAAAAAACCAACAACCCAAAAAACAACAAGCACAAATTCACACTGAGAACACGACCCGGCCCGGCCCGGCTCGGCCCGGCTCTCATCTGGGCAGCTCCGAGACACGGGGAACAATGGGAGTGGGTGGGACGAAGCACAAATGGAACAATGAACAACGTGCTTTATTACGCCAGAGAATCAAGATGAAACACTAAACACCGAGGACGGCTGCATCCATCACCGGCTGATGCCTTTATCAGGAGGAGACAAGGCGCTCAATCAAACCAGCTGCTTATCTCCACTTGTGATGCGGGACTTAAAGTATGATGGATTTTGCATTCTTTTTTTTTTTTTTTTCTTAATGTGCACATGCTCCAGGACAATGGAAGCGTTTTTTTTTTTTTGTCTTTTTGTTCCTCCCCCTTCACTACTGGTACAACTCACATGGCAGCCACCTCGCCTTGTTATGAGCTTTATTTTCCTGGGCTTGCCAGATCATTTCCACAGCGAGCACGATGATCGCCTCTTCGCCTCGCAGTTTTCTCCTCTCTCTCTCTCTCTCAGCGCTGCAGAGCGCCTCACGTCTCTGGGGTCTTGTTTTAGCCTGTGGTTTTGGCAGCTCTGGCTGGCCCTCGCAGCGGAACCGGCTCGACCTCCCCCACCCCAACACCACCACCACCTCCACCACCTCCTCCTCCTCTTCCCGGCCCACGCATGTCTTGTGCGCGGGTACGTCCGCGCCGGGGTCATTCCGGGAGGACCGTTGGGGTTACGAGGAGCCAGACGGCACTCAATGGTCCGCAACAAGCTGCTCAGATAAATAACTCACTCAGACTTCAGTCCTCTCATCAGGAGCAGCATAGTGTGAAATGTCAACAGCAAACTCCTTAATGGAACAAAGAGGAAAACAGCAGCTGAAGCTACATCCATTAGAGACAGAGAGAGAGAGAGAGAGAGAGAGAGAGAAAGCGTTTCTTTGAAAATCTTCACTCGGCAGTTTTGGACAACGTCCGTCACCCTTGCAACTGTAAACTAACGGAGGGGAGGGGGGTTTCGTCAAGCGAATGTCCCGTCAAATCTTGCGGCATCACAACACACACTGCCACCGACATCACGCGCTGGCCTCCTCCTCTGCCAGACACAACGCAGCTAAGCGCTTCTTTCTCAGCAGAGGGTACGGTGTCGGTCCCGGCTGTCCAGCCTCACTGTCAGGACTGGCTCCACCCCTGGGGCGGCCATACTGGACGACCAGTTAGAGTACTGGAAGCACTGCGAGGAGCTGTGATAGGCCACTGACAGCTGGCTCTTCTTGGTGGCCAGGTGTTGTCGGCAGCAACAGAGCGCCCTGACCAAGATGGCCACCGCCAGGAGAAGGAGGGCGCCCCCGGCGGCCATAATGTAATACCAGTGGATGGGCAAGGGAGGCACAGGAACGCCTCCCCCTGGTGGAGAGATACAGAATAATTGGCCAGGGGGAAAAGAGAGGAGTGGCACTTGTTTATTCTCTACAGTTGATTCTCTATTTTCTGTCCCTACGTCTTCATGATATGAACAGCAGGCGTGCGCCTCATGTGAGCATGCACAAGCATGCCGGTTGCAAAAAAAAAAAAAAAAAAATTAAATAAATCTCCAAGGCCGTAAAAACGAAAATGCATCCACTTCTCTCGTGTAGCTTGTTTTGCAGTTGGAGGACGAGTTTTCACACCAAGATCACCAAGAGATTTGGCTTGAAATCAGTCCAATGGTCGATCCAATCAAACGCAACGCAATTCATGGTTTTCTCTTTCCAAAGCTCCGATGAAATGACTTGGTGTGAAACGAAAGCCAAAATAATTAGTTCTCGAAGCACTCACACACATTGAATTAAGGAACTTCTTCTTCCTGTTTCAAGCTGGCACAGGAAGTCACAAACAGCCCCCCCCTCCCAACAAAGTTTCAGAACCATGCAAGAATCAGTTGGAAGCCACATGGGAATCCAATGTTCCAGAGCTCTCTCAGAGCTGATATTGGATTGGGGATTTGTTATGTCGCTGGCTTGAGTTGGCAGATTTGTTGCTGAGTACATAATTTATCCTGTACTCTGTTCCTGCTTTTTTCATTTTCCTTTTTCTCATGCATCAGCCTCCTGGCCAGTCCTCTCCTCCTCAAGCCAAGCGCCGTCTCCTTGGAGACTATCTCCACAGATCCGCTGCCCCTGGCTTGACCCCCCCCCACTTGAATTCTTGGTAAGAACCACCTAACCACCTTCCAAGAAGCCTCCGCTCGACTATCCAAGTCTGCTACGCGAAAAAGAAACCCCCGAGGACATTGAAAAACTAAGAAGTAGAGCCCACATGTGCCATCCAAGCTCGATGCGGAGAGCTGTAAGAGCGAGAGAGCGTCACATTGAACCGGGGAAAGTGAAGCAGAGCTGAATACATCCTGACTTTTGGACCGTGTCACATAATTACAGAGGGAAATGGCGCGTGCGCCCGCTCCTTCACACTGCACACACTCATTAGACAGAGTGGAGTTGGGGAGACGGGGGGGGGAGGAGGAACCAGCACGCTCGCCGCCGTTCAGTCGCTCTGATTGCTTTCCGCTGGGGACGGCGGGGTGTGCGGGCGATATCGGCGTGCGTGTCCACGGCCCGTCAAGTGTCGGAGACCCCGCGGGCCGAGAGCGCGCGACGACGACGCCGACGACGGGGGAGCAGGAAAGTCAAGGAAGTGCGCACACATCACATTCCCGCTGAAATCCGCCAAGCTCTTATCTTATTGGAAGACATTATGAGAAGCCAGAACACTAACATCAATCTCATACAGTCCCCCAGGATGCTCTAAATATTTTTTCATGAGGCAAACAGTTATTTAAAACCCTTCAGGCTGTGTCAGGCAGCCGAGAACTGAGGTTATGGAGCTCCTTTCAAATATCTGACTCCGCGAGGTGTGCTTGATTTAGCTTGCCTTGCACGCACAGTTTGCTCTTTTGAGACGAATCCTTTGTCTCCACCGAGACTGACAAGGTAAAGCTAATGCACAACAACGCTTTACTGAAATAATCTATTTCCCGGCTCGGGTGCAGTCTGAGGAAATTCATTTGGTGTCTGCAAATTTAATAATTCCAGAGAAGGGTTTAGTGTGTGTTTGGCGACGCTGCGACGAACCGCCCGCATTAAAAATGAATGCAGTTTTTTTTATTCATCTGGAATCACGCGGCTCGCGCCTCCGTGCTGCCGGTGGATTGGCTGGTTTCGGGCTGATCGTTTAGCGGCTGAGACAACTTAGTGCCACCAAGCAAAAAAAAAAAAAAACCCAAAACAAACCAAAAACAAACAAAAAATACAGGCTAGTGCATACCAACGGGCAGGAACAGGAAGCAAGACCAGGAAGTGACGTCATACCAGAGTCAAACTCACCTGCATTTTCCGGGGAAAAGGCTGCGATGGGTTCTGCGAGGAGAGAGAGCGAGCCAGGCAGACGGAGAGAGAGGAAACAGAAAGGGAGAGAGGGTGGGAGCTGTTAGATAGGTTTAAATACGAGAGAAAAGTCAGCCAAATGTCACACAAATGTCACGAGACTATCAAACTCCTCCTGAGGAAATTTAAGTTAATTCCTCAGATAACTCACATGAATTATGGCATTTACTCGGCTCCGTTGCTCGAATGCAATTTCAAACGGAGCGCGCGGCGTGAGCTGTGAATTTGAGATGGACCGTGCCGCGAGAGCGAACGGGCTACGTGTGACCGTGTGCGTCCCCGTTCGCAAAGTTCACGCATTTCAAGTTGTTTATCTGCGGAGTCCAGATAAACCGGAGCGGGCTGGGGCGTTTTGGCTCGCCGCAAATGCACAGAGCAGAACCTTCACTTTGATTGCCTGGAATGCAAACACAAGGAACTGGTGTGTGCGTGTGTGTGTGTGTGTGTGTGTGTGTGTGTGAATGGGGTAGGGGGTGTCGGGGTGAGAGACAAAGAAGGAGGGGAAACCAACTCGGGAAAACTTGCGCCTTTTGGCGGGAACGCCAACGTACTATGAAGAACCCAACTGCGCTGGGTGATAAGCGGCATCCCAGCATGCTCTGGGAGTGACGCAGGATGGGGAGGGAAGGGAGCGTGGAAACACAGCAGCGTGGAGGCGGGGTGGGGTGTGGGAGGGAGGGAGGGAGGGGGCGGTCGTCTTTGCCTTCCAAGCCGCCGCGCCGCTTCGACTTCCTCGAGACTCTCACGTCACACGCGGGTAAAATTAATTTTAGAACAAACTCTGCCCCCCCCCCTCCGCCAAAACCAAGGCACCAAAGCGCACTGGATGTCAGTCAGAGGCGATGACGGCAGGTTTTTGGCTCTGAACCCCCGGCTCGCTCTCTGATCTGTTTAGGACCCTCTGCGAAGCCCCCGCCCGGGCCAGATTAAGGAGGCTGCGCTGGCGCTGGGCTCACACCAGGCGCTCCCAGAAAACTTGCTTGGGAAACGGCCCGTCTTATAATTCCCTTTGACGGCTCGGGAAAAAGCTGTGTTTACAAATACGACAGAGGGAGTGAGTGCGAGAGAGATGGAGGGAACGGGAGGACGAGAAATCTAATGAAACATAGATTAGCATCGCCCGGGCCCACGGGGCGTTTATGGCCTAGTTTTCCTCATTCTTCTCGTCTTTTTGTGAAGGAGTAAACGCTGTCCCTCCCTCTCTTTCCTCCTTTCATCTCCGCGTTCGGTGGGCTCTTCGGAGGAGAGGCTGTCTATGAAAAAAAATGGGATGGGAGGGCGAGGGAGGACCGGAGGATGGGTGTTTATCACTCCGTGTGTGTCTCCGTTCAAGGACCTTATGGCTAAAAGTGGAGGGGGCGGAGGGGAAATGGAGACAGATAGATGGAGGGCGAGATGATGAGGAGATGGCGGCGTTGACAGTGGATGAGATGGAGACGCTCGGTCAAATGGATCAGTGTGTGTGTGTGTGTGTTTGTGTGCGACTTACGCGTGCACTCCTTCAGAGGGGTGCTGGGGCTCAGGTGGATGTTGTCTATCCAGATGTGTCCTCTGGTGCCGTGCGCAAAGAAACCCTCCATCACAACCTGGCGGGGTGGGGGTTAGGAAAGAAGGAGGAGGAGGAAGAGGAAGACAGAGGCGGGATGAAGGTGGTGGTGGGGCAAATTGAGAATGGGGACAAGCAGGAGGAAGAGGAGGAGGAGGAGGAGAGAGGGGATAAAAAGTTGATGCGGTGCCGGTGGTTTCAAAGTTGCGCTCGACTCTCGCCGTCACCCCCCCCTCCCCTGCAAGCTCCCTCAACTAACTGCTTGTGATGTCGCAGCCATCCCCAAAACAATCGCGCCGCCGACGGAGACGGCGCCACGCACTTTAGCTCCTTTTGAAGCCGAACCTGGCCTGAGGTGACAGAGGTTTAAACTGAGGCTTTCGCTCACTCGGATGAAAAGCGTCTCCCCGATGAAGACGCGTTCCTCCTTCCGAGGAGACACATAATAAAGGGTCTGACCCAGATACCTGTTCAACGAGCATCCATACTTTAATATAGCGGGTTTTTATGCTTCTGTAGCAGAGTTATGACTTTCTCATGGCAGAAATCACCTCAAGAAGTGGGTTTACTGGTACCTGGAAGTCTTTCGGGGAGTTGGGCAGGATGGTGCGGCCCTCCCTCCACACGGGGCCCTGATCGTCCTTCAGGGTCCAGACGTCGGTCTTGTCGTTGTGGGCGTCGCGCAGCAGGACCGTCAGGTGGCCCTGGGCCTCGCCCCACAGCTGATAGGAGAAGAGGAGGCAGATGGGCCCCGTTTCGGCCGGCACCACGGGGCTCACGAGCCGGGCCTGCTGCTGCTCCGTCTTCAGCCCGGCGTCCACGTACAGGTAGCTGTTGAGCTCTGGAGGGGGGAGGGGGGAGGAGAGACGTGAGTCAGGTGTCGCGAGCCACGACGGCGAAGGACCTTAAATCCACATGCGAACTCTGGAATTATTAAACTACGTCACAGCCGAGCCGGATAAATGCAGGGAAGCGCTCGGATCAAGTGGGCGGGGGGAAAAAAAAGTTACCATGGGAGATTCTCCCAGCAACAGCGTGCAGTCAAGCTGTTTTATTATTTTTAACACACTGCCAGAAAATGAGCAAAGCTTTGTTTTAACCTTGAGTTTGCCGGTCGCTACAGTTAAAAAAAAAAGAAAGAAAAAAATTAATGGGTTTTCATTTCAGCCCCGGAGGCAATAAAAACGGGGAAATTTGAAAGGTTGTGCAGACTTTTGATATCCACCGTGGACGGGTGCTGCCGAAATGGGTTTTCAGGCCCCCCCCGCCCACCGAACGGAGCACGCGCGCAACCTGTGCGGGTCTGCGAGCACAGCTACGTGCTCAGGGCGCGTTTTCGCGCAGTCGCACACATTTCCGACGCGATTGTCACCCAGAAAAAGAAACCAATCGCCGGGCGCTCACGGGAACGGGCCTCACCGGCGCACAATAGTCGCGCCAAACAATGGGGATGTGACAAATATAAACACACAGAAGAATGGGTCCGCTCAGAGCGTCACTGCTGCGCGGGGTGTTAGCAGAACTCCAGCCAAGACCCTCGGGGCCGATTTCTCTTCATTCGCTTCCAGGTAAATGACTTCAACAACGGAAGAGTCCAACAAAATGTGCGCCACTTCATTTGTTTACACCGGAGGATGTTTAGTTTGCAAATTGGATGCCGACACGGATTCCATTGTGAGGGAGTAAGACTGGTGAGCCTACTGTATGCATGAGAGTGTGTGTGTGTGTGTTTGCCCTTGCATGTGTGAGAGAGTGACTCAATGAGGCGCCTGGTGAAGAATTTCTTAAGTGGGCCCTGTGGGAAAATGTCCAGTATCAACAAATCTGCAGATTAAATCACCTGCTTTATCATGAACAAGTGTGTGTGTGTGTGTGTGTGTGTGTGTGTGTGTGTGTGCGCCTGTTTTAAAGGAAATGGAAAAACAGTCCAGTATATGTCAGGGTAGGGGTGAGAAAATGAGCGTAACACCCCAAGGTATGTCATTTTTAACACATCTGTGTTCCATCCAAACACCTTACATGTTATTTTATTGTGCGACCGAGCTGATAACCTTTCACTGTGTGTGTGTGTGTGTGTGTGTGTGTGCGGTCCTTCCAGCAGATCAGACAGGCAGTATCTGGAGGGACAAATCTTCCCCCCGACTTGACAGCTCCCCTCTGCCCGCCATACGCCGGGACTCGCCCTGTGCGTGACACTTCAGACGCCGCCTGTGACAGCGCGTCCCCCGGCACTGGCGCTCGCCCTCACTGTATATACAGCACGGGGGCGGGGGGGGGGAGGGGCGCTGCGCCAGCGAAGCGAGTTCGGCGAGGTGTTTTGTCGCTCATTTCGTTGCCGGAGCGCCTCGCTGCGAAACCCCCCATCGCTGTGCCTGTTGTTTGCCAGACAGCTCATAATCGAGACCGCCTCGCCGTACGCAGCACAACCCAGCATTATTAATCCATTTCACAGCGGTGTCCTGCAGCGAGGAGCAAACAAGGATTCAATCTATGAAGCCTCGTTAGCACACTTTTTCATTAGTGGGGGGATATTAACCCAAACAACACAACAGTGTGCTGTACGGCAGCTAATTCCAGCTCTGCGCTTTACGACCGGCTTCACGGCCGAGGTCAAGAGGTGAGGAGATCGCAGCCACCGGGTCACGTGAGGTAAAGGAACTCCGCGGAGGATTAGGGAGCGATTTGATCGCGGTGAAATAATGATCCTGCGCTGGCTGGGATTTCTGAACTTTGACATCTGCGGGAAAATCAAAGGCCGGAGTGGCGTGTCAAAAAAGGGCTGGAAACGATACACCGTCCAACGAAGAGCCGCAACCTGACTAATCTAAACAAGCCATTCCAATCCAGGCCGCGATGAAAGAAGCTGCTTTGAACGTCTCCCCCCCACCCCGGCCATCAAAGATGGATATGACCTAAATAGGTCACGCTTTGGGAAAAACCTTTCAGATCCGCCGCTACGCTGGAACACGAGCCAGGTGACATCACAAATTTGGCCCCCAAAAAAAAGGCAGGCAAGCTGAACCTCTTGTTCAATTCTGCTCGGCTGGAGAAGTGCTGAATCTTTCATGGAGACTCGCTCAAATCCAATGAATTTTAAAACAAGGTTGGGATAACAATCCTGTAGCCTGCCTATGAAAAATTATAAATAGGGCCGTGAAAAAAATTTCCTCCCTAAACCCAGCAGGAAGCGTCTTCTGTAGCTTTTAATAACACGCCAAAAGCTGCACTTTTGATCCACGGGTTTGCAGAGAGGGAAAATGAATAATTATTTCTTCAAGGAGCGTCTAAGTAGATGGAAGTCTACACGGCGTCATGTGGGATGTGCCTGAGGTAATGGAGGGGCAGTGAAAAAGGGACGGCTGGGAGGAACCGCTCGTCTTTGGACTCTCCTGCCTCCCAACTTAATTGGAGCCACTGGGTCTTAACCCCTTTCCCGCCCAGACGTCTCGCATGTGGACACCGAGCCGGGGGAGGGAGAGAGAGAGAGAGAGAGAGAGAGAGAGAGAGAGAGAGAGAGAGAGAGAGAGAGAGAGAGAGAGAGAGAGCATCGCGAGCGAGGGCCGGGCGCGCGTCGCGACGGCGCGGGCGGTGCGTCTCTTCTCCCCTCCGATTCATTTTCATCCGCACTCGCTCGGAAAGAGCGGCGTGGCTGGGAGACGGCGCTGCTAAATTAGACCGGTTCCAATTTGAGGAATTATTTTAATCAAGCTGAAAAAAAAAGGGGGCTCAATGAAGATGCGCAAGGAGACCGACTCCATTTAATTATAGAAAAACTGCGTCCAGACCAACTGAAGTTGATAAAATAAACTTAACGCGTTTGTGCTCGTGCAATTTTCTGCACCCAAATGAAATGCAGCTCGCAGCTGCATACATAAACGCTCTGCCGCAAACAGTTTTTAGTTGACAGGCGTTGGTCCGTTGGTTGCCGTAATAAAATTTAAGATGGCCCAAGTCAGTCTGAGCTGCTGCCCAGCGCTTATAGAGATATAACTCCTGCGGGTCACTGTCCGTCAGCTGCTTGCTTTAAGCTCCCCGAAGCAGCGCTGAGTCGCCCTGATAAGCAGACAAAGAGACTCACCGTGGCTGTGCAGGGACCAGCGGAGGGGGGCGCCGGGGTCCTGCGTCCACCCACACAGGCCTTGGTCGAAGTCGCACGCGGCGTCCGGCGGGGGAGAGGCCGCCGCTGCGGAGGTGGAGGCGGGAGAGGAAACGGAACCGAATCACAGAGGGTTCGGATGGAGACGGCGTTTTTGTCATTACTGATTCCTAATAGCCAAACTGCTTTGCGCTTTCATGCGAAACGCCCCGTTGCCTGGCCTCACCTGTCGTCGTCACGGGGACGGTGGTGGTCTCGATGTCGGCGGGCAGAGTCGGCGCGGCCGTTTCGGCGGGCGTGGTGGTTTCTGTGAAAAAAAACCCAAACACAAACGAGGTCCGGTCAGGCCGAAGACTTGCGGAGCACGAAAACAATCCCCAGACGTTAGATTATTGTAAAGGCCGACAAATTAATCACCTCCTGTTTGTATAAGAGATTATTCATGGGGAATTTCTCCCGTGGTGTCATACATCAGGAAGGGCCAGGAAACACGAGACAGGAGAGGAAACGATAAGCAACAAAGACAGAAAGAACCCGACGGGAATGAGGTATGGTGTCTTTATGAGCCCGCGATAACCCCCAGGTCTATTTCACCCAAATTTCTCGCGATGCAGACAAGAACATAAGCTTGTTGGATCTGATTTTAAATCAGCGCTTAAGTGCAAAAACACTGGAACCAGTTGAAAACAGCTCGCCTCGCTCTGTCCAAAGGCGCACCATTTCCATATAACCTAATACCCGTGTTTCGCATGCAACCAATGGCCTGCGAGCGCACGTTTTAAACAGGAAACCGGGGAGCGACGCTGCTGTTTTGATTAAACTGTCGCCGTTTTTTCCCTCCTCGGCCGTAATCCAGCGCATAAACATCACGTGGGCGCGCGTCTCGTCGAGGGTGAATTAAAGTGCACGTCACTGACGAGAGCGTGAGGTCATCGGCCCCAAAGCTGACTGCATCTCCCGCCCGCGGTCGGCCGTCCCACCCACCGTGTCAGAGACAGGCATGTTGTGTCTCGGTGCTCAGGCGTCCACATCTGACCAGCACGCACACACACACACACACACACACACACACACACACACAAACATGCAGACACAGAGACACGCATGTCCACATGTGAACGAACGCTCCGCGAGGCTGATGGATGGATGCGTCCAGCAAACTCCCCTCGACCTTGGACGGGATGATCACACTCTGGGACCGCTCACTGGCTGTCAGGGAGGATACAGAGCACACACACACACACACACTCCATCTCCCGTTCATTTTTTTTTTTAACCTCGTGAGTTACCGCGTGCGTGTCTGCAATTCCCGCACAAAAGCAAAAAATGTATTAGTTCCTCTCTCCCCTTAACATCTATTTCAGCGCGCATTTATCAGGAGGGAAGACACACATGCGCACACACACAAAAACACGCAAGGCATAAATAAGCCAACAATTTGCTCATTAAAACACGCCGCACGCGCACGCACGCAGACACATGCGGAGCAGGCTGCGGCTGGAATGCGGAGCTGGAGAAAGCGCCGCGTTATTAGGAGCAGATGGGTCGGCCCTGGTGCGTTCTGGGAGTTTACGCAGAGGTTTGGGTCGCGTCTCCACCGAAGGATCCAAATTTATCATGTGAGTAAACTGTGCAGTCTGTGTTCTTCCCACAATTTCTGTCTGCGCAACCGTCGCAAAAGGTCATTAACAACACATGTTTACACAGTGAGTTGTTTTGGTCACATTTCACGACGCCGCAAACGTATTTCACTGGTTTGACATTAATGACCACTCCAAGGGGTGTGTGGAATTGTAAAAATGGCATATTTCATCGTTCTTTGTTTGTTTTCCCTGCCTTGTCTCACTTATCCAAACAACCCCCAGGCTTTCTTTTCCGACTGATGAGCCGGAGCTCATCAGATCAACAAGAATGCAAACAAGGTGGAAAAAAAAAGGCAAGGAAGAGTCACGTGGCTTTACCCTGCTTAACACCTGTTTGTGGCAAGACGACAGCCTCCTACTGTTAATTTCCCTCTTTCTGCATGACTACCATTATCGTTTAAAGACTATGAAAGGCACCGAGGGCAGCCAACGCAGCGTGGTGCACAATTGATCTGCTCAGAGGAACTTCCTGTGGAAATGAGCGCGACGGTGCCCCAGCTGGAGAAATGGCAAACATGAAAGGGCCCGGGCCACAGCTTGCGACGCCTTCTGACATTAAGCCGGCGTTAATGTCACGTCCTTTATGCCAGTCATTAACTAACTAATGAGAGTCTTATCGCTGGCGGCCCGACAGAAAGCTAACGCCAGGAGAGCAGCCCTTTTCCTCGCACCTTGTTCTCGTGTTTCCCCTTCACCTCTTCGCTCCGTCTCCTGCGCTCGCTCGTGTGTTTGCCTTCGTATTCCGGTCTAACCTTTGAGCCCCCAGTTAAGTCCCGGGAGTCTCGGGCGTTACAGTAAAAGCGAGCGGGCCGCGCGTCACCTGTGCGCGCGCAGCTAAACACGCGCGGGCCGGTCCAGTCCATTAAGAGTCTGCCCGGCTCCTGAGCAGCACCGCGTGCTTTCAAAGGTCAGGCCTTGTCACAGTGTAAATGCGCTGACCTTTCGGGGGTGTGACAGCAGCGTCGAGGGGGGGTGGGGGTGTGTGGGGGGGGACAGCGGGAATGCTAGTGTGTTTACGTTCGCGCAAAAAGGCGCGCGACCCGCCCACTTTGCCCCCAGCCCCGTCCTGGACGTGTGCGAGGGCCGTGTCGCGGAGCAGCGCGAGGAGGCCCACTGCACGCGCGACGCAGGTAAAAAAAAAAAAACATCCCCCTGCGGCGGGCGCCGCCTCACATAATGTGTCTTCTGCCGCAGGTGATGATGCAAGTCATCATCATGCGCGGGATGAGACGCCAACATTTAGCGCTGGACCCCGGGGACCCGCTGGCACAGATACGGAGACGCACACGCCCCTGCTCACAAATACGCACAAATGCATATAAATGCTTCTTTCTCACGCACACACACACACACACACACACACACACACACACACACACAGGGTGGCAGGAGCCAGCCCTCTCCGCATAAGAGACATTGCTCACTCCCAAAGAGTCTGACTCAGCAATATGTCAGAGAGGAGGAAAAAAAAAAAAACTTCAATTATGTAGAAAGCTTTTCTGTAAATCTCTGCTTGGCAGTTCTGGACACGCACACAGACACACACACCCACACACACACACACACACGCGCGCACACACCCCACAAGAGAATATAATGTGAAAGACAAGCAGCCATTGTTTGATATTCTGTAGGGTGGGGTTAAGTGCTCAGATCAAGGTTCACACACACACACACACACACACACACACACACACACACACACACACACACACACACACACACACGCAGAGGCTTTGCTAAAGGATGAGACGCAGCGAAGGCGGTGACATAAAGAGCTCATGTGAACGGCAGCATGAGGACCGAACTGCGCCGGTTTCAGGTGCGCCATCAGTGAGGTTTACATTACAACTGAGTAAATGCATCTGCGAGGACTGAAATGATCCCACCTGCTGAAAAAAAAAAGAAGAGAAGATATTTTGCATTTTTTTTTTCCCTCCGCAGATCAGTCTCTAAAATTTCCTTCCTGAGCTCATAAATTTTTCATTTTCTGGAAGCGGCGTGCACACACACCGCCACTGTGTGCGAGACAGCTGGGGGTGTGGGGTGGGGTGTGGGGGGACAGAAGGAGCGACGGCAGCGAGCGGGAGGAGGAAGAAGAAGAAAAAAAAAAGAGAGGTGCAAGTGATGAGTAACAGAGGAAGAGGGGAGGGGGAGGAGGCATGGTAACGAAGAGAAGAGAACAAAAACATTTACGGACCCACGCACTGGGCCTCAGGGTGGGAAAAAGAAAAAACTGCAACCATGTGTGGGAACGAAGCGAGAGAGGGAGGGAGAGAGAGACCTGCCTCCCTGCGTTTGCTGCTGCCAGGCTCCGACTGCACCAAACAAGATCGGGGAAAAATACATTTTACATTTATCAACATAAATCATATAAATGAGGAGGCTCGCGGTCAAAGAGAGGGAGAGCGGATGATTTACAGGAAGTCAGCGGCAGTCCGCTCGGCCCGCTGAGTTGTGGAAGACTGTGAACAACGTGTGACCCGCAACAACAGTTTTCTGTGCCCCCCCCCCATCCGCTCCACCTGATAAAAATCACTCGTACGACAAAAAGAGACGACCCCCGAGGCTTTCGCTTGTCCATTTTGACTCTTTGCGTTCGCCGCTGGTGCTGGTCTGCTTGTCAATCAGCGGTAAATGCAAAACACATCGTTTCCTGTGGGATTTTTTTTTTTTTTTGTGTGTGTGTGGGGGGGTGCACCTCATCTGCACTCCATCTCACGCAGACGCACAAATCACCTCGGCGAAGGCGCGGCGACTCGCATTTTTTGCCGGGGCGAGGCGAGCGTCAGGGCAGAGCAATACATCGATGTACATCTATCCGGTTTTTGGCGCCGGGCGTGTCGGGCTTGTACGGCTGAAGCACGGAGGGAGGGGCGGACAGCCAGAGCCCACATGTGCTGCTCCGGCGCTAAACCTCACATCTGGGTAACAGACCGCGCTGGAAAGTGAACAAACCAGTGCTCGCTCTCTCTCTCTCTCTCTGCGGGGACACATTCCTCTGAGCTGAACCCTGTCCACTCCCTGCTGATGCTGACACTTGTTGTGGAAGCTGACACGTACCGTCCATGTCAAAATCCTACCTGGAACGTCGCAGCCCAGGATCTCCACCCTCATGCCGATCCCCGCCGGGGACCACCTCTCTGGATACAGCCTGACGTACTGGGCCACCGTCTCCTCAAAGTGACGCAGCTCCGGGGTGTCGTAGTGCGTGTTCCCCTCGAAAATCTGCACAGGGCGCGCAAACACAAAGCTCCAGTGGCTGCTGAACACCATCACCCCCACCCAATCTGTCCTCCATCCCCACCGCACCCACCTTGGGCAGGCTCGTCTTGCTGTCCATGATGAAATTCCACTCTTTCCCATTCAGGCTGTGCGCCACTTTGTACTTCCGAACAAACGCCCGGTTGTCTGTGACGGTCCCGCCGCTGGCGTCGCCTCCCCGCGCTCCTTGGGTGATCACGCCGCGCACCGTCTTCGGCACGCCCAGGTCCACCTGAAGAGATTAGATTTAGATTAACGCACTTCATCGGAAAACAACTCATGCTTACGGCTTAATTGCTGCCGTGCTGCTTGTTGCATATATAAACGTGACATTTGAACGTAATAACAATTACCCTGAGCAAAGGACACAGCATCCTGACAGCTGTTCACCTCTATTATGCATATTTAGCACCGAACATGACCGTGGGAGACATAATATAAAACGCACTATAGTTGCCTGTAAGTTTATTTACTGATTTTTATCACCTTTGGCTATTATCTGCACAAAAGTGGCTCCTTCTGGGGTCCACTCAGGCTAATCTGCTGCAAGTCTCCCATGCTAATCCATACTATTACCCCAGAATGTGTGGACGTGACTGATTCATGGTTCACTGAAAGTATTCTAAGCCGTCTGGTACCTGCAGCCACTCCTCTCCAGCCAGGGGCTGCGCCGGGGCGGGGAACCAGCCGGAGCGACTGGCCACCAGACGGGCGGTCCCGGGATTCCACACCATGTCCCTGCTGGAGGAGGCCGAGATCTGGGCGTCGGGCAGCAGGCCGGACAGCATGCCCTGCAGGTCTGAACACGGAGCATCTGGAGTGGAAAGGAGCGCGAGGGGCAGAGATTACTTTTAACCTTCACCTGGGGGGGGGGCAGGCTGATGGAGAAGTTTCAGTGATGACCTAACGCGCACTCACGCCGCTTCACATATTCCCCTCTGGGAGCTGTTAAGCTTCGCCGCAGGATTGCACTACTGGCCACTAAGCATTACGTGTTTAGACTGGAACAACCAGGCGAGGGACTAGGGAAGGAGGGAAGGAGAGGAGAGGTGTCGCAGAGCACTACAGCTTCATGTTCAGCGCGTAATAACGAGCGCTCTCAGTCTGCTGCTGACCGGCTGCGCTTCACATCTCACACAGAAGTGCACTTTGAATATGTCGTCCTCTTCCATATCCCTTACAATAGCTCGCCTGCTCACTCGGCTGCACACATTTGATGTGCATTCACGGACCGGGGGAAAGCTCCCACGCGTGTAGGAGCACCGCGGGGGAATGAAACCCGTTCAGATATGGATGGGCAAGTCGCTAACTTGCTGAGGGAGTATGTGAGAGGGAGAAATGAGGATTAAGGGGATGGGGAAGGTATAATAGGAGGAGCTGGGAGGCTGAGAAGTGGAGAGAGGAAAGAGTGGAGGAGAGAGAGGAGGAAAAAAAAAAGCAAGAGGAAAGGGGCTCGCCGGGCGAGAGAAGGACGGAGGGAGGAGAGGTGGATGAGCAGAGCTTCGGGAAGAGGAAGAGAGGGAGACAGAAGAAGCGAGGAAGGGCGGGGGGATGTTAGTTGTGCTGACGGTTTAAGAGAACACAGATCAAAGTTTCATGCTGTTATGTCACTGCAAAAGCAGGAAGGTTTCAATAATGGATAAAAGGCACAGGAAGTGCAGATATGTGTTGGTGCGTAGCGCGCCCGCTATATTTAGAAACTGCGTGGATGCACCTGTAACTGTAGCAGCTAATAGCTACTTCAGCGGCAGCTGTTGAAGCTGGAGCGAATCACAGTTTCTGATGTAGCAGCAAAACCGGGTGGGGGGGGGCATGAATGATTGATCGGTACTCGTTTCTCTACAGAGAGGGGAAGTCGCGGAGCAAAGAGGGCACATCACCAAAAAAAAAAAAAAAAGTATCTTAAACCGCGAGAGGGGGAAAAAGAGGCGCCGCCTGGGGAATCGGAGAGGGAGATGACACTGGTGGAGCCTGGAAGGAGGCAGAGAGGAAGAGTTTCTTTTAATTAGCCCGAGGCGTGCCATGTTTAAAAGATAGCAGGGGGAGTGTGGGAGGGAGCCCAAATATACACGTATGTGTGTGTGTGTGTTCCCTTTTTATGGTTTAACAAGTTGAGTCTTTTTTTTTTTCTTTTTAGCTCGTCAAGACAACGGAGGAGCCGGGTTTCTGACCGCGGTGCCGCTGGTTTAAATCCTTAAATCAGCAAAGAGGGCCGACGAGGGATTTCTCCTCTCCCCCATCACCTCCGGCAACTTGCCCTCGAACAAGAAAATGAGCCCAAAAAAAAAAAAAGTGCAGGAGAAATCTGTTGTCGTTGTTAGAAAAGCCGAACCTCCTGACACACACACACACCTGTAATCTGGCACCCGTACAGCTCGAAGCGCAGGGCGATGCCGTTCCTCCACGTCTGCGGTCGGATGCGGACGAAGCGGGCCAGAACCGGCTGCGGGACCCGGTTCAGAACCACCTCAGCTGGGTCGGTGTTGGCGTGGAAAATCTGCGAGAACAAACAAAGCAGAGGATGAAAGGTGGGTCACTGTCAGGTGTACCGTACATGCCGGTATTATCTGTCTCTTTCTCACACACACACACACACAACTTCTTGTTCTACACCCACCCACAATGCACGGCTTCGCTTGGCTAAACACACGCACACACACACACAGTGGCAGGCCGGACAAAGCAGAGACAACCCAAACACGGATCCAATGTCAGCAGCCCAGCTGTCGATGTGTTTTGGGGTCAAAGGTTCGGGCGCCGGGAGGCTGGGAAAGCCCGACGATGGATGAGGGTCTCGCTCTCTTTCTCTCTCCTCCTCCATCTCCTCCGCGCTCGCTCATCCGCCCACTTCCAGTCACCTCCATGCTGGTGGTCACATGGGAAGCTGCGGGAGACGTGACCCGACACGGCCGAACACGGCCGAGCCTTCAGAAGCAGGAAGTCCAGTCCAGGTGGGCAGGATGCGAGTGAAACTCACTTCCTGACGGGTCCGCCCACAAGCGTCAACATTCACTTCTTCCCCACGAACACTCCCTTCCTTCCATTTGCTCATAAGCGCCGGGGTCGGAGGGCAGATGTTACCGGGGCGGCCAGTGAGTTACTGAAACGCCACCCGTGGCGCTCGATTGCTCATTGGACGGGGACGTTTCATGACACGCACGGGGCTTCCTGTCTTTTGCTTCTCTTCGAGAAGTTTCCCCACACTCCCAGTTTGTAGTTATGAAGAACTTCCACTCCCTTCATCCCTCTGGATCCCTTCATCTCCACCCCCCCACCCCACATTTTCCTGAAATCTCTTCTTCTTGTTCAACACTGTGCAGTCCCTCCACACCTCCTCCTTCTCTTCACCCCCATGCGCCTTTCTTCATCTTGTCGGTGGCTGCTAACTGAAACCGCACACACAAAAGACACAGGAGACCGCAGGATCCCCCCACCACACACACACACACACACACACACACACACACAGAGATAAGCAGAGGAAGCGTCTCTTAACTGACTGAGTGACTGTTAAGTGTCACTCACTCCATCTGCGGTTGGAGCGGGCCGGCGGATACGGGAGCCGCTGCCAAACCACAGCGCCTCGCATCAGAGCCGCCGCGCGATGGAAAGACGGAGAGACAACAGATACAAGCGTCTGAATTAAAGATTAAAGACGTCACCGCTCGGAAAAAAAAAAAAAAAGAGAGCCCGACACGATTTTTCTCTTACGCCGAGATGATCAAACCGGGGCACGCGGCCTAAAAATTTGATGCCCTCCTCTTCTGACGACGCTGCTTCTCATCGTGAGCGACTTTGAAAATATTTACCTGCCGCGCGCGGGTGTGAAGTGACCCATTTGTAAAGTTCCCCCGTCTGAAAACGATATCGCAGAAATTCCGCGACCTGGTGGGAATCGGAGCGATGCGACTTCAAAAAACCTACTCCGGGGGTTTTATTTGATTTTGGGCACGGCCTGATTTAATCAAGTGGGTCTGACACTGGTAATACAAAGCAGCAGGAGTGTTTGAACAGATAAGCGGGAGCTATCTCTGCTCTATCTGCTGCTGGACTGAGGATAGACAGCCGCCATGTTTACCTAAGAGGCCAAACAGTGGATGGGGCGGGGGGGGTCTCTTATGGGGGTTATGTAAACACCCACGCATGCACACACAAGCGTGTGTGTGTGCCGACCCTTCTTCGCTTTGCCCCCAGGTATTCTACCTGCGAAACAATCAGCATTCGCAGAGGGAGAGGACCGGGAAGGACCGGTAAAAAAAAAAACAGATGAGGAGGGGGCGGGCTCAGGAGAGAGAAAGAGGCGAGAGAAAGAAAAGGTTGGACGGAGGGCAGCAGATCTAACTTAATGAGGACTATAAGGAGAGGAATGTGGAAGAGGAGGCAGGGAGTGGCGGCGAGGAAGACGGAAGGAACAACGGGGGCATTCATCACCGAGACAGGAAACACTCGGTCCAAGAGGATTTGTCATTACAGAGCAACGCGGCAAAATTCAGTGGTATTTCCTCGATTCGTTGGAGTTCACCGCAAGTGCATTATTTCAAACGTCATAATTCAACAGCAGAATATCGTGGAGCCTTACAAACTGTCCGAGCTTCGGAGTTCTGTTGATGCTTCGTTAAAATGCCGTCTGGGATAAAAAATGAAATCTGTCGAGCGCAGAATTCCATAATGAACGCAGCACGAGCAGGCCCCAGAGCAGTTTGGAGACGTCTGTGAAATATTCGTCCATTACAGTGTCCGAAATGCCAGCCGCGACCGAACGGCCATTAGCTGCCGCTCTCATGGTCGCTGGCAGCTGCTTTTTCTTCGTTTTTGCCGTCGGATGAAAGGCGAGGGGAACGCGACCCGCCATCGCCGCCGCGAAAAAGAGCAAGCTGCCGGCTGAGGGTCGGCTCGTCTTTCTTTCAGACACGCGAGACGACAGACTGTGACAGGAGCGAGAGACGGCGAGAAGTTGTCAGTCAGCTCCCAGCGCCTCCTGGCCCCTCCACTTCCTCACGTCTATTGTCGGGCTACCTGAGAGGTCACCCGCTTGACCCCTGGGCCATTACTTCCGGGGTTAAAGGTCAACGGCCTTAGGAAGCAGATGGTTGGTCATTGACCAGCTTCGCTGATAACGTGGTTACTTTTTGACTAACCGGGAATGTCCGCCGGGGGGAGGACGTGTTTGCGTGAGACACCCGGGGAAGGGCGAAGCTGCCAGTCTGGTGTCTGCCTGGGCCACATCCCAAATCTGCCTGACGACTGGCAGCGTGTTTTTTTTTTTTTTGTAGGCGGGAGTGGGCTGAATAATTAACGTTGTCGTGTTGTGTGTCCTAGTGTGGCGAGTCATGAAAATATAACGAAGCCCCGCTCGTAGTCTGAACCCCCCCCACACACAGCAGTATGAGACGGTCAGACTCATTTGTGAGGACATTGGCGGGACGCGGGGCACCATGGGTATTTAACTATTGATGACCTCTCAGGAGAAGGAGGTCACTGTGAAAGTGTGTGTGTGTGTGTGTGTGTGTTATTGTAAACACCCCCTCAGCGGCCGAAACAGAGGAAATTTCACTGCGTCTCGTTCTCTGGAAAACGAGGCATGGGACAGACGCACACATCAGAGCCTGATTCGTTCACCATCTCTCGCTTTCTCCCTCCATTCTGCCCCCCCCCCCCTTTTATTTTTGTTCACGTCTCCTTCCTCGGCCTTCAAGCTGACGGCACCACGGGGAGAAGCGGCGAGATCTGTGCAAGACATTATTCAGTTTCCGGATGCTTTTTTTTTTTTTTTTCCTCTTTCTGTTCATCCTCCCGTGTTGTTCCCTCGATCCCAGTCTCTCTCTCTGTCCATTACGCTCCTCATCCTCCTCTTCTTGCTCTAGTTATTCCCTCTGTCTCTCTTTCTTTCTAGCCATTACCCCCCCCCCCCCCACCCCCCCATCTTTGCTTCAGACGCCACACACCCCCTCCCTTCTCGGTTCTCGGTATGAAGATGTTGACAGTAGGAACTGGTTCCAGCTGGCCGCTCTTCACTACTGACGAAGGGAGGTGAGCGGTTTTGTGTGTGTGTGTGTGTGTGTGTGTGTGTGTGTGTTTGTGTGTGGCCCTCAGGAACGGTCTCACGCCACCTTATGTGGAAGCGGTCCACTTTGTAGCCGTGTCGCCGGTCGTGTCCCGCTCGGCATGTGCTTGCTGCGACACGGGGAACGAGTGAGTGAAAAACAGAGCTTTTGTGTGTGTGTGTGTGTGTGTGTGTGTGTGACACGGAGTGATGGAGGAGCAGGCTGAAATGCTGTGTGGGCTTTTTTTCCCCTTATATTTCTCCCAGGTTACACACACACACACAGGGTTAGATTTAACAGATTTAACACAGCCTCACAACTCTTTTCAGTAAAAAGAGAACTCCCATCAGCCCCAGTGCTTGGTTCGCACTGGGGCTGATGGGAGTTCTCTCCTCACAGCGTGCGCGTCGATGTTACCCGACTAAAAAAAAATAATAATAATAAAAATAAAGTTGCGCGTCTGTATCTATGCGCGAGTGCGAGATATGCAACTCCTAAGCGTGCTGGCGTCTCATCAAGTAATGAGGCGCATATGTGAGTGGTGTGATTCGGAGTTAACAAGTCACATGGGTGTCAAACTGAAAATGTGTTGGTATGCAGAAAACGAACGAGAGAGAGAAAAAAAAAAAAAGAAGTCGGGCGCACATCACGCACATGCCTGTTGGCTGGTGCGACTGAGGTGATTGCAATCTGCAGTGCAGGTGTTTTTCTCTTTGCACAGCACTTTCGCTTCTTTAAAAAAAAAAAAAAAAAAGTGCTATTTCCCACAATGCCTCTCTCTTTTCAGCTCCCCTGTCTCCGGCCCAAAGTTGTCAAATAATCTCCATTGGCTCTCTGTTATCACCGTAAATAAGGACAACAAATCTCCACGACGACACCGATGAGGTTCGTATCCGATGCGCACATGCGTCGCGTCGTTGCACGCGCTCTCTTTAAAAGCCACATTAGCTTCGAGCTCACTGTTAAATGACAATTAGAGGAACCAAATCCTAGTCATTACAGGACCCCCTGACGCGAACTGAGCTTCAACCACTTAAGGGCTCTTTGGGGGGTGGGGTTTAGGAAGGGTTAACTGGGAGTTTGTACGACACGACTGGTGGATTAGCAGTCACGGAAGATTCTGCTGCTGCCCACGGGGGGGACGAACCTGGCCCGATGAGCCAAGAGCGCGGCGAAAACATCTTGAGATTCCGCGTTTAAAAAAAAAAAAAAAATCAGGCCGTGACCCTCGGACGGCTCTCCGCCGCGCGCTCTGTCAAGAGCATCGTTATTCCCCGGTCCGGTCCATCCATCCCTGTCCCTGCTCGGCGAAAAAACACAAAGCGTAGTAATTTAAGAGCCCTCGACTGTAAAGGTTGTAAATGCCATCTTTATCATCAGCAAAAACAGATGGCGTACTTCATCATGTCTCCACGCCGCGGAGATAATGTTGTGTCCCATTAGGAAAAGCATCAGTCATTATTTCCTGGTTTCAGCGTGAGGAATATGCGCAGTCCGAGTTTGGACACCGTATTCTCCATCAAAAAGTTCTGAATATCTTGTTCGGCAACAGGCGCTCCCGGGCTTTTATCTTCAGGATCCATAATTTAACACAAATCTGCTGTTTTTTTCGTATTGATCTTTCATCTTCCGACCGGACTCAGTGCAAGATAAGAGCACAAGCAATTTAAAACTTTCAAAGCAGCGACTCATAAAACAAGCGTCTCTCCCAAATGCACGTTGATGCATCTGTCTGCATCCATGTTCTGAAAGTGTCTGAACATTTTTTTTTTTCACTCAGACAGATTAGTGGAGTCAGATTACACGGTACAGACAGACGGGCACACACATCGCATACATATGCGCACGCACGCACAGATCTCCAGACAGAGAGATCAGCCAGAGGTTATTTAAAGAGGTGGGGGGGTGTCTATGCATTTTGCATGGCTGTGTGTATGGAAGGAGTGAGTGGTGGGGGGGGGGGTGGGGTGGGGGGCTTTCTAATAAATTGCACAGATGTTGACTTTTTAAGTCAAATCCACGTTCCTGCTCAATAATCTCCACATCAAATACCCCCCACCGGCCCCGACCAAACCAATCCCGGGCGCGCACAGAAGGGGAGTCCCAGTCTGTGCGGCTAAATGTGTGGATTAACTAACTCCCCCAAAAAAACACACACACACCCAACCCACCCTCGCCACTCTCTATATTCCTCCTTGGAATCCACAGCGACCTTAACCCAGATATGAGGGACGGAGTTCAAATCCCCTGGAGACGGGTTACTGTAGGTCACACCACAACAACAACAACAACAACAACAACAACAACTGACCCCCCCAGACTTACACACAAGCAAACAAGGACGGACACACTGAAGCTCATTTGAAGCGCTAAACGCCACCGATTCTAAACACAGAAAAACCATGCTGGCGCGATCCCGTTTGACGCCCACTCGCACTCCGTCCGCACCTGGTGCGACTCCGCGGCCTTTATCGCCCCAGGTGTGTGTTTATGTGCGAGCCATCGCAACGGTGCGAGGGGGAGATGATGCATAGCGAGCCCAGATAAGGGCACACAGAGGACTCCATTGTTCTTGTTTGTCAGCTTCCCCTCCTTTTCCTATCGCTATCTCTTCCCAGCTCCCCCGCCTTTTCTCTACCTCATGACTCGGGTCATGAGTCAGGTTCATAAACAGCCTTGGAAGGCAGGAGGGAGGGTGTGTGTGGTGTGTGTGTGTGTGTGTGTCCTCCAGGAATGCCGCATCCAGTGATATAGCTCTTGGATGCACACAGCAGACTCTGTTGTTGGAGGACGCACCATGATGGCAGCATGAAGGTCAGAGAGAGTGCACGACCAGTTCAAACCGCACGCTCCCTTTCTTTTACTGTTTCATCTGCGTAAAAAGTCAGTCCTCCGGGCGCGGGTGAGAGCCTACCTTGTGGTTCTTGCCGTGTCGGTACACCATCCAGTCCTCTCCGTTGGTGCTGACCTCCAGCTTGAAGGTGATGACGTAGTAGGACCTCTGGGTCTCCTTAGAGACGGCCCCTTGTGTGGCGATGCCCGTCAAAACCTTCAGGGAGTGGAGGTCGACCTGGGAGAAAGGAAAAAAAAAAGGAAGAAAGAGATGATTTCAAAAAGAAATGCATCTTCTTGATAGCTTAACAGATTTAAAAGAAAAGGAACAGAATATCAGAGCGACAGCGCAGATTGCTGTCGGGATTTATGGGGCTGGGGGGGTTGATGTAGATAACAGGAACAGACCAGCTGCTGCGAATATCTGTCACACAGACAGCAGGGGATGAACGCCGACTGTGGCCTGACGCTGAGGAAGCCTAGGTGTGTGTGTGTGTGTGTGTGTGTGTGTCTGCGCATTGCCGTGAGCTCGAGGGGAGGAAGGCTGGAGGCAAAAGATCAATGGCGCAGTGTTCGGATGCATTACTGAAGCGCACCTTCATCAATCACGGGCTTCTCGCCGCTCTCTCGCCCGCGTGCGTCTGCGCCCGCGCGCGACAGGAAAGACTGAGAGCGCAGAAGCACTTCCTTATCATCAGTTCCCAGTTCCTCCGTTTCCTTTATGCGTGTCCCGCCGCGTGTCCCCACTTTCGTACGAGACGCTGTTGCCGAGAGCATCTTCTCCTCCACGCTAATATCGCGGGGACGAGCTCCAGCAGTTATCCTCCCCATCAAACGGAGCCGCACGCAACGCGGCTTACCTGTATGTACTCCTTGTTGCTGTCCTCGGTCGGCGTCCAGGCGTTGTCGGCGTTGTTGAGGCGGGCCTGCCGCGGCAGCCAGCGGTTGTCGTAGAAGGTGGTGGAGGCGCTGATCTGATCGTCGCTGATCTTCCCGGACTCCATGCCGAGCGCCATGCTGCAGTGGAACGCTGTCGGGAGGAGGGAGAGTTTTTAGCTGCACGTACGGTGATGTCGGGGAAATGAGCAGCGGGGAAGCAGAGAAGGAAGAGAGGAAGGAAGGAAAGCTGAAGAGCATAATAAAGAGCTCCGAGACGAGAATGTAAATCCAGACAGAGAAAGGGCACAGGGAGACGGGAAGCAGCCCAACAGGTGAGCAGAGTTAAATTGAGGTGAAGTTAATTTATATTCCGAAAAGAAAACCGGCTCCCGAGAAATCACAGTCTCTTCGGGGAGAGCGAAAGAGGCTGAGAGGGGTGAGAGAGAACGTTGAGACTGAAATAGCATTAAAGTCGGCAAAGCTGCAGAGATCGGGAGGGTAAGAGGAGCGAAAGATGAAGAAAGAAAGACGAGTGTCAGCACAGACGACGGAGGAAAAACTGCTGAAAGAGAGAAAACAGAGATGGAAATAAAAAAAAAAAACAGGTAAACAAACGTACACCGAGAGCATTTTTGAAGACTAAAAGTTATCTCGCACTCACAGTCGGCGACTTCTTTGTGCGTCATGTTGTAGCGGGCGGAGAAGCCGTCTTTGGCCACGGCCATGTCGGTGTGGAAGGACAGGGACAGCAGGCCGGAGGACGACTGGATCTCTGGAGGGATCTTTGTCCCGCAGTAGCGGCCAATCAGGGGAGCCACTGCAAAACACACACACACACACAGTGAATCCAGTTCATGAGGGTGTTTGTGCTTTTATATTGAAAACGTAGCGTAGCTTGCATTTGCAGCTTTATGCGATGCCGTTTGCACGAGATATTTTGTCTTCAGGAGCCCGCGTGTCTTTTTCCGTCCTTAATGAAAGAAGGGACTCCCGTCCCGCAGAGACAGGTTTCCAGTGGCAACGCTGCTTCAGTAAGTGTTGTCTAATGAGTCACAGCGTGCGCCCTTCCTCTCGCTCTCTCCTCTCTTTCCTCTCCCGTCCGTCCCTCCATCTGCCGTGTGTGCGCGTCTCAGCCAGGGCCCAGCAGGGTGGACTGGAATCCCTTCCCTTAATGCAAGCTGCACTGGGATCAGCTCCGCCACACACACACACACACACGCGCGCGCACACGCATACACGCACCGGCGAGGATTACAACGGTCTCGAGAGCGGCTCCCTTGCCAGACGCCAAATTCGAACCCCCTTCCATCTTTGTCTCCCGTCCCTCTTTCATGCCCGAGGACTCGGCTCACTGGAACTGGGTTACACTTTAATTTCCCTCCTAATACTCAACTTTGAATGGTACAAATTGTTTTCAGCCATCAAAGCTCGCAAATTCGGAGCTATAATTGGAAATTTTAAATCCACTTGGATGCCTTTTTAGCAACTGAAAATAGAATAATTAGAGCAAATCCGTGGTTCTCTGAATCATTTTCTAAAGGGGGGCGGGGGGGAGTCAGCAAGAGGGAGGTGGGAAATGAACCACTCACCAGTACTAATGTGGTTTTCAACGGCGGCACAGCGGCTAACGTTACCCCTATGGCGGTAGCTATCAAAGCCTGCGATAACATCCCCGCGTGTTTTTTCCCCCTCGCCGCTTCCCGATCCGCGCCGATAGGCCACTTTCGCAACGCTCGGCGCCTCCCATTGGCTGGCCGGCAGATATTCATCGCGGCCGTCACTCTCACTCACCCGAGGGGAGGAGGAAGGAAGCGCCAGGTGATAAGGAAGGGAGGACGGGGAGGGAGTGATGAAGGGAGGTTATTATGGAGGGGGATAGAGGGGCATGGGAAAGGGCTGCTCCTCGGGGGTGTTGAAGCACTTTCAGCTCCCCGTGTAATAATGTTTCCTCTATGTAATGCGAAGGAATGTAAGGCAACACCGCTTACATCAAAGAGAGCGATGGCTGTGCGGGAAATTGCCGACTGGTATGCAGATTTCCGCGTTATCCCCGCAATCCATACAACGCGGACTTTGCCGAGCACGTGCGCGTCCGTGCGCCTTCGAGTGTGTGCGGTGTGTGTGTGTGTCCTCACCCTGCGGCAGGCCGTCCCACACGTCCAGCCAGTCGTACTTGCAGTCGCCCTCTCCCACCATCAGGGGGTCGTTCTCGAGGTCGAACGTCAGGAACGTGAGGGTGATGTCCATGTGGGGCGGGGCGATGATCATGTAGGAGCACTCCAGGTTGTGGGGGTACTTATCCGGGAAGCCCGGGGACTCGATCATGCCGGCGGGGCTGGTGAAGTTGCGGAAGCAGAATTCCGACCCTGAGCGGATGCGAGGATGAGAGGATATTAGAAAGGGGTAGGCAATCGCTCATATTAGAAGATACAGGCATAAACAATCGATCACGCGGGGGCATCTCATCTGACTTGCAGAGGGTGTTTCAGAGAGTCGTTCATCACAGACAGCGAGGCGACGCGCGCAGTTTATGATTACCGACGGAGGGGAAAATATGCAGCTAGCAAATGCTCAAGTAGGCGTGTCTAACGCGGCGGCGGCAGGTTAATGGCTATTTCTGTCAGTCGCGCGACCTCCGCCGCCACTTTGGGGCCCACTTCTGCGCTAAGAGAGGGTAAAGATGAGCCGGAGAAGCGCAAAAGACCGAAAAATGGTAATATAATGTATGGATTCATGGTGCCCTCGAAGGGCCCCGATCCCCGTGCGCAAGGCGTTAAATAAAATGACATATTCAATGATAGACGCTCACGCGGAGGCGGATGAGGGGAGCAGACGGACCCCGGCTGCATACGGTCAAAACAAATATCCCCCCCTCGCGCACCGCCACAAAACGTCGTGTAATGGCTCTAAGTGGGCCCTCTGCGGTGGCTCCTCATTAGCCATGCTGATTTATGCGCCCCGGGCGGCTCACCTTGAACGGCGGCAGCTGTGCGGCTCAGATCATCTACCCATCAGCCACCGCTTGCGGGGGTGGGTGGATGGGTGGGGGGCTGAGTCACGGCCCGAGCGTTCATGGGCCGGCACACCAATGAGGGCGCAGAACGCGCTTCACTCGCGTCTCATTCACATTCCCGCCTATCCCCCCCCCCACTCCGTCCGTTCCCCCTTCCCCTGGAACATTTGTATCCTCCGTCTCCGTCTCGTTGCATGTCGTTCTGCATCACTGTCTATTTCCATACTTGCCAGAAGGGCAAATATCTTGTGACGACGCTGCTAAGCGACGACAGGAGGTTTATTAGATCCTTGTTTGTGGCAGAAATGCCTGTGGTAGCGGCCTTTCTCAACTGATAGCTTGCTCTGGACACTGTTATTTCCCAACTTCTCCTCAGCCGAGACGAAAAGAATTTGCTCCTGTCGCAGTCGTCCCCCCCCATCGGTGAGTGTGCTGGAAAGCAGATAGGGAGGTCATGTTGAAGAGACCCAGGGGAGGGAGACTTCCGGTGGACCGCAGACCCGGGGAAGGCGGAGGTTTGCGTCCGAACCCCGGCGCGGCGCGGCCAGGCCGCGTTTGATAAGCGGGTGCATATTCAGAAAAAAGGAGGCAGCGTTTAGGAGTGCAGACTGTTAGGAGCGCACTGCGTCTGCGGCATTCCTCCGAGGCACCAGTCCTTATTATCAGGCAGCCCCTGTAAAAGCGAAGGGGTCGGCTGCCCCCCCCTCCCCCCGTCTGCACTTGGTTAATGGCAGAGAACTGACCCCAATCAGCGCGGAAAGAGAACGGGGGAAAAAAACTCAGAAGATACACGCTGTCTGTGTCTAGCTTTGTTTTTCCTGTTCTCCCGCTGCCTCCTTTTATCTGCCTTCTCTTGCTTTTCCTCTTTCGTTATTGCGACGCCAATTATCTCTAAACATTTTCGTTCCCTGGTTCACCGCGCACACGCCCGTACCGAGGCGCAGAAAGCGTGCGCGCACAGTACGCGTCCACCTGCCTGTCCATCTTTTTTGCGCGCGCGGTTGACGGCGTTGGCGCAAAACGTACGAATTATTCCCCCCGACGCGTTAAAAAGCAGCGCTGAGCCTTTTGTGTCGCCTCCCACGCGACGCCGCAACATCAAAAACACCAGCGGATCATCCAGCCTTCGTGCTAGGGAGCCCGGCTGCCTACACACACACACACACACACACACAGAACTAGGCATGCTGAAATATGGCAGCAATTTACAGCAAGCTACCGGCGATATCTCCCTCTCCCCTCCGCTGCTGACCTCACCTCCCCGTGTCAAGCGTGCGCGTCTCTGCAGTTGCCGCGTACGAGCCGGCGGCACAAACTGGAGTAAACACGGATCCATTAAAGCAATAACATGCATGTGACTGTAACGTGGCTGCGGCAGTAACAGTAAATGAGCTATACAGTATGCATGAGCCATATGTCATGTTAGCGTGTCTTTTTTTTTTGGTAGTGTTTGGCTTTTACTAACCTCTTCCTGTTTGTCTTTTTTGCTGCTGGCATCTTTGTCTCTCTGCATGTTGCTCGTGTGTGTGTGTGTGTGTGTGTGCGTGTCTGCGTCTGAAGGTGTGTGCGACAGCTTCCCAGTATGCGAGAGACCCGGTAACACACTGGCCTTGTTTCTTACTGGGTCACAGTGCAGCAGTCTGGAGTCCTCCTGCTTCAAAAGTCCAATTTGAGCACAGCTTGGCTCCATCGCCTCCAAACACACACACACACACACACACACACACATGCTGCTCCGAGTTTTGACTTTACGGGTCGCTTTTTTCACGCCCCGCGCGGTCGCCGCGTGCCAATGCCGGGTGCATGCACGTGCGCACATATGCACGCGTTTTTCCGCGTTTGCATGAGTACCTTCTCCTTTCGTTAGCCTTCATTAGTTCACAGTATATGAACATGCCAAAAACAAGCCCCCCCCCCTCCTTTCGCTACCTCCCTCCGTCGCCCCTTCAGCCCATGTCTTGGCCCCCGGTTGGTGCCTGCATCACACCATGAGCTGCCATTTGGCGAGAGCTGTCTGCCGGCAAAGAGGGTGGGGGGGGGGGGCTGTGGTGCGAGCGTGTGCGCGATTGTGACGCGGGGAGGGGGTGGGTGGGCGAGTTGCTGGGTAGAAACCACTCCACTCTTGCACATGAGCGCCTGATGTAGTGGCAGCTTCGCATGTCGTGTCGGGGCGACCCTCCTCCTCCTCCTCCTCCTCCTCTCATCTTCTTCCCTTGCTCCCTCTCTTCTCAGCGGCGACGTGCAGAAGCTGTGTTCATTCAAGCTTTCAAGTCTCTGTCTCGTCTGGAGTCGACCCCCCCCGCCCGTCCTCGCCACGCAACTCTCGCTGAGGGCTCACCTCTGCGTTAGCGAGCGTCTGCCGCACATCAAAACCCGCCTGCGCCCTCCCGCTCTCTACCTGCCCATCTCCCGTCTTTTCACGTGAAACGCCGATCTCATTGAAGAAAATCTCTCCCGGGGCGTGTGCGTGTGTGAATGTGTGGAGGGAGGGGCAGGGGTGGAAACCCCACAACAACAACAACAACAAAAACAACATGGTGAGGAGCAGGGAAACCCACGAAAAGAAAAACAACATTCTTGGCGTGCCACGGCTCGACGCTTTTATAGACCCACGGCGACATGTTGCGTCAGTCTGCAGCAGCTGTACGTCGAAATAAATGCTCCCCCCCCAAGCCATGTATCACACCGACGCCTCTTATGTCTTGTGCCATCATTAAGTTTCTCTAATCCTGAGCACGATAAAAAAAAAATCAGACTCCAAAAGCCGCCCTGCTGTTGGCGATCAAAGCCTCCGTGCAGCTCAATTCTCAATTCGTGCAGGTTGCTTATTATTCCAGTTTTTGGGACTCGTCGTCTTCGTCGCTGATCAGCCTTAAACACTCTTTGCGCCCGGTTTATTTACTGCGAGAGTGTGAGTTAGGGATAAACACTGCACGGCAATCAGCCACAGAGCGGCAGACATCGCAGACGCCAAGGGGCCCGGCGTCCAATCAACTCCATAGCATCAGAAACGCCAGTGTTATGACTGGCGCTTGGGCGTCTATGTGTGTGTGTGTGCGTGTGTGTGTGTGTGGGGGTCTTGCTTTGGGCTGCGTTCCCGCCGCGGCCCTACAGATGCCGTGGCAGCGGTCACCAGCGGTCACGAAGGGGACCCACCGCCCTGAGGTGCTCCCGGGCCTCGTCTTCACTCCGGATTGGCTGCGACGTTATCTGCCCCCGCTGCGTTAGTGGTGGGCTTTGGGGGGACTGGGGGGAAAAGGGGGCAAGTCTTCCCCCTGTAGCCGTGGTAACAGCATCAGCGGCACGTGACTGTGAAAAAGTATTGGGGGGGGGGGCAAGGAGGGGGTGGTAGTCATGGCTGAATAAAGGGTTAAGCACGCATGAGTAGGAGTAAAGTAGGCCACAACAATAAGGGGGAGGAGGGAAGCCGTGCACTTTCACTGTACAGCAGGATTAAGGCATACGTGTACTGTATGTGTGTGTGTTGTATGTTGGGGGGGTTGGGTGTGTAGGTGGAAGGATGTTGTTTTGGGGCAAACGCTCGCCCTGGCTCCCCTCAGGAGGTGGAGGGGGTATCGGGATGGATGTGGAGTCAAAAGGTCGCCTCATGCTCCTCCTCACTGGAAATAATTAGCTTTTGCTGCACTGTAGCTTATTACACACACACACACTGTCACACACATGCATGTGACACAAACAGACTCCTTGTCCAATTCCAACCCCCCCGAGAGTTGTTACAGTCACCGCTTATGTAATAGGGTTGACTGCACAAAACAACAACAAGCCGAGGTATCGTTAGTTCATGGTACGGAAAACTGGCCAAGATACAGCACTCTCTCCTTTACAAACGCACACACACGCACACACAAAGTCAAAACCAGACACACACTGTCTGACTTCTCGACACGGCGCGGCGGGGTCAGCCTTTGCCGTAAGCTGTACTGTCTGTTTAAGATGGGAAGGAAGCTGAAAGGACACACACACACACACACACACGTCTCCCGGCTGCGCGCTGCGATTTCTATCTGCTCGGACGCACCCTTTAAAAACACATACGCGCCCATAAACACGCTCGTGCCCAAACCCACACACTGTACACAAACACTGCGCCAAAAACATTCTGAGGGCTGTCTTTTATGTACGCCAGTAAAAAAAGTCGTCTTCTGATTACAAATACACAAAAGTGCAACTGCAGCCCATTGATGGGGGTGGAAGTAATGGCGGCGCGGTCGCTTCCACGCTGGTAAATAAACACATCTCAGCTGCGATCTCTGCGTTCCCGTCAGAAGTTGCGCTTGGCGGGAAAAAACCCGCGGGCCAGGGGGCCCCGCCACGGCAAAAACAAACAGCCACGAGGAGGGAGCGCGCTGGAGACGCTGTAATTAACGCGCGGCCCCCGAACGTTATCCCACCGGGTCTGTCTCCGTCTGTCTCTCTCATCCCACCTCCACACGCAGACAGACAGACAGGATCGCACACGACACGCCGAGCGACGCCGACGCTCACGCTCCCCTCCGTGAATTTAAACCGGGAGCCATGGCAACCGCATCCTCCATCCCGCCATCCATCAATCTATCCCACGTGAGTGTGTGTGTGTGTGTGTGTGTGTGTGTGTGGGACTGATGCAATCTATAGTATTATGCCGTCGGGGTTCGAATTGGTGGCCTTCGTAACGGATCTGAACGTCGAATCTGGGTCACAGTCGTTTGACACAAAAACTAAAAGATATTGCTCGGAGGTAGGAGGTGACGACTCCACACACGCCGACGTTTTACTTTTCGTCAGTCTTTTAAAATAGATCGATAAATTCTGAGGCCTTCAAATCGGAAATTTAAATGATGTGTTGTTTGCGGAGGAACGCGGCGAAGACAATCAGCTGCTAACTCACTTTACCATAAATCTTTCAGCTGCCTCGAGGCCACCTGACCGCCTCACCGAACCGAACCACGCGCACGCCACCGCCAAACAATATACGCTCCCCGCATCGCCCCGACCCGCGGCGCCGCACCTCGCCGACCTTGAGGAAAATTCCATTTCGCCGCACACCGCGCCCCCATCCATCTCCGCGCCTCCGCCTCCAACTATAAACCTTTAACCTTTAAGTCCCGCTCCGAGTTGCCTCGGCGCTCTCTCCATCATCCCGCCGCCGACCCCCCCCTCCCCCCTCCCTCCCCCGTCCTCCCTCATCTCCCCAGAGGAAGCGGATCCCGGTCCAATTAAGCAAACATTCCTCACATGCTTCCAGGCGGCCTGAAAGTAGTTAAGCGGCCTTTCTTCTCCCTCTCTTGTTTAAGTTTTGTTTACATGCCCGGCTGCCTCCGCTGATGTAAATTGCTGTGAGAGTGTCGGGGTGAACGAGCACGGGTTTCGGGCCATTAGCGCGGAACAAAGACGCAGCGCGGAGACAAAATCATTAGCTTAAGTATTAATCTGCGCCAGAAATGTTAGGTTCAGGTTAACTACTTTTGTGAAACATACCTGAGGCGATCAGCATCGGGTAACAAGACTCTGACTAGCCAATCGCGCTCGGCCGCATAACGCTGCCTTACCTGTTTTAAAGATCTCGTAGCGCAGAGAGAAGCCCGCCCCTTGGTGGGCGTAGTCGGAGACGAATCTGATCTGGAGGGACGGCCCGGACGAGATGATCGGCGCCGGGGCGATGTTGCTGCAGTGCCGGCCCAGGACGTCGGCCGTGTCCGAAGTCCCGTCGCGGATCTCGATGAAGTCGTACCTGAGCCACACGGGAAAAAAAAGAAGCAAAACGGAGTCATTTCCGTTGGAAACGTCTTCCGCAGGGCGCCTTCGCAAAGCGATCGTAACGTTCGGGCCGATGCCGAGCTTAATGCGGCAGGAAGGGATTAAGCGCGGCAGAGAGATAAAAAGCAGAGAGGCGGCGGGGAGATAAACATAGATAGTTATGGCGTTATGCAACAAGCTAAGCTAATAAAAAGCAGACAGGTGTGGACCTATTTACCATCAGAGCTCAGCCTCGGGACGCAGCGCTCGGCGACCGAGCGAGGCATTTCAGAACACAACTTTAAGATACAAATAAACACATCTGCCAGAGGCCTGGCTCTCAGTCAAAGCATCTCCGCCCTACTTGTGTCGTTTCCTCTCAGCTGCGTTCAATATCAATAAAATTCGGCTCTGGCGAGCCAGTTTTTTTTCACGGGGGGGCCACAAACTCGGATTTCATTGGTAAATTCTCTGACTCTGTAGCCGAGGAGAGGGGGAGGCAGGGCCGCGTCTCAGGACGATCACACGTGAAGATGCGAGCAAACAGACAGCTGGATGGATTCATTAATATGAAGGGTAAAAATAGATGGAGAAGCTCATGAAAAAATAAGGAGGAGAGGGCTCGGGGCGGGGCGGGGGCGAGGACATAAGCGGGCAGAGAGGGGGGGGTAAATAAATGTGAAGACGCCGCGCTTTTTAGCTTCCACATGCTTGAGCTCTCAGCTCATTGTGACCCCTGACGAGCCAGCTGACCCTGAACTATAAAAGCAAATGCTTGACTGTCAGGTCGGTGTGTGTGTGTGTGGGAGAGAGAGAGAGACAGAGAGAGACAGAAGGAGAGAGAGAGAGCCCACCTGGCTGATCCAGAATTAGCTCACCGTGTGTCGCTCCTCTGACATTATGACGCAGCCAGACAGGGGGCAGCGTACTCTTAACTGTCCGTGGATGACGAAACCTCATTTGGTTCAAGTGAGTTGCGTTTGACTGGTTTTCCCCCTGAACCATCTTTCTCCCTGGAAGCTGTGCGTTTTCTGCTAAATACGCACATTGTTATATTTAAAGTTACGCAACTGCGACTAATTCTCTGGTAACTTCCCTCTCCGTACAGTCGTTCCCCATTTCTCTTCCTCGTCACAGCGCTAACAACTGCCCCCCCCCCACTTTATTGTGATTCCCTTTTTAACTAGCTGCACTGCCGCGGGCGCCTTGCAGCTACACACACACACACACACATGTATTTGTATGGAACAGTTCATACCACGACAAACACAGAAGCTGCTGTCCCGCTAATCACCGCGATGGGCTCTTTGATGCTCGGGGGAGCATCACAGGCGCCACTTTGGAACACGGCGTCGTCTCCCGAACAGGAAGCAGGGATTTTTTTCTGTTTTTTTTCCCCGCTACTTCCCCGCAAAACGAAAAAGTGTTCACCAAAGCCGAGAGGCACCAATCAACACTAAGCTGTGTTTCTTTGTGGCATCTAAGCGCTAAGGCTGCTTTCTTACTGCAGTTTGGAATAAAACCTGGATTAAGTAAAGTCACTAAGCCTCTTTTTTTGGCCATCTCATTCCCGCGGTGTATTGATTCCCATACAGAGCATTCAAACTAAGACTGCTGATGGAGGGGAGAGGGGGGGGCTAATCCCAAAACACATTAATCTGGGTCAGAATGGCGCACGTAAAAAGGTGCGAAGATGCCGCGACGAGTTTGCGATGCCACCACACGAGCCTCCGACGGATCAGAGAGCGAAGGAAGAGGTCTGTAAAATTTCAAAAGAAAAGCGCAAAGTGATCAGATTGTGAGATTACGCAACAGGCAAATTTTGGGATGACAATTTTTCAAAAGATTTGCCCGTACTCTGGGCTAAATGTCCAGATATCGCTGCCCGCGCACCATCGATCTCGGATGTGCGCGCGCTGGGAGGAAAACAACATATGCAAATGCCTCAAAAAACAGATGCGCTTCTCCTCTGAGCGTCAAGATGCAATCAATACGTGTACGTACGCTGAGCCGAATCTGAGAAGAGGTGGGCCGCCCTCGTGCCCGTGCGAGTAAAGACGCCGTCGCCCAAATTCTCTTAAACGTGTCTGGGTTGTAATCCCGCGTTGCAGAGGCGATCGTAAACGGCTTTAGCGGCAAGCTGCCGCGGTGAGCCGGTAAGAGCCGCGGCTACCGCTAAGTACGGCCGCTTAGGGCCGTAACTGACACACGCTTAGGGGGGGGAAAAAAAAAACACACTCACACGCCGCCGTGTGCCAACAAAACACGCACGAGCGCGCGGCGGACGTGGGCAAACACCGGCGCGCACGCTCGCGCTCTGTATCGCCGACACCAAGGATAAAAGGCCCGCGAAAGAGCTGAGAGCCTAATTAGGTTTTAATTGATTTTGGAGTGGGTCTCTCTCTCTCTCCCTCTCTCTCTGCCTCGCTCTCTCCTGTCATGGATTAGCGTCAGTGAGCGAGTGTTCCTCAGATGTGATTATTGACCTGTTCGCTCAGCCTCTCCCCAGACTCTGATGAATACATGCATGAGGGCCTGACGTGCGAGAGCCCGCCGTCTGTCTCCCCCTCAAAAGCGCACGCTCGATCGCATTCCAGGACACACGCAGGAGCATCCATACGACACACACACACACACACACACACACACACACACGCAAGCTTGCATGTAACCCCCCCCGGTCCCTGAAACATCCTAAATTCCATTAGAAGCTGTTTTGATCCAAAACCCCGCCCACGTCTGACACCATCCATCCATCCACCCCCCACCCCCATCCCCAGCTTGCTGTCTGTCTGGCGGTCCGTCTGGGTCTGCATCGTTACGGGCCACCAGCCCCCCCCCCCAACACACACACACACACACACACACACACACACACAGAATAGCTGGAACAGAGGGAGAAGGGGTTAAGGAAACTAAAAACCCTCCGGGGCCAGTAATTCAGCACCGGTCCAGACACGTCCTCCCTTCCTCTGCTCTCATATATCACTCAGCCCCTCCGCCAACAACAACTAATTGCCTTTCACACCTTCGCCGCTTGTTGGGGACGGGGGACTTTTTTTTTTTCCCCCTGCTGGGCGTCTGAGAAACATAACTGCGGCGTGTACACACCGTATGCATACATATTTACGGGCCTCACTTCCTGATGTAACCACCAGTTACTCCAGGAACCGGCTCTCCTCCTCCTCCTCCTCCTCCTCCTCCTCCTCCATGTTTTGTGAAATCAACAGAGTTCTCATTCGGCTCCTCATCGATGTGAGAACTCGCTCGGGATGTCGCGTTTGGTTTTGTTTAAGCTAAACGCCGACACGAACGCATAAAGGATTCACTGGGAGCGTCGGAATTACACAAAAGATGAACGCGTAATTTGCCGTGGGCGCGTCACGGCCGTCTGATTTATTTTGTTTATGCCGATTAAAGAGCAACAGCTGTTCGGGAATATCAGGAAACCAAACTTGGCTGTACTCAAGACACTCGAGGCCTTTCGGTTGAGATGTTTTTCCTCCCTGCTCCATTGTGTGTGCTCCCCCCCACCACCACCCATCCCCACCTCCGTTTTCCACTCTCAGAGCGAAGAAACCCACAAGATGCCGATCCGGTAAACAACGGAGAAGCGTCTGTCGCTTCGTTCTTCGCTCTCTTGACGATACAGAAGCAGAAAAGAAGTCAGGCGGGAGGGTGCGCAGTCGGCACAGACCCAGCTACTAAAGCATCAACGCGTGCACACACACACACGGCGACTCCTCCCGCCCTCGGAGGGGACTCTAATAAACCATAAGTGCCTCTGAAATATTAACTAGATGCTGCGAGCAAAATCCCTGCAGATCCACAGAGCCTGCCATCTTCAATCTAGCCCCAAAACAAATAGCACTCCTCTTCCGTCTCCCCCGTGCATCAGCCTCCTCCCCTCCTCCTCATCCAGCTGCCCATCACGATTCATACTTACAGGCGGCTGGGGCCAAACCGCTGACCGCAGGCAGTCTGGGCTCGGCCCCAGCCCTGCCAGCGCGGCATCGATCCCAGACGCCGGACGTTGGGCCCGGCCGGCCCGTGTCAGGTTCGCCCGGTCTTAGCTTTGCTCGCGCGTTTGCCGAGCGGGCCGCTGCACTGCGCTAAATTAATCGTGGCGCTCTGACGCACCGCTCGCGGAGCATTCCGCCGCCGTCGCCGAACCGTCCCCGTTACTCATTATATCATCATTATGGCGCTGGCACGCTGTAACAGTCGCGGCCGCTGGATGCCGGTGACCGTGATCTTGTCCTAAACGCTGGCCTAGCGCCAGATATTGACGGAGCAGAACCCGAACAACTCCCTTTCGTCGTGACCTCTGGCAACTCATCCGTCTCCGCTTTCATCCTGAACCATCACCCTCCTCCTCCTCGTCTTCCTCCTACCCTCTCTCTCTCTCTCTCCCTCCGGCCACTGCTGATCATTTATCGATTTCCCATTACAAGCGGAATACAGACATTGATCCCACACACCCCCCCGCTCCCACCTTTGGGTATTGGTAAGAGGGTGATATCACCCACACACACACACACACACACACACACACACACGCTCATGCAAACACAGGAGAGCTGTTGCTATGTGTCGGCGACACCTCTTGCTGTGACCGGGCGTGTCACCGGCCGAGGGGATTCAAAGCTGTTTGTGTGCGTGTGCGCGCAAAAGTTATGAAGTTATATCATCGAATCTTCCCACCTCAGGCCGAATGCAATAAGAAATAACCAAATAAAAGTGAGAAAATAAAACCCAGGAAGGTGGAAAAAAATGGATCCTACTGAATGACTACAGTTTTATTATGTGTATGTGTGTGTGTGTGTGTGATGGCGGAGGGTTCACGTACTGTCTGTATGTGATTCCGCCTGTTTCAATGTTTAATTCAAGTGGGTGAAAATAAAACACTTCCTCCTCTGGGCTCGGGGAGAGGAGGGAGAATGAAAGAACAAAGTGCAGGGGGGGATGGGGGGGGGATAGATCAAGGGAGGGAGGGGGGAAGATGGAGAGAGAGAGAGAAAAGGAAAAACAAAACAGGAGCGATTGGGGGGTGGGGGGGTCATCTCCACCTCCCCCCCGGACTCCTGGTATATCAGCAGGTAGCATCCTGGGGCTTGGTGATGGCAGATTGCATTAGAGATATGGGCCTGATATTTCATCTAGCCTTTATTACATTTAGTTCACATCAATCGGCTGGCAGCCTGGAGGTAAGAGCTATTTGGCACGCGGCCGGACTCCCCCCCCACTCTGAAATGAAACCCTGAATTAAAGTGCCACCTCAGACATGCAGCGCCTGCATAAGGCGGCGGATTTGATTGGCGCAGCAGAGCCGCGGTTTGGCTACGCCGCGCCGCCCGAGGACTGACTGTTTGAACCCACCGAGGGAAAATCAGCAGCCGGCCAGGGGTATTAGCCGGAGTTCAGACCCCTCGCCTGGGCTGACCAAGCACTTTTCTTGGTTTTATAAGGTCCTAAAGTGCCCAGGGGGAGGGATATGATGGCTGATGAGCACTCTTCCACCGACAGGTTGCATGCCTAAGTGTGTGCGTGCATGTGTCTTTAAGCGTATCCGCTGAAAACACATGTCCATTTACCGTCTTTATAACCATGATATCGTCCATCTCTATTTTTTTTTCCCCCCAACCCCTTGGTGCGTTTTCCACGATCAGCAGTCTACACCACGCTGCGCTGCGTCTTTCAGGTAACACTCGGCTCACTTGGTTTTCTCTCCCCCTGCCGCCGTCTCCCGTAATCCCGGCTGTCACGCGGATTTTCAGCCCTGGCCGAGGAACGGCGGGGGCCCCCTCCGCCTCCGCGCGCCCCTTCTGGCGCTCCCCTCGCCGCTAACCTCGCGGAGGACCGTGAAAACATGTAAAAATCTCCTCTCCACTCGCCCGCTCAAACACTGCCGTGCCGAATCATACAGGCAAAAAAAAAAAAAAAGTAACAGCACCGCAGGGCTCGGATCAATCCGGGGAAAAGAGCATAACACGGGACGGAGAGAGCGGGGATATCGAGCCGAACTTTGGCTTTCTCGACTTACTTCTCGCTCCTATTTCCGCGCCCCAAAGGGAAACGCTTCCTTCATGAAAGTCACAAGGGCGAACGAGCCGGTTTCAGAGGTTATGCATAAATAAATGTTGACGCGATCCCCTTTAAAATATGGGTTATCACTCGAAGGCTGCATGGGGGGGGGGAGGGGGCCTTTCTTCCGAACTCCACGCTCGCAGAGTTACTCACATGTAAAAGGCCTCCCCCCCCCGCTCACTCTCACACACACACACACACACACACGGGATGAAGGGAGATAGAGTGGGAGTGTGCATGTCAGGGGGCAGGCCAAGGCCTCAGTACCTCCAGGCGAGTGTAAAAAAAAAAAATCCCAATAAAACTCTCTGCGGAGAGCGGAAAGGAGGAGGCCTTTCGGTTTTCTCTTCCTCCCGCTGCCCCCCCCCCGAGCCTCGGGCTGTGAGAAACTGCTTGACACCCCGCTCATCGCCCACCGAGCCACTACAGTCCAGCGCGGCGCCGGCGCTAAAGCGTTATTACCGGGGAAACATATTGCAAAGGAGGTAATTACGCAGCATTTAGCCTTTGGGAGGAAATAAAAAAAAAATACAAAAAAGTGACAGAAAACGCGGAGATGTCAGAAAACAGCGTTTTCAGTTCACTGCGACCTGACAGTCATTACAAAACCCTTTTACCAAAGCAGTCAGTGATGTCCTCATGAAAGATACAATTTTTTTTTGTCTCCTGGCCAGACAAAGTGCTTTGTCAGTGAACAATGCAAAAAAAGAAAAGCCCATCTGGGATTATTAATTCTTCAATTTGCGCAGAGAAATAAATGAAGGAGAAATAAATGGCTGTAATTGCAGCGAATGCTCTGATGGATCTCGCCTGTGTTTGCTTTAAACTGACAATAGGAATCTTATCGTGTGTAAACTACGCAACATTACCCCCCCCCCACCCCACCCACCCCAACTCCCTTCCCCGGTATAAAACAGGATTAAACACTGGAGACCGTGACTTCTTCCTCTGAGGTCAAACACAATAGGAGACCATATGATTTAGATTATTCATGTCTCAGAGAAAGGAAACTGACCAACACAGTCATATCCAAACAGCTGGGCCTCATTCTGTCCTTCTCCTCCGTTTATTCTCTCTCTCTCTCTCTCTCTCCGCGCACAAACTTCAAACCACGCCGCGATTGTTTCCTCCCCCCCTCCCTCCGTGCCCGAACTCACGCGCGGGTTTTCAGATACGGCCTGGCATTTCATTATCAGACGGAGGGGGATTACTGGATCGCCCCGATAATGTCAGACGCGCACAAATGCGTCTGAACCATTTCGGATTTGTGCACATCCATATGTTGCGTCCCTTCGAATTCAACCCCGGCAGAAGAAGGCCACAATTAGAAGTCTGTCCCGGGGAGGAGACCAGGACGTGACGTGCTCGTAATGAAAGGAGAGCGCTCGCCATTCTTTTATTAAACAATTATTTCCAAAGAAAAGAAAGCAAACCGCAGTCCACTTAATGGTTTGCAGAAAGCTACAAATTTACAATTAAGATTTCCGTTGCGATTGACCTGTTGTGGTCAAAATGTGGAAAAATGTTTCAGCGACTTGAGATGGAGCCAAAACCACTGGCAGTGAGTTATTATGGGAAAAGAAATATGCGCGCGTGTCAACAGGAAATTACTTAGTTGAGCTTGAAATACTTTTGCGGCATGCTAATGAAAACGTCAACATGAATCATCGCCAGAATAACGACACATCATGAAGGCCCCGCCCAGTCTTACTTGCAGTCGAGCCTCTCGATCTCGAAGTGCGGGTTGAAGTTGAGGACGATGCGCTGCGAGGGCTCCGGCGCCGTGACGATCCAGTGGCAGTTCTGGTGAGGTGGGTACTCCAGGGGGTAGCCGGGGGAGGTGATGTAACCCGCCTCGCTGGCATCCAAGACGCCGCCGCACCCCGACGCTGCGATGGAGACGGAGAGGGAGCGGTTACCGATCGGCCAAGAGTCAAAAAGACAAGTTCAGCAGGAAGAGCACGTTTCCATTTCGGACGCGGCCGCCACGCTTCGCTTCTGCGTGCACGGGGTCGAGGCCTCCGGAAATCCCCGCTAAAGCGTACGCTCCCCGCAAGCAGCGGCTCAGAGGACGCTCCTTCATTTACCCTGTTTCTCCGTATGAAGATGTGATGAGCAACAAATGAACAGTAAAACAAAGAAAGCAATTTGGGCCGTCAGTTAGGGAGGAAATTGGAAAAACTTCTCCATTGTGGATTCTCGGTGTGGGAGGGGGCGGGGACCGCGTGGGTAAGCTATTAAAACAATAAAAGATCATCATTGCTGCTGTGCCGAGCACACGCACACACACACGCACACACACACACACAGCATCACACAGAGCCTTTTTCACCCTCTCCCACACCCAGGCTCTTATCTCTCCAGCTCCCCCGCTGGGAGCGTTCTCCAAGTGTAATTGTTGCTCCGGCAAGCCAATCTGCAAACATTAGGACACATTCCCTGATCCTATCACGCTCTCCCAGGAACAATAGCCTGCCAATGGCATCGCTCGAAAGGCTCAGGCAGGAAGTGACACGCAGACGGCCTGTCTAGTGGGGTTCTTGGAGGGGGGGGAGTCACCCCGACTCTGTAATGAGAAGCAAGCGTCGGCCGACAAAAGCCCTATTCTCTGATTAGGCCCCGACAGCTTCGGCAGCTCCCGCACTTTTGCGTTATCTCCCATAAACACATAAACTCACACGGGCACGCACAAAAGAAACACGTATACGGGCATTCGGCGCGAACGCACGCCCAACGGGATATCGCACGGACGCACAACATCGTTACACAATGCTTCTTTTATTACTCTTGCACTGAAATAGATTTGCAGGCATTATTATTCTTTACGGGCAGGCAGAACGTGTTCTCCATGACAACAGCGAGGGGGTGGTGCCGGCGGTGGTGGTTTAGCCCTCTACCTAGCACCGTGCGTGCGCTGGCTCCTGCGCCGCAGGGATGTCTAAATGTGATGAAATTTATGATATTGAGCTCAAAAGGGGGGAAGAGGGAAGGCGAAGGAAAACAGCGCGGCGCCAGGCATCAAGCTAAAGACCTCGGTCGACCGCCATTAACAAAAACGCGCTACCAAGCGGCGGGCTTAACCACTCAGCCGCTGAGCCCAACGCACTCTTGACATAAATGGGTTGATGTTCTTGCCCGTTTCTTTCAAATTTCTGTGAAAGCGTCAATAAAGGAAGCGGGAAAGAGGAAATAAAAAAAAAAAAACAGCACCAAAGGCTTAAAGTGTAATAGACCCTTCAAGTGTTGACATTTCCACCGCCTATTGTGCTTAAAAGGCGCACTTAAGATTCCCTGACATTTGATAGAGCTGCGATGGCTTCCTTACTTTGTTACCGGAGAGGAGCTACGCCCACGCTCGCACACAGGGGCGCACACAGCTGCCGGTGATTTCATGCGCGACTCTGGCCGCCCACACACACACACACACACACACACGTGCGTGCGCGCGCACGGCTACCCGTGCAAGCTGTTACACAAAATGTGCAACCGACGCCAGTTTCGGATGCGCGCGCAGCTGCTGCCGCTGCTCCACGTTCAAACGGCCACCCACGCACGCACAGACGCGCACGCATCCAAATCCGCACAGAGGGCCCGTCAATCACGGCGGCCGACAGAGGTGGGGGAAAAAATAGCTACCTGAAAAATGTTCAAAAAGATAGCGGGGATGGCAGAGGATGACAGAGACAGACAGAAAGCCACACGCACACACACGCGCGCGCACACAGACACACACACAGACATCTCTTTATCTGCTGCGCCTGTGCAGACAGACAGTCATTGTTGGGGAGCCCATGGGGGGAATGGTGCGCGGGAGGCTATCAGCGCGCGGAGCCTCGGCAGATTAAGCCGTTTGGGGAGATTCCTGCAGCCTCGACACTTTTTTCCCCCCGAGCTGCCCATTCAGTGGCCTCCGAGGAGGGTGAAGGAGGAGAGAAAGGAGCGGGGAAGGGGAGGAGGGTGGGATTATGGTGTGAAGGAAAATGGAAGAGGTGAAGGAGAGGAAGGGAAAGAGGATGAATGGCGGAGAGGAGAGGAAGAGGAGATGAGGAAGGGTGGATTGAAAGGCGGGGGGGCCAGGGCGACGGATAAGAGATGGATCGAGGAAGATTGATCGGAAGGGGAGGAGGGTGAAGGCGGTGGGGAGGGTAGATGTGCGATGGGTGAGTGTGAGGACGTGGGGAGGAAGGTGTGTGTGTGTGTGTGGGGGGGGGCAACAGCAGGGAGAGAGAGAGAGAGAGAGAGAGAGGGGGGAGGTGACAAAAGGTGATGAGGAAGGAAAAATACAGCGGGTGAGAAAAAAAATGTAGTGGGTGAGAGGAGAGATGGAGTGTGTGTGTGTGTGTGTGTGTGTGTGTGTGTGTGTGATGTGCGGAGAGAGAGAGCCTGACGAGCCTCATTAAGACATGCCTGCTCTCCAGCGGCTCCCTGTAGACACTGACCCCACTGGGAAACCTCTGTCAGTCAGCTCACACACACACACACACACACGGACACTGTGTCTGTTTGAGTGTGTGTGTGTGTGTGTGTGTGTGTCTTTGCCAGTGCAGAGAAGAAAAAAAAAAAAAAAAAGAATGATGGCGATGCAGTAACAATGCATCTGCACTAAATGAACCGCTGTGACAAGATTTTGTGACAGATGTGTGTATTTTTTCCTAATTGCTGGCATATCCATAGAAATTACTTATAAAGTATGCATATATAAGTGTGTATATGTGTGTGTGTAAGTGTGTGTGTGTGTGTGTGTGTGTGTGTGTGTGTGTCAAGCAGCATGTTTTGTGGTGTCGGATGAGAAACACAGGGAAAGCGCTCAGGAGCTGCCAGTGAGCTTCATGAATTACACTGTCTCTTCTACTAGAGGAGCCCATCTGTCTGCACACACACACACACACACACACACACACACACACACACATATGCCACATATGTTCCCACCGTGCAGGGACCAAAACCCTATTACATGACAACAATGTCACCACTACCTGTGTGTGTGTGTGTGTGTGTGTGTGTGTGTGTGGACTATGTACGAGGGGGAGTGTATTTGCAGAGTATTTTTCATTAGAGTATTTCTGTGGATGAAACCGAAAAGAAGTATGAATTCCTACGTGTGTGTGTGTGTGTGTGTGTGTGTGTGTGTGTGTAGGCCTCGACGTGCAGCCACACCATTTGTCTTTTTGTATCGCTGTAATGAATGTAAAAAAATCACTGTGTGTGTGTGTATGTGTGCGCACATTTTGTAGTCACTCCGGATCAAGCCGGGCCCAGAGATGTCTTTGTACCCGCTGTGAGAGCCTTTATCTTCATTATCTGAGAAAATGTGCATATGTCTGCATGTCTTATGCTCACGTTGTGTGTGTGTGTGTGTGTGTGTGTGTGTGTGTGTGTGTGTGTGTGTGTGTGTGTGTGTGCGTGCGTGTGTGTGCCCACGCTCTCATTTCTATTAGCCGCCTTATCGGGGGAAGTACGGCGACGTCACGCTCTGGGATAAGCCGAGAGTGTGTGAGGAGAGAGGCGCTGATAAATCCCTCCATCATTCCTAGTGTCTCTCGCCCCTCCCTCCCTCCCTCCCTGCCTTGCCCCCCCCCCCCCCCCCCCCACATTAATTAAAAAGTGCTATCGCCCAGAGTGAGGGAATGAGAGGGGAGAGTGGGCAGCACTCATCCATTCAGTCAAGAGCACGGGGGTTGTCCCTGCGCCTGCTTTTAATCTCACCCATTCCACACTAGACTGGACCCAAGGAGAGGGTGAGGATGAGGAGGAAGGTGTGTGTGTGTGTGTGTGTGTGTGTGTGTGTGTGTGTGTGTGTGTGGGGGGCTCGAAGACCCTTACACTGAGGCAGGCTGACGAAAAGTAATGGGCGAATGAGAATTTAAAAACCATCCTAACGGTCCACCTGCACGGATGTGGAGTTATTTATAAGACAAATTTTAAAGGTTTCTGGGTCATTTAAAAAAAAAAATTTCCATACTTGTTGCAGTCACTTGAGAGCAACGGTTCTGTTTCGGAAAAAAAAACTAAACAGCTGAATTAAAACTGAAAATATCTTACACACTCTTCATATTTCATGATGAATGACGTTAAAGCCCTGGATCTCTTCTACTGCCCTCTCGCGCCCCATCTGGAGATAACGCGCATATTTTAATCGCGACGTACACAGATTCAATTTTCTTATTCAAAAATAATTTAAAAAATAAAGTCGCGGAGGAGTTTGTCGGGTTATCTGGAGAAATTGTGCGGCCTGAGAGAAAGTCGGCGGCGGTGAAAGCGGCCCGGCCTATCGCCGTTTCTCATCGCGCCCTTTCTACATTATCTACAAGCGCGGCAGCTGGAAGGTAAAGAAAACATTCAGAGCCAGTTTAATGAGTAAATGACACTGAAGCTGTAAAAGTTTCAGTTGGGTGTGTGTGTGTGTGTGTGTGTGTGTGTGTGGGGGGGGGGAGTGAACACATGATGCAAAACACGAGCCACCTCAGAGCAACAAACAGTGAGCGGCCGAGAAACGCAACAGACACCTGTTCCGTTAAACGGCGTTAAAAGATTTAAGGCAGGAAATGATTTTTTTTTAAAGAACTAATAAAAGCCACATCAAAGACAGATAATACCCCAAAAATCCTCTTTTCCTCTCTCGCCATCTCCTTTTCTCCCTCTCCATCCCCTAACAGGATAAGTGCCCCATGCTAATCAGCTAAATGCACGATGCTGGCCGTGGTGATCAATGGTTCAATGGATCAATCGGGTAAACAGATGGTTGCTCCTGCCTACAGGGGAGGGGAAGGGGGGGGGTAATAGCGTGGGACTAATCCTCAGCACTACCTGACTAGAGTATCACGTCTCCTTCTCCCTGGGCTCGCTCTTTTGTCTCCGCGTCCTCAGAACCTGCGCCGCCGAAGCACTTTTTGAAAAAGGCCCGCCCCCCCGAGCTGCGATGAATCCAGGAAGAGTCCCTGTGATTCGTTGTCCCGTTCCCCCCCCCCCCCCACAGGATGTTACCTTTCCGTCGAACCGACTGCTTAAAAAACAAAAACACAGTGGATTCTCTTTTAATTCAAACCCTCTTCACTCTCCTCTTTAACCCCGCTCCTGAATTACAGTAAATTTAAAATGCTTCGCCTCTTGACAATGCCGACCCCCCCCCCAACACCCACCCACCGCACTCCGGCTGCTTTCTAAGCCCGTCCCTGAGCACCCTTTAAGACCCCCCACCAGTGCGGCTAATGCGGCAGAGTGAATTTTATTTATGGGGGTCTTGTTTTTAATCTCACCCCGAGCGCGGCTCGGCTGTTTGCGGGGCTCCGTGCGCGAGCCCGGGACTCTCACACCTGACCCGTATCGAACGGGCCGCTTCGGTTTGTCTTCGGCCGAGAATGCTAATGGCCGACCTTGTTTTCCCAGCTGATACCTCTGCGGCCGGGCCCGATTAAAACGGCAGAAATGCAAAGAATGGAGGGAGGGGGGGCTGAGGAGGAGAGAGAAAGAGAAAAAGCAAATGCTAAAAAACCCAGAGACGGTCGGCTCAGTCGGCGGCAGAAATTCGGAAAAAGGAATAATTAAATGAATTGAACCCCAACTCTGGAAGAAGTCGATACCGTAGTTGGGGAGGATGCGCAGCCACCCACTCAATAAACATGCAAATGAGCTGCTTAACGGCCTGAATATTAATGCCGGCGGTACGGAGTAATTAATGTACATGTCACCGAGTCAAACTATTGTGATTACAGTACGAGTGGAGTGGGATATAGAGATTGCAGGGAAGAAGAAGAAGACGTGAAGGGGGATGGCGAGGGTGGGGGCTTTTCTATTCCACGTGGAGGTGCCACCTGCAGAGAGCAGCGGGCCACGACTGGAAACGTCCAAGCGGCGAACATCTTTCACGGATCATTTACCTCGAGACCCCGGAAGAGTTTTATACTGACAGGGGTTTCTGGCTGAGTTGCCCCGGGCGTGCAGCCGTTTGTTCCAAAACATTTTATTTTCCAGGCAGAAAAACACTTTTGCTACTGGAAATGCATCAAGTTTCTGAAGCCCAGATGGAGTCCATCATCAAAAAAGCTGGAAACCTTATGAAAGGGGGGGGGGGGTGATCTTTCATGCAACTCCAACGTTTCATGAGAGCAACATTTTGCGAGCCTGTTTTTTTTTTTGTTGTTGTTGTTGTTTTGGTTCTTTTTACAAATGGCAGATACACTTCACTTCTTTTACTTGCCGCCTCCCTGTTGAGTTGCCGCGGTGATTTTACCCAGCGTTAGCTGCGCCCCCCGCCCGAGACCGCGGTGTCACCTCATAAACCCTTAATACGATCTCTTCCCTCACCGTCCAGTGCCATTCCAGCTCCGTGACCCCTGCACGCTTTGATGTTGCCCTCTCTCTCTCTCTCTCTCTCTCTCTCTGTGTGGTGGTGCCCCCCCCCCTTTCCTCACTCCCTCTGCTCACGTCTGTTTCCCCCCGCGTCACGCGTCTGGTGGATGCCACGCTCGCTTCTCTTTTCACGTCTCTGCGCCCAGGGTACGGCCGCATCTGCCTTCCATTCTCCACTGCAGTCGCCGTCTTTCTTGTCCCCCCCCCCCCCACCCCGGACACTCTGAACCTCCCTGCTCTGTTCCGTCTCCGTTCTGCTCTCTCAGAGTCTTTCTTTCCTCTGGCATCTGTGTGTAATGTGGCTCTTGAGGGGAGCACGGGAGGCAGGGACATGTGGTGCAGTGTCTTGGCAGGAGAGGGAGAAAGAAAGAGAGAGAGAGAGACAGAGAGAAAGAGAGAAAGAGAGAGAGAGAGAGAGAGAGAGAGAGGGAAGGGAGATGGAGCTCCTTGCTTGCCTGGTGGCTGCCAAGAGGCCCACATCTGTCTCTGATCAACGGGTACACAGGCATTCAGTAAAACACACACACAAACATTCAGAGGGATGGCTGGGATGACTGTCCTATTTAAAACAGGCAGCTCAGACATGAACACAACAGAGCCGGCTCTGGTTTAGGAACTCCATCACTCGGGCCAAACGTAAACTACCCTACATCTTATGGAGTGCGTTATAAAGCGGAAAAAAGAACAAATAAGTCACGGGAGCGAGCGTGATTAAGCAAAGCGGCCAGCGCGAAACAACAGGAACTGTCGCGCTTCCTTTTGCGCGCAGTTCCCATGCGGCGACAGGGCGGCACAGCCACATAAAACCTCCAAGCTGTGACTCCCGGAGTCAAACCGCCATAAAAGAAGAAGAGAGGGGCGAGGATGCCGGAGCAGGCGCCGTGTGTCATCCCGCCGCTGGCGTCACTCCTCCGCGCGGCGAAGCCACCTTCCACCCCCCCCACCTCACCTCCAACCGACACCTATCCGAGCCTATCTCCAACCTGCGCGCCTCCCGGGGCAGATAAGCAACAGCTAATGAATGACGCGTTATTATCCGACTCATTTCTCCCGCGGTTGAGCGGGCGGAACGCGGCGCTCCCCGCTGTTAAATCCACATTTGTGCGCTTTCGTTTGGCGCTGCGTCGTGCCCCCGCGGTAGTCAATCAAATGCGCGTCGCCGCTGCTTTCCGACTTAGGGAGAATTCGCTCTGCCGAAGTGCCGTGAAGCAAAGGGTCGGAGCCGTAATCTCCCCTGTTTATTGCGATTTGATTGCAGGGAGCGCGCGGAGGTGACGGTGCGCCGCCGCCTGGAGCTGCCGGCGCTCAGCCACCAGCAGCCCTGCCCTCACCCCGCACACACGGCACCGATGGAGCACGGGGGGGAAATGAAGGAGGCGAGGGGGGGGTCTCTTGGTGGAAGAAAATGATTATAATGGCGACGATTACACCCCTAACTCCTCAAATCCTATAACGACGCTGGAGCTTTTACGCACGGTTTTCTTGGACACCGGCGAATTTGTAAAATCGCAGGTTGCAGCCCCCGCGCCTGAGACCTGCTCTCACGTTCTCACCCCGATGCCAAAGCGCATTTTAAATCAGCCCCTGCTATAATTAAATCAAAAAAAACAACGGGGCAAACAATGTGTTTGAATTTCCAGCAGCTCCATGCATATAATCAGCTCATTCACAGTCCGCCGACCCAGACACGTTACTGTTTCCGATCTGCTAAATATTTGATGGAAGAGTCCTTTAGTTTGAAATGTGGAACGAGTAAGACCGAGTTAATTTGAATTTTAAAACAAGTCGCCGTAGTTGCTGTGATATCATTAGGCGTATATACACATACACACACGGATACAGTATGTACATCACGTGCCTTCCTTACCATGTTTAGGGGGCAAACATTCAAGAGACCAATCACACAACGGAGATGATGTGAAAATTACGACAAGGAATTCGTTTCAAATCATTTCAAACATGATCACCGCAGTGTTTGGAACTAAATCCACGCTTGTGCGACTGAGTAATATTATTTCTTTTCGCGTGTTTCTGGCTGAGACAGAGCTTTCGTTAAAAAATAAGAAAGAAGTAACCAAAGCTCACCCTCCTCTCCTCCGACTCTCAGCGCCAGATGACACAGTGCCATTAAAAATCCAATCACCGATGGCACAAAATCCATCTTGGACGATTCAGAAACTCTCGGAGAGCTTTTAAGTTCTTAATGTTTCCACCGCGTATGAAATTAATTCTGCTGCTCCTCCAAAAAAAACACCCAACAAAATCCACACCCCTCCAGGAACCAAAAAAAATCGCTGGTGACAGTCAAAATTACACAACTTCAGCAATAATCCCACGGCGTCTGACAACTACATGTCAGTGAGGATTGTTATTTACGCAGCCCCTTTGCCTTTTAAGTCTGTCCATTCAGAGGAGCGGAACCACTCAACCTCATCCGAAACTAGTGGGGGAAAAAAAAAACCAAACTCCTGGGTCCAAACTGCGCGTGTACCGCGGCTGGGAGACTCCGGAGGGGTCCGGACGGCGGCTCCAGCGCGCGTCAAGTTCCGAGCGAGAGGGCTCCCAGCCCCCGTATCCCCGTCTCCGCGTCCCCGCTTGGGTTGGGAGATTTTTTTTTTTGCGCACACGAGGGTTGGTTCTCCCGTCGGGAGGGCTCAAGTCCTCACGGTAAGACAGCTCCCGGAGCCGCGGCAGCCTCGGTCCCCGAGCGTCACAAGGTGATCTTCGCCGCGGCGCAAAAAGTCGCGGAGTCGTAAATAAAGGAGCGCTGCGCTCTCGCTTTTCCGAAAAAGGCGAAAACCGAACAGACCGCCGGTCATGTCACGTCTCTCCCGTGCTTGTCCTCTCTCCTGGCAAGCGGCTCCGCTGCACCGGCGTACGCGTCTGCGTGTGTGCGCGCGCGAGAGAGTGTGTGTGTGTCCGCGTGTGTTGCTGACTGACTGAGCGAGGAGCGAACGCGTGCGGAGCGATCGCGCTTTTTGAGCCGGGCAGCTATCGCGTTACAGCCACGGCGCCTCGGCTCCGCCCCCCTCCCGTCAGAGAGAGAGCGAGCGAGAGAGAGAGAGAACGTGCACGCGCCACAGTCTCTCCCTCTTTCTCTCTCATGCACGCGCACACAAACACATAAAGGACGCCCCCCCCCTCTTTTCAGAAGATAGGACAGATATGAACTCTTCCACAGAAAAGGCCGAGATAAGACATATTGTGATGGTAAACCCGGGGAGCAGAACTTCTCCTGGGGCTGTTTTCTATGGAACAGAGAGGAGAGATGAGGGGAGGAAGGGAGGAAGGGGGAGGGAGAAAAATCCCAGAAAGAGTGAGAGGAGAGAGGAGTGTCTGACTGACAAGAGGGTGTGTGTGTGTGTGTTTGTGCTGGAGGGAGGGAGGGGGCGGCGGCGGTCGCGCGGAAAAATGGCACGCGGCCGCCTTTCACCGCAGGAGACACATCAAACGGACGGGGCCAATGTCAAAGCCCTCGACTCAACAAGAGGGGAGAGCCCACCTCGGCCCTGCCCAGTCCCGGCCCTGCAATCTGCAGGGCCTAAATACAGAGCGGGAGGCCGTGTAATGACACAGTAGCGAGCCCAAAATAATCTGCTGAGAAAGGCCTCTGCAGCGTCCAGCCCATGCGCCCTGCCCGTGGCTTGTATTACCGTGTAATGTAATGGACTGGGCCGAGGGCCGGGCCGTATAATGAGGTACAGTATGTAGCCTCGCTGGCATCTTTATTTGGAACGGCAAGGTGCATTCCTAAAGGTCAGGACACATGGGGAACTTTCTGAGGCGGCCAAATGTACTGTACGCCGCCCGCCCGGAACTTTTTTTTTTTTTTTTACCGGTGCAATCTTCTTCTTCTTTTTTTTTTTTTTGTTGACGGGAATCAAATTTAATGTCAGAGGTGCGGGAGGCCTTGTAGAGCGGCGCTGAACAGAAAAAAAACAACAAAAAAACATAAGGCAGCAGCCGTGATCTGGGCCCCCGGATCGTGACAGTGACGAGTTGTAAACAACGTCAACAAAAGCGCCCCCGACGCCCTTGACGGAAGGTTGCGTGACAGGTCTGTGTGTCACTGTCTGTCTGTCACCTTAGTCAGCCGTCACCCCCCCACAAGGTCGACTCAACGGCACTAACTTGCAGCGTTCTTACCGCCCGCCACACAGGCGTCACCAGGGGCCGACCGCCCGCCACCGTGCCGCCCCGCTTCATTTTCCGCGGCCGCTCCTGTGTGCGTTCAGCGGTGAGAAAGCGTCGATTCAGCTGTTTTTTTTTGTTTTTTTTTAACCGGGCGCTCGCTGATCTCTCTGCTCGACCCCCGTGGTGACCCTTTCATCGGGATGTAGAAAGATGGAGAGGGTTAAAGGAAGAGAGAGGGAGAGAACACGGAGCCAGTATAAAACCTTTAAGCAACACTGGGTCACTTTCTGTTCTGCCTCCCCCCTCCCCCGTCCCCAAGGGGTCATCTGATACTCCTCTCTCCCATTCGTCAACATCTCTGCCCCCACCCTCAGCTTTCAGCCCCCAAAATATTGGGTCAACACATGGCTAATGGAGGGCAGCACAGATAGAGATGCAGAGGGAGCGCTGCGAAGCGGAACGTGTTTGTATCCGTCCCACGAGGGAATATGTGAACGCCGCAGCCTTCCGATACACGTGCTCGTATTCCCGTTAAGTCACGGGTTTTGTACGCGCGCACACACACCAACGCACACACGCTTTCTCCTCCCGACGTCTTTCTCCCCGGGTCTCGCCGCCATCGCTCCCTCTGCCCTCGGAACCCAGCGGACGGACGGCTGCCGTGCAGCCGGGCTCCTCGCCCCGGCACACCTGCACCGTGTGCGCTCACGGGCGGCGGAGGGGAAAACAACAGGGACTTTCTCCCCCGTTGTTGTTGTTGTGTGTGTGCGTGTGTGTGTGTGTGTGTGTGTGTGTGAGAGAGAGTGAGAGAGAGAGGGAGATACCAACTGCTGCCATACTCTCTTATCACAACCTGCTCCGGAGACTGACAGCATGACTGATAACCTCCCCCCCCACATCTGTCACACATAAACACACCCCCTCTCTACTGCTTCCACTCACTCAAATGCCCCCCCCACCACACACACACACACACACACACACACCCTCCTCACATCAGCGTGTGGTGCTGTAGGTCCAAGGAGGGAAAAGCGGCCTTTCTGCGAGCTTGAGTGATCCCAGGCTGACGCCCTTTCAGATTCCTCCTCTTCATCACCGGCAGACGTGGCTTCAGATCTAAGGGCGGGTGTGTGTGTGGGGTGGGGGGGGGGGTTGAGATAAGCTCGAGATCGCCCCGTCTCCACCCTATCAGCATCTCCACTGTGTGTGTGTGTGTGTGTGTGTGTGTGTGTGGGGGGAGTTTTGCAACCCCTTTGGTATTCATTGACACCTCAGCCGGCAGTATCGGAGGTTTCCAGCCTCCTGATTGGTGTACGCGCCGACACATCCACACATACCAGCGCGCAGGTTGGAGGCGGAGCTCCGTCCGGGGGCCTGCAGAATAAACTCGCGCAGCCTCTTTAATCTTCAAACCTTCTGTTTGTTGTATTTTTTTTTTTTTTATCTCCACACACAAATTTGTTGCTGCTGCACTGACCCAATTTTCCCCTTGGGATCATTAAAGTTTCATCTGATCCTTATCGTATAAGCACACACACACACACACACACACACACACACACACACACCCTCATCTGCCCTGTGATATTTCCAAATATTCCCACACCATTTCCTCCGGTGAGAAGGATCCCCACCCCCCTACCCGCCGCCGCTTTTCTCCGGGAGGCACAAATCTCTCACATCTTCTGCTATTTCTAGCCCGACTGCCACCGTCGGATTCCTGATGGGCCACCCAGGCGATGGGCATGCCCTGGCCAGGGTAATAATTACACACACACACACACACACACAGACTCGCAACCTACTGTACCGCATGCACTAATCTTAGCTCTGCTGCGCTGGCTGCTTGGGTTGTATAGAAACATCTGGTGTCTGTCTGCTGTCTCAACACCGCTCCTCCCTCTGTGAGCCACTGTATGCGCTACCTTCAACAGCAAAAAAAAAAAAACACTCAATCATCCAAACACTTTCAGCTGCAGCTAGAAAAAGCGAGCGCACACACACACACACACACACTGGAGAGACAGAGAGGAAACCTCGAACACCCTCAGAAACACCAGAGCTTGCCGAGCAGGTTTTCGTCCATCGGCGGTGTTGCAAGCTGGAGCGGACTGAATCTGAGATTGTGCGGTTGCTAAGATCAGCCCCCTCCCTCCCCTCATGGGCAAAACCGGCTCCGGGTCTGGAGTTCCATCCAGACTCGTTTCAGCGCCGGATGACTCCCTCCGCAGTACGCGGCCGAGCCTGAAGGGGGCAGGCAACTGCATGGAGCCGAGGCGGAGCCGGCGCCAGGGCTCCGGGAGCTGTTTGGGGCGCACGTCGTAAAAACACAAACACCTGACGTCGGATGAAGGCGCGCGCTGAAAATGACTAATATGCATCTGTCCAGCCGGATGGATCTGATTTGCTCAATCCAAAGCGTGTCAGAGCGTTGGAGCCGAGGGAGACTTTGTGAGTCACGCGGCAAATAAGTCACGGCGGATGATCGGCGTTTGGACGCTGATTCACCGGCCTGCTCAGGAGCGTTCGCAAAGCGTTGTTTGCCCGCTTTAATTGCTGAGATGCCTGCTCTATTCCCCCGGCCGCCCCTCGCGTACGATACAGCATCATTATCCAGCGTGTGCGCGGCGGCGGAGAAGGGAGACAGGCACCTTCCTCCGCCTTTTTTTTTTCTTCTTCCACCCGGATCTATTTTACTTCTGCTCCTGTCTCTTTCATCCCTTTCCACTGGTCCTGCTGTGTGTCTTTATAGTCACATCAAAGTGACCTTCGCCACCCTGTTCCCTCCGACTCCCCCACCCCTCCACCCACCCGCCCCTCCTTTTAGTGTGGAGCCCAGAGAGAATCACACACACACACACATAGAGGGGAGGGGGGAGAGGCCTAATACACATATTTTCCAGGCTGCGCTACAATACCTGACGCACTGAGAGGTTTTCTAATAACAATGGAAATACAGTCGCATGAAAACGTCAGTGCAGATGCGACAGCTAATCTGTTTTGGCCTTTTTCTTTGCAGCTTGACAAAAAAGACAACAACAACAAACTGTTGTTGAGCTCAGAAAAAAAGGGAGAAATCCACTCCAGTGTGAACTTCTGCATCGAAATTCGATTTTTAAAAATTTTTACACGCTGTCCCCCAACGCGTGTGAAAGTGCCCCCGCACCCCTCGCCTTTAAAAAAAAAAAAAAAATTATTTGTTGGGTTCGACCCCACTCCATCACGGCGGGAGTGAGCGCGGCATTAGGAGGCAATAATAAAGAAGACAAGAGGCCATTCTCCGCGCCTTGTTTACTCTGCGGGGCCTTTATCGCTCGGCCTCCCAAGTACAGATCAGCACTTGACAAACCGGGGAGAGAAAACACTGGCGGACAAGTGCATGCTAATGAGAGAGAGAGAGAGGGAGAGAGAGCGAGAATCAGAGGTGGTGGTGGTGGTGGTGGGGGGGTAAAAAAGCGTTGCACAGCGAGCAGCCCCAGTTTTTGTCTCCTGCTTCCACCGACTAAGAGGAACCGCATCTCTGATGTCAGGCTCTTAAACGTTAGGCACGCACGCTGTGACTGAACACGCACTGTAACGTTTCATATAAATATACATATTCACCGTACGGGTTTTAGATAGAGTGGGGGATTGGGAGAGGACGGCAGGAAAAGAAAGAAAGAGAGAGGATTTGAAACATTCCGCGTTTACCCACGATTATAAGTCGCGCCAGCGAAGCTGCTCGGCGCGAGACAAAAAAAAAGATGAAGACGGAGGAAAAGAGAGACGGGAGGCAGATGGGAGAGGGAAGACGGGGATGGGAAGGAGATTTGCCGGGCATCTGCTGCGGGAGGAAGAGGATGGCGGCGAGGAAGAGGCGCCTCATTAACAGAAATGGGCGCCGATGCGGGGGGGGGTGGAGGCGGCGGGCGCAGTTTTAGAAAGGCAAACATGTTTGCTAAAAGGCGGCTCGCTTAACGTGGTTTAACCCCGGTGCATTCACATTACCATGCTAACCTTATCGATACCGTGTGTGTGTGTGTGTGTGTGAGCTGGAGACGCGCTAAGCACTCAGCCCCATTACTAAAACCTAATTGACTTACAGCCTTCTGACCACAAAGGTAACATCTGTGTCAGTCATGTAAGCGAGTGCCCCGCATCACCTCTGTCGCACGCACAAAGACACACACACACACACTTCTAAATGACATTAGCGTCATCGTGCGTCCCTTCGCCACTGATTGACCTTGATACGCACCGGCGGACGCGACGCGTTTTTGTCTCCTCGGGACGAGATGGGGCGGGGATGGCGGGACACACGGGCATTAACCCCGCTTAACATATCGCCTCCCCCCCAGTTTTCCTCTTTAGCATCTTATCCCATGCGGCCTGTGGGGGGGGGTCCGGTTTTTACAGGATTTGTAAGGGACCGGAAAAAACCCAGAGTGGCTGCAGCAGGGGTTGATGCATTCATACAGTTACCATCCTGAGTTGGAGACCCAGGCTTTCGGCGCGCATGCGACGCTCAGACCGGCCAGAGATGAAGACGGGCGGAGGAAGAATCGGCCGACAGGTGAACGAGACCAGCCCGAGGGTCCGTCGTTTTTTAGCGACGGGTACGGAATATTAAATACGGGACAGGAGACACCTTAGCATCACTCTGCTATTATTGAAAATGACTAATATATTCTGAGGAGAGGGAGACGGGGAGAGAAAGAGAGATGGATGAGATACGGAATCCGATGGAGACTGACACTCAATCTTTCTGAATAGTAATCCAATAACGTCTCCCGAGTTTCCTTATGGTTAATCAATTGTGCCGGAGCGCAGAAACAAATCACCATATCGCCGAGTCAATAACCGTCAGTCATGGAAATACCTCGCCTCAGCTGTCAGTGTTTATCAAGCCCGGCCGAGTCCTCGTCTCTCGCTGCCGCGGCGGGGAGGAGGGGGGTATGTTTGGTATGCGCTCTCACGGCCTCCTACGGTGTCCCGGGCCGGGTGCAATTTAGATAGCGATAAGCAGGAGATAGCGATGTGCCGTCAAGCGCGCCCTGACCTCAGGTGAAACCGAGCTCCGACCGAAAGTGGAGACGGATGAGGATGTGCGGCAAACACAACAAACAGGTTTATCAGGGGGGGGGGCAGGTGGCCTCACACCTTCACAACACACACACACACACACAAGACAGATCCTCAGCACCACAGATGTTTTCAAGAATGATTTCTGACTCCCTCCCCAACGCACACAAACGCAGGTCTCTTACTTTTGCGGGTGAACCCGGGCGGTGCCGGTCGGCGCCGGCTCCCTCAGGCCCATCTTCATCCCGGTGAGCGCCGCCGCCGGAGCCGCTCTCCCTCATCTCGAGCCGAGGCGTGGGAATCTCGACCTTGGGCAGAGAGGGGGGGGAAAGCACTTAATCAGCGTAAACTCAAAGAGCACGGCCGAGGCCCGAGAGCGCGGTAACTGCAGCGAGGCGACGCTGTCGAGGGCCCATGATGAATGAAACATGTGTTGGCGCTGACCTAGATAAACCGACGTTCGGTGTTCGCCGCTGACATCACAACCCGCCCAGCGCCCGAGGGCATGTTTTTTTGGTGTTTTTTTAAAAAACATAATAATACGCTTCTGTTTTCGCCTTTTCCTCCTCCGTCTTCGCTGAGAAGACGAGCAATCCACCAATCGGGAGTCGGCGCGCACAAGCGGCTGCCCGCGACTTTTTCGTTCGGGCGCCGTTTCATTCGCTGGCATTGACAGAAAATGTCGAACTAGTATTCCTTAAGTGGGGCTTCTTTTAAGTCCTAAGCAAAGCTTTGTATGCGAAGTTCTTTTGTAACCAGATTAGCAGAATCCTCGTCCGCCTTGATTCTACGTCTCCTTTCTAAAACATACAGTAATTAGGGAGCTCGGAGGGTTTTTGTTTTTTTTGACTTTCCTTTCTCTCTTTAAACGAGGTGGAAATCCCATCTGACGGTACGACCGGATAATTGAATTATGGGAGATGTTTTTGATTGTTGCGCGCACCGCTGGATATTTATCTCTTCATCAATATTAAATAGGGTTTGCGGCTTCGCATTGTTGTCCACCTGACGGCGGATGTTCCTCCGCGGCCCCCGGTTGCACGGCGTAACAACCGCTGATTGTATTTTTTTTCCTTTTTCTTTCCAAGCGGATTTATTTGTTTAATTGCTCAGACGCATTTTTGTGAACTGATGCCGCAATTCAAGGTCTAACGGAGTTGTCCGCTGCCTCGGTGTAACTCTTGTTGTCTTTTCGACTCCGACAGCCAGAGAACTGACTGGTGCACTCCGAGTGTTTGCGCGCAAAACCAGGCAAATTGAGCCGAAAAAAATATTGCTCCTGTGTCCACGGACCAGTAATGTTCGCCACGTTTGCCTCCTTGTCTTGAAGATTCCGAGGGAGTTGTGAGCAATCGCAGAACTCCTCTGCGTTAAAAAAAAAGCGTCGCCCACATGAGCGCCTGAAGCATAAATTCGGCGCCGAACGCGGCGTTTTGTTTGGCTGTTTTTCGAGCTTCTGCTTCTGCACGCAGCGCACGCATGAATCTGTTCCTAACAGAGCTTAATGAACTTTGAGCTGAGCTGAATCGGATGAGGCAGACGCTAAAACAAACCTCCCGTGGCGCCGCGCAGACATAATGGGAATCTGCCCCGAGGTCAAAAGTCTGGTGAAATAATAGTATTTATTTCCTAATGAATTATCAATTAATTAGTAAATTATTGAGCCTCCTAAGGCAGCCTTCGCTGATTGGCTGACCTAATATCCAGGCTGCTGATCTTTCCTATCGCAAACTTATGAAGATGAGCTTTCTGCTGGGATGCTCTCAGAATGAGAAACGGGGAGTTTGATTTCCTTTTAGTCGAGGTTGAGTGCCTCACGTGCCTTTTGTTCCCATCGCAGCCTCTCCTTTCGCGAGGCGCATTTTAAGGGAATAATCATCGCGGTCGCCGTCATTTTCTGAAGGAAACGTCCTGACAAAAGCTTCTGCCTGAGTCATTTCTGACAGGAAACTCCACCAAACGTTCGAAATGGCTGTTTAATTTGAATAATTGTTCCTGTGAAAAGAGCTGCAAAGGACCGACCCCCCCCCTTTAAAGACTTGGCTGAGATGCTCCAACTTCACACACAGACAGTCGCCCATTAACATCCTCATTAGTGAAAAGCTGCTAAATATACACTCTCCGTCCCGCGAGAGGAGGCTGATGTGTGTCAGCGTTCACGTTGAACACCCCCGAGATTAATTCTGCTCTTTGCCGGGGTTTCGTCGGCCTTGTGTGTGACCCTCGTGTGGTTTGACAGCGAGAGTCAGAGTCGGGCGCAGTTCAGGAGCAGGAGTCCACCCTGGACTAAATTACTGTGCTGTACGTAAGAGAGAAAGTGACAGCGATGTAAGAAACGACCTCCCTTTCCCTTTCTTTCTCTTTCCCCGCCTCTCACCTCTGTTTCTTTTGAAGGCGAAACAACAATGGCACCATTAAGTGTCTGAGGGGGGGTCTTTGATTTGAATGGACCCTAAATGGGGCCTTTTAACATCCAGTGAAGGAGTAGAGGGGGGAGGGGGGAGGGGGGTCAGGGGCTGAGAAGAAGGGAGTCAAGGAGAAGGGCAACTTTGTTCAGTGCTCTTTAAACCGGCTTTTAAGATGCCTGCTATCAATAACAGTCAAACTGGAATGTTGGAATAAGTTAATATCTGCAAAACAATCATCTGACAATCATTTTGACTGACATGTGGTAAACAGACCTGCCTCGCTCTCTCCAGCATCGTCCCCACCGGCGCAGATCCATCGCCTGTATTTTGTCAAACCGCGGAAACAGTCACCCCCAAGTCGCCCGCCGTCGGGTGAAGAGCTCTCAATGAAGACGGAGTAAGCTGTCAATCAAAAAACAGCCCGGGCAGAGACGGGCGCGTTCCAAAAAGCAGCGATTTATATGCAGCGCGTCGCACGTTTTTGGACGGCGACGAGTTGTCCCACGGATCATTAGGCGGGGAGGACAGGACGGCGAGCGACATCCAACGCCAACATTTTAAGTGGAGAAGCTGCAGTTAGGCGATAAAGACATGAATGTTATTTGCAGGACTCTCGTTCGTGCCCATCTGCCTCCTCCAACCCCACAACCTTATTTTCCATGCTACTTCCTTGATGATGACCCGAGCCTTGTCACAACCCATAAACCCGGGACGAACATATATATATATATATGTACTGTTTTGTGTATTGATTTGTACGACCGGGAAAACAGAGGAGGAAGCTGGACGATAAGAAATGAGGAAGAAGAGGAACAATCATGATGCAAGGGAGAGGGAAGAGGAGAGAGAAACTGTCATATCCCCACTGTAATAGGGGAAAGGGAGCCTTTGCTGATTGGAGTTGCCATGGCAATGGTTGGCACCTAGTGCATGTGCGCGACTCCGCGTGTGCATCTGCGCCCGGTTGTGTTTGTGTGCTCAGGGGTTTTGTGTACGTGAATGCGCGTCTGAGCATCTGGAAATGTTTGTTTTTGTGTGCACGCGTGTGTGTGTGTGTGTGTGTGTGTGTGTGTGTGTGTGCAGAGGTGGAGGTTTGAATGGCAAGGGGGGGGGGGGGGCTTGTTGGGGGGGATTATCAGTGTTGTCAGAGGCAAATGAGGAAGGGGACCAGAGAGGCACAACAAAGCGCTTGGTGGCTCGCTCTGCGGATGGCAAACACACTGTAAACACACAACGGGGGGGGTTAAGTGTGAGATACACTGACGCACTGGCAACACTGTCCTGAACTTCCACGCGGCCGCGCACGTTGGACTGAGCGGATCCGAGCCGGGAGGAAAGAAAGAGGAGGAGAGAGAGCCCTTACGTGATCACGGACGCTCGTCCGAAATCCTCAAAACGGCGCCACAGTCGCCTCCTCGGACGCCAGCTCCTTCCGGCCGCGGAGCCGAGTTACTCAAGAGGCAGGAAAACCGTGGAAACGCGCGCCGCCCTGACTCAAACGCGCACATCCACACCTCGCCTGTGAAGGGAAGTACAGGAGGAAAAAAAAAAACTCAGAACACACACAAATGAAGGTAAACACAGAAAATCTCGCCCCGTAAATTGACAGCCTGTGTGGGCTGGCGTTGCATCTTCAGCACACACACACACACACACAGAAACCGTGCAAAATGTGAACCATATTGGGTGTGTTTCTAATGCAATTGCTCTCTGACAGCGACACACACACACACACACACGCACAAACCCTACAGGTAATGATGGCAGCCAGACTCATTATTTTCAATCCCAGGTTCCAGGGAGGTTACCGTCTAAAGGTCATGACAATAGCCTCTAATTGTTTTTCGGGGTGGGGGTGTGTGTGTGTGTGTGTGTGTGTGGGGGGGTGTCACAAACCTGTTTGTCTGAGCCGGCACCTCGCATGTCAGGCTCATTATTAATAATGGGCCACATGGCGTCGCACGCCCCGAGCCGAGCGAGCCAAACTTCGGAACTGGCGGAGGAGGCGTTTTTTTTTTTTTTCGGAGGCGGGCTGGACGCCGCGCCGCTGAAACCCACACAGCGAGTCTATTGGCCGGACTATGTCTTGGACCGTGTGTCTGCAGTTTATCTAAAAGGATTAATCTTTGACACCAAGTTTTTTTTTTTCTTTCGGGGTGGGACTTTTTGGATGCGTTTCTGCTCAACACTTCCCACACATCACCTGTCAACATCGTGGGCAGATCTTTTTTTCCCCTGAATATTCTACTAACAAACTTTTTTTTGCGCCGTGGTGCTCACTTTTCTGAGTTTTTCAGTTTCGCTGGCTATACCGCTGAAATATGCACCACATGAAACGACCCACTAATCTGTGCGGGCAAGAGGCCGAGAGGGTTGATATGGTAAAAAGAAAACAAGGCGGATGTATTTTGGTCCTCAACCGTTGCTGCAGTAAACTTTATTTAAAACTCTGAGCTGAAAGCCAGAGCAAGAGACCTGAAAATAAGTTGGATAAGTTTTTGGAGGAGAAAGTCCAACTTCTTGTGAAGTTGTAATCACAGAGGAGTCCTCACTAATTCTCGCCACGTTCCTTAGATTAAAATAATAAAACCGGGGTTTGGCTTGAGATGGTCATTAAATTTGAGACCTGAGCACGTGATTACGCCAAGACCTCGGACTTTTAAAGTTGAGCCTTTCTCCGTTTGCAGCATGATTATCTTGGAGGGGAGAAAGAAACATCCAATTACTCTTTCGTTCGGCGCACACATGGAAACTAGCTCAGGTAGATTTGGGTCTCGATCGCCTCGCGACGGTTATTATGCCGAGAAACCGATGGTGATTACAAGGTTTCTAATATCCGGAGCCAGTCGCTGCTGAGAAAAGGCCAGTTTACATTCCGACTTCCTGCCGAGTAAATACAACAATCCGCCTGAGCCTGTTGTCATTTCACTTCTACTTCAAATCCTCAGCTGCCGTGGGAAAGTGCTCACATCCATAAATCATTCACTCGTTCCTCTGCAACCCAGATACGGAGGAGTCGGTTGCATCGCGGCCTGCAGCCTCCTATCGCGCATTATATCCACGCTCTGCGGGACTGTGACAGAAAATCCCGCCACGAGTTTACCGACTTAGTAAATGTCAATCTCTCTGAGGTTCGTGATAGAGACTTGCCACCACGCGTCCACAATAGGCTTTTTGTGACGGATTCGGTGCCCCGATAATTAGGCCCGGGGCCGGAGGGGCGGGCTAAGACTGGGATGCCATTTGCGGCGCGTGTGCAGGGAGGGTAACCGAGCTGATCCACGCTGCACAATGGAGCGGCTGCTGCTGCGAACGATAGCAAGGTCATCGCCGCTGCAGCAGGACCCTGTGTGTGTGTGTGTGTGTGTGTGTGTGTGTGTGTGAAAGAGAGAGAGAGCGTGGCTCCATTTCCGTGCATTTGTCCGAGCACTTTCCCAACTTTCCAAACGAATGAAATGCAAATGAAGTACATTACCAGCGACTTTATCAGAGCGTATAAAATATCTTACACAAGTCGTACGCCGGGTGTTTAAGATTGATGATGGCACCGTCACACTTAGCTCTCTAATAAGAAGACATCGCTGGCCCACAGCCACAGAGAAAAATCGAGGAATGAACTGTTTAAAAGCGGCTATATTTAACAATATGTTGTTGCCGTATCGTATTTCACGTTGTCTGGAGACTGTTATGAGGATATCTGGGCTGGCAGCCAAAACAGCTCAGCATTCCCCTCCGTTCACCGTCCAGTTCAAGTTTTAACTCTGCACCAGTAATAGAAAAATATCTGTTATTGTTCAAAATTTTATTTTGAAATTTGTTTTCTTTGTGACGTGGAAAAATCTGGCTCGTGTGAGAAAAAAGAGAGGTGTGTGTACAAGCAGGGGAAACCGACTGTACCTGTGAGCCGCTGCCACTGCGGCGTGCTCCTCAGCGGCGACGACTCCCGGCACCACCACCACCACCACCCCCAACCTCCCGCCTCCGAACGACGTTTGCTGTTTGGCGAGAAGAGACACGCAGACAAACGGAGACCATCAGCGCAGAGACATTTGCTTTTCAAATCGATCCGCGGCCAATTTCAAGTTGTTTTCATCTATTCTGATTGATTGGACCTCTGCTCAGAGTTTTGTGTTTGTGTGTGTGTGTGTGTGTGTGTGTGTGGGGGGGGTTGTTGTGAGACGCTTGCCTCTGGCATTCAGTGAAATAAGTGAAAACACCCGTGACGCCTTCACCGCGCCGAAGACGAAATCAAACTCACCTCGGCCGGCAGTGATGGAGAAGTGTGCTCATGGGTGTCGGTGACATCACAGGTGGTGGCGGTGGTGGTGGAGGGGGGGTGGTCCCGGCTTCAGCACAGCTGCATGATCATTCACTTTCACAATACACACAGTCATCTCATCCATAGTTAACACAAAAACATATTGATTGCTGCTTGATGGATGCGGCTGTACAGCGCGCGGAGGCTGAAACAGATGTCAGCTCCTCCTCGCTGATAAATTACTGTCAGAGCGCCGCTACACGCGCTCTTTTTTTTTAAAAGGAGACAAATTTCTCACAAAGATCGGAAGCGATCGAAGAGTCGACAAGAACAGCTGGAAGTCGGAAGCAATGTGAAAAGGGCGCCAATCAAAAGATTAATGCGGCAAATTAAGACGAGATGATTTATTACAGTTCTGCACCATAATCTGGTGTGTTTACACGTCTTGGATATGATCAGGGCTGTTATTTTCAGTGACATCCCCATCTCTTATTACCTCATTGAAAATACATATGCGACGGTCATACAAATACAAGCTGGGATTCGGCAAACGCTGGAATGTAAGCAAAAAAAAGCGAGGAAAATTCCAGCTTGCGAACAGAGAAGGCAGGGTGCTGAAAATGTCAAATTAGCGCTATTTATTAAAATCTTCCTCCTCTGCCTCGCTGCGCCCTGGATTTCCTTCTGGTGCGATAAGTTGTTTTTATTTTTAATGAATTGGCCAGCAGCCAGCGGCACGATATCACCCCGACAATGGCAGCGCCCGCACGCCGCTAAATATCTGATGGGTTCTGCCGATTTCTCGGCCGATGCCGAGCGCTAAGTACGGATGCCATTAGAGCAGGCGAGGCGGTCCCCAGCCATTATCTTAGCAACGCCATCTTGACATAAACATTTTGGAGGCAATTAAAGATTGCGCGCCGCGTGTGTGTGTGTGCGCGTGCGCGCGAGTAGCTGTCAAAGAGCAATTACGGGCGACGATGTCCTCAATGCGGTTCCGGACAGCTCGTTTTCATATCAGAGGAGGCCGCGACGGCTCGCAGTTTGATTAATGCGTCCTCGGGGCGCGCGAGCGAAAAAACCCCACGCACGATAAAATCACACGGGGCCCAAACAAATAACACGCACACGCGGAGATGCGATGGATGCGAGGCAGTAAGTGGCTCCTAATTGATGCGCTACATCCTTTGTTTCATTATTTACAGGCCCGCCTCATTATTCTAACATTCCCCACTCTAAGTACTTCACAGAGCTGCTTCCATGATATAAACAAACACAACCAGGACCCCAGAATAGCAAACTTCGTCGGTACGGGAGGACGGCGCGTGGCTGCGTGTTCTTTTTTTTTTAATGAGCGCGAGAGCACGTGAAGCTGGCTTAGCCCGTCTCGTGATGCTGATATCCGCTTTGCTCAGTCATCTCACACGCACGGGTGTAGATTTTTCCAAACGACGTAAATGTCACGACGGGAGGGGGGGTCGAGTTTTACTGTACGCGCGATCACATCTGGGCGCGAGGGCCGCCGCGCCGGGCCGGCCATTACGGGGCCGAATCTCGGAGCTAATCCGCAGAGTTAGTGGCCTTAAATAGATAATGCCCCCGTCCCGGGGTCCGGTCGCTGGGGAGGCTAAACATATGGTTCATGTGAGCGTGGGCGAGGGGGGGGGGGGGGGGGGGGGGGTGTGGGGGGCGAGCGAGCGGGTGCATGTGCAGGGGCAGACAGCTGAAACCGAGCCAAAGGCAGAACGGCATGCCTGGAGCATGAGCAGCAAACTTTCCAGAGTAACTGAGACCCCCCCCAACCGCCCCCCAACCCCCCAGCTGGTCTCTACAGAGCGATGTAACTTTAACACCAACTGACACTCCGGATCCAAGAGTCAGAAAGGCCCGTGTAGGACCCGAGGAAGATGAAAACAGAGATAGTGATTGAGGAAGGGGGAGTGTGTGTGTGTGTGTGTGTGTGTGTGTGTGTGGGGTAGATTGACAGCGGGGTGAGAAACACAGAGCCGGGGCGGGTGGAAAGCAAAACAACCGTGAGAAAATGCCGAGACTCAAAAGAGAGAGAAAGCAAATGTAGGGATAAGAACACCTGCCAGGAGAAGCGCGGTGTGCCAGAAACCCCCAGTGAGCTCCGAACTGCAGAGCCGGGGCATTAGAGCAGCTTGTCAATCACGACCCCCCCCATCACCACCACCACCACCACCACCACCACCCCAGACAAGCACCGAGCAGGTGAGCCGAGGTTTAACTGATATACACGCCGACGAGTCAATTACAGGCCGGCGAGGCAGAATGTCACGGCCGCCCGGACACTAAACCGACGGCTTAACCTCCTTACACTACATCAATATGCCTCACCGGAGAGGAGGAGGAGGAGGAGGAGGAGGAGGAGGAGGAGGAGGAGGAGGAGGAGGGCCTGGGTGCTGCTGGAAACTACAACTACGAGCACGTGCATGCCAGTCGCTCTCGACGCCGTGCGTTCGGCGACGTAGCTGCTGCGAGATGCTGGGAACGCACACGCGCACAGTCGCTGACACTGGTGTGTACTGTGGCATTAGCTCTATCTGTTTGACTTATCATTAGCGCGCCGCAATCCAGATTAAAGGTGGAGGTTCTGTAAACAGGAAGGACGGAGCCAGAAAAATCAAATGGTCACGTTATCCCCCTCCAGCTGAGCTTTTGCTGAGCTGACTCACACGCACGGCAAAAAAAACACACACACACACACACAAACGTACAGGACTGCAGTGTCTGCGGGGCTGTTGCTCACTTCACTCCCCCCTCTGGGGGGTGGGGATGGGGGGGTTGGGGGTGTGACTGGCCATCATGGACGCCCACGGGGCCTTCACCCCCTCCAGGGCGTCTCTGCTGCGCAGGACTGTGTTTTCATGAGTCAATCAGCCCCAGGCTTTCGTGTGGCCCAGACCGTCACCTTTCATAGTGTGGAGTCCATGTGACACACACACACACACACGCAAACACAAACACAAACACAGACACGCACTGACGCGAGCTCAGTATCTTTCCTCTGTTGCGGATGCATGACAACAGATTTGTGTGTGTGTGTGTGTGTGTAGCTGGGAATTTAGTAAAAACACAGAGGGAATCCCCAGCTCACCCCCCCCCCCGCCCTCCTCCTCCACCCCCCCCACCCCCCCCAGTCCTTCACCCTCTGATGTGGGGTGGGCCGAGATAAGGCCGTGTTATAAAAACACACTCGCTCTCAGAGGGTGGTCGGAGCGAGCAGGTCACACATCTCTGATGTTTACAGGGGAAATCAGTGTGTGTGTGTGTGTGTGTGTGTGTGTGTGGGGGGTGTATTTACCAAACTCGGGCTGGATAGTCATCTACATTTATTAAGGAAAGATTGTGCATCACTCGAAGCTGCGAGAACAACAACAAAAAAAATTCTCATTTTCTTTTGCATGTTTTTCTGCATCGGCCCCATCGGCCGAGGGAGTTTTATCTAAGCAGCTGTGTGTGTGTGTGTGTGTGTGACTCTCATTTCCTCCCTATCATAGAGCTTATCTGTGGACTGCAAAGAATTGGGGGGGGGGTGACAAAATGGAAAGAGGAGGTGGAGGAGAGAAACAGGGAGACGGAGGGATGGAAAGTCAAGCTGCGGAGTGAGAAGGGCAGGCAGTTGGTATCTTGTGTTCGTGTGTGTGTGTGTGTGTGTGTGTGTGTGTGCGTGTGTGTGCGTGTAGTTGCGGCAGCTCCACTGTTATGTCTAGAAAGGAGGCATAATGAACAGGGAAGGCACATTGAAATGACTCCCCATTATGCCGCTTCCTCCTGCAACTCGTGACGCGACTCTCGCAAAAAAAAAAAAAAAAAGAAAAAGCGGGCTCCTCGGCTGTCTTCGCCGAGAATAAATAAACAATCTGGCAGAAGAAGAAGAACGCGTCGGGATTCTTCGCCGCCGCCAGAAACTCTTCCCGGCCGTTAAGAGAAAAAAAAGAGAAAGACGAGAGCCACGCACATCAAGTCGCTCCATCTCCCTCGGGCCGCGGATCTGAGGGATCGGGCGCCGAGGCCGCGGCTGGGCGGGAAACGGCGAGGGAAGCAAGTTTGTCTTCGCTCGCGGAGGGGGGAGGGGGGGGGGGGGGGGAGAGGAGAGAGAGAGAGAGAGCTTCTCAATTAGCCACTAATTGCCTCGCCTTAACGAGCAGGACATTTCTTAGCACTAATGAAGCCGGTGGCAGGAGCACACAAGGGGGAGAGAAAAGTGTGTGTGTGGGTCGCTCGCAGCGACAGCGGCGAGGTGTGTGTTTTTGAAAGATAGAACGGGGGGAGGTGGAGGAGCAGAGCGGAGACCTAATGGAGTCGGGTCCGCGGCTCATTTTCAGCGGGCTGTTTGGCATTCTCTGGAAGGAATGCCTGGATGGATTACGCCGCTGGCTGCCACGGCGACTTTCCAATGAGGCTCCACTTTGTTTTCGCCCTCCTCTGAGCCGCTCGGGAGAAACCAGGTCCGGAGATCCAACCACCTGCCGACACCTGAGCGTCGATACACAAAAAAATAAAAAACGGAAGTACAGTCCGGGCAGCAGCGCTCACTCAAGTACTGCAAGGACAACCTACTCGTACTTTACTGGAGTGTTTCCATTTCACGCTACTAAAGAAATACTGTACTTTTCTACTCCGCTGCATTTATTGGACAGCTGCGGTTACAAGGTACTTTTGAGATGAAGGGCTGACGTGGCGCGTAACATAACGACACATTGTTAAAAGACCGAACCAGTTGTTTCCAGTCTCTGCGGCGTCTGATGTCTCACACACAAAAAACCCCAAAACGGCGTGTCGTCGGGAGTTTCAGACGTCTGCGAGTTGTTAACAGCGCCGCAGGGGCGGCGACTGTTCCTCCTAAACTTCTCACGTGGTTTCGTCGCGGCGAATGTTGAAATGATCCAAGATGTGACGGAAAAGATGAGAGGATAACCGAAAACAGATTTGTTTGTTCCGCTTTCCTCTCCCACTGATCATCTCAGGACGCCTCAGACTTTTACACGACTGTGCTGGTACTTTTACTTCAGTAAGTATGATCGAGTGACATAACAGAGAAAACAATGTCAGTCTGAACGCCGGGAGAAATCTTGACCTTTGACCTTCTGGCCCACGAGGCCACGCAATGTTGATTTTTAATATGGAGAGCTATTATTGACTTGAACTGTCACCTTTGACACACATAAATGTCACTCAGGTGAACGCGTTAAATAAAGAGGGGAATCCCCCCCAACACCCCCAGAGTGCGGCCAAGATGCCGCCGTTCTCGAGCGGCCGGGCCGGCGGGGGACACGCGGTGCGTCGCCCCCCCCCATCCTCCCCCGGGTCGCTCGCGGCAACCCGACACCCCTGACACAAGCTCGCCCCCGGCGCCCCTGCCTGCCAAGCAAAACACCTGGCATCTGTATGAGAAGGGCGCCAATTTCACAGCGATTGCCAGGCGGTCAGCTGAGCCTCGCCGCCACACACACACACACACTGCTCGCGCGTGTGTGTGTGTGTGCTGCGCGTCCGAGCAGAGAGCAGGTGCGTGTGTGTGAGAGACAGCGGGAGAGGTGTACGAGAAATGCATGTCAGAATAAGAACTTTACAAGGATACGAGCGTCTGCGTGACCCACACACACACACACAGCTTGGCAGCACCAGCGCCTGCGCAGACATCTCAAGCTGCGTATTCACATGCATTTGCACGAACGCGTCTCGAGCTTCGGACGAAGCGCATACATGCTGTTCCCGCGCGGTCGCCGCCGCGTCTCTCCGACACCGGCGCGTTTCTCCGTTTCGCGCTTCCATTCTCCCGCTGGAGTTTTTGGTGCGTGTCAAGAGGCCAGGGCTGGCGCTGAAAGCCTGATGGATGGGGTCCAGGGGTCACGGACTTCAGCTGTTGCCGGCCACATCACAACCCGGTGAACCGCGCCGCCGCTAGCCTTCGGGTTAGCGCCAGAGCGCGCTGCGCTTTTTGGCGTTTTTCATTGTCGGAGCGATCGGAAAGCTGAGAGGGGGGGGACATATAAAGAGAAGATTCTGGAGGGTTCGGATGCTGGGCTGGGGGGGGCAAAACAGAGGCAAACAGATGATGATGACACATCCACAAGTTCAACGCATTTAACGCTAAGACAGCATTCCCACAATAAACAAACACGTAACACGATGGAGGAAGTCTCCGGCACGCGAGGTTTCAGATGCTCGGTGAAACTGCCCCCGAGGGGGGGAAAAATAAATAAATAAATGAAAACCAGCTTTCATTGTTGCCACGACGATGTCATCAGCACCGGAGAGGGGGTGGCTGTGCCAGGAGCGGCGGCCACGTTGCCATGGCGACGGCTGGCGTAAAAGATGGTGGTTGGCGGCTGGGCTGCGGCGCGTGGGCGAGCGTCTGCCGCTTTTTAGGGGGGAAATATGGTAGAAAATTAACGCGGCGCGGCCGCATCGAGTCGGCGAAATGGATTACCAAAAAAAAAAAAAAAAAAGTAAAAGTAAAGTAAAAAAAAGTAAAAACGGACGTCTTAAACACAGCACAGGGCGAGAGCGAGCGAGAATATTGCGCAGGATATGAAATTATTTTCAATATCAGCCGAGCTGTGGAAATTCAATTTCACAGCTCGTGAACAATATCAAACAAACACGCTGGCTGACGGAGCACCCTCCGACTCCAGCGATACTGTATCAAAAGGCGACACAGCCGACATAAAGGAGGGGAGGTGGGTGAAGGGCAGGCTAACGGGCAACGCTAATCCACAACTGCGCCGATCTCCATATTCAGGCCGTTTAAACCGCACATTAGCCACCAGCTATTCCCGTGGCCTGTCTCAGGCCTGGGGGGGCGGCTTTCTAATGAACTGCATAATTAAATGAGGGGCTCCTATCGGCCCCCCGCTCCCCGCCGCCGCCGTGCCCTAACGACGGCTGAATTGAAATGAATGGCAGCAGGTGAAGGACGGGAGGACAGCGGGCTAATGCCGGGGAATGTGCCTTTAATGAAGAGGATGAAAGGAGGGCGGAGGGGCGGGTGGGGGTGAGGGCGGTGGCGGTTGGCTGAGGTCACCGTGGGCGCCCACCCGTACCTTCGCTCTACGCTGCATGGGCTGGAAAGGCCCCGCACACCATGTATCTACTGTATGCACCCCCCGCCATCGTTCTTTCTGCTCCAACCATTTTTTTTTTAGAAGGGGGGGGGGGCTATGCGGGGGAGAGATAACTGTTTTCGGTTCTCCACTTTGCCCTCCCCAGAGCACGGCTTTTTGACTGACACATGCTAACAAGCCGAGGTGTTGGACGGGGGCGCCGGCAGAATAGGTAATGCTGAGAGAGCAGAGCCGGGGAATTCTCCCACAGCCGCCGCTCGGCCCGGCCGGGGGAACGGCGTGTGCCGCTGCCGCCGGTAACCGCAACGGAAAAAAAAACAAACCCGGGGCTTTACGCGCTGCTCGAATTAATTCTCAAAAAGCCGGAAAGAGCCGCACAGAATCAGCATGGAGGACGGGTCGCCGGGATTTTTTTTAAAGGAAGGTCGAGGCGGGATATCAAAGGCCACGTCCAGGCCGGAGCGCGGCGTGTCGCGCGTCTGATTAAACAACCCCCGGCCTGGCGGCCGCGAACAAAGAGGAGCCGCTCACGAGACGCGCACCGTGTCAGCGATTATGTAAGCCCACCCCCGACGGCGATTTCAAAGCCGTCGCTAAGTGGACGTTAAATGCAATTAATTTCGCGGACGTCGGGCTGCCGTTGTTTACCGCCTCTCTCCGGCGGCAAACCAACGGCGGGGCGCTGGAAAGAGGCCGTTTACTGCGCAGCTCTTCTTTAAAGCACGGCGAAGAGCATCTTAAGTGCTGGACAATTTGCACGCCGGTCGCTGTCGGAGCAGAAACTCAAATTTCAGTTCGGCGCCGAACGGCCGCAGGCATGTACGGAATATAAATTTCAACCCCCCCTTTAAAAAAAAAAAAAAATCAGATTTGGATCCTGCATCGCGGCGTTTCATCCTGGCTTGTTTCCCCAGCTTTCATCCATTCCGGTGACGCGTCACAATAAGCCTTTGTTCATCAGCGGGGCAGCTGGTCCGAGGGCCTGCGCCTCCTCTGAAGCAGTTTAAATAATAATTGGTTTAAACGGGAGGAGCAATCCGACATTTTTTTTTTTTTTCTCGTCGGAAAAAGGTCCGCTCGGGCTCAGACAGGGGAGGGTCAAAGCGGCGCGGAGACTCGACGGATCAGCGGGGGCCCGGTCCCTGTTGGCCTCCATGCTAATTAAACACTAAGTGATAGGAAGAAAAAAAGAAAAGAAAAGAAAAGCCGTCTCCACACTCTAATTATTCTCCATTTCAAGTCTAATTTCACCAATCAGTGCCATCTTTACTTCAGAGTGCAAATTGGGCCCTAATCATTTTCTAGTGGAGAGTTCCCTGACTCTAATTGTCAGGGATGATTTAGTCATTATCAGAACGCTGGCTCCTCTTATCAGTCATCTTGCAGGGCAAATTTATTGAGATTGTTCTCAGAGATACGAATCACGTGATGAATCGAGGTGACGACTCACGCACGGTTGGGCCGGCCGGATGAGGGAAGCAGAAGCAGGACGAAAGGGAATTTTTTTGCACGCTCGCGCAGGATGAGGATTTCAAAACGTTTAATGCAAAATAATTGTGTGTAAAAAAACAACAAACCCCATCATCATTTACTTGACAGCATGTTTAAATCAAACCACAGAGTTTCCGGCGCAGTGACTTCCCGTGACGATGCGCCAAAGGGGGGAAAAAATGTCGAATTCCGCTCTGGATTTGGCCGCACAGCGCACGAGTCGTCGCTGAGGGACGCGCGTGCGGATCAAACTGCGGACATCTTGTCAGAAACACCACAAAAATATCACAAATACACTCATATTCAGAAGGTTGAAAAATATACAGTACATCGAGGGTGATCAAAAAAGCGACCCGGGGTGTGACAGCAGGATGTGAAGGAAGTCCAGGCGACAAAACATCAAGGACGAGAAGACACTTTGATGGGGAGCCGCATCCTTTTCCTGTTTGTCGACTTTACCTTCCTGCGCAGCTCGAGGTGATCCCGCCTTTATTTCCTCCGGTAAGAGCGGCCGGCGCAAACACGCCAGACCTCGCAGGAGCGCATCCCGCGCAACGTACGGGGCACCGGGGCTTGGTCCGCATATATCCGGGTAATTAATCTAATTTCCCTTAACTTCATTTGGTCTCCGCGTCTGTGAAATGATGTCGAAGTAAGATCCGCTTAGCGTAATCTGTCGGTGTGTATATCCGCACAGTACGGACGCCCACGCGCTCTGAGACACCGATGCTTGTTAATTCTGCTTTGGCCCGTGAGAGCAGCGATGACCAGATGGTTCTGGAAATAAACTTTTTTTTTTTTTAGCCTCTTAGCTTGTCACTCATTGCCCTCAGGATTCCTGATAAAATAAATTAATATGGAAAAATTACACTTATCCGCGCTGGCAGCCTGGCCGACAGCTGATAGTATGAACTCTGAGCTATTTATAGATTCTTTATGCAAATGACCCTAGTTCACCTAATATTTTGAGGTGAGGTGAGGTGTGGGGGGGGGGCACTACCTTTCACACTGCACCTATCACGGGGTTCTTCCGTCTCGGGTCGGGCTGCCTGTCGTCTCTGTAGCCGTAGCGCTCGGGGCTGGTGTAGCGCTGCCCGGCGCCGGGGTACCGCTCCAGGCTGGCCTCCCGGTAGCCGTCCGCCCGCCCTCCGAGGGCCTCGTAGTGGTGCCGCCCTCCGCGGCCCGCGGTGGGCGACGGCGGGACGTCCTGCCTCGCCACCGTGCCGTGCTGCTGCCCGGCGCGGGGGGACGGGGGGTAGTAGCGCGGATTTCCCGACGCCTGCTGGGACTGGGGCAGCGGCACGCGGATGGGGTAGGGGGCTGGGTCTCTGGGCACGGGTCTGGAGTGGGTAGGGTAATCATACGGATCCCTCCTGCAAGAGAAAAGGTGCGAGGAATTAGAAAATAACGTACATTTACGAAGTGATATTTGCCCGGGGCAGGCCCGTGGGAGCCACACAGACACGCACGCACACCGGATGTGTACGTATGCTCGGCAGCGGAGAGGATGACAATATTTAATGCCGGTTTAAACCGGTTGGGAGCAGAGGACGTGCCAGAGACTCCCCCACGCCGAGCCTCCTCCTGTTATTCAGTTGACGCGGCGAGGCCGCGGCCTTGGCAGGATCGAGTTGATGGGGGCGACGTGGATGGAGCGGTGCCAAGAGATAACAGCGGATGCCTTCGGTGAGCATATATGCGCGCGCGGTTCGCGTGCGTCCCCCCCCACCCCCGGGGGCCCGCAGTAACGAGGCGGCCAGCTGGAAGTCTCCGGTTCCCTCCAGCCAGCTTTGGGTGATTAGGGGCTAAACCCCCGGGTAAGGCGACACGCGGGCTCCGGGGCGGCGGAGGGAGAAAGGTGGCGGCGGCGGCGGTGACTGAAAAAGAGAGGGAGCCTGAGAGAAAGTGATAAAAGGGGGGGAGGAGGTGGAGGGCTGCTCACCTTTCACAGGCCCGTTCAAATGTTTTCCGTCTTATGTGCTGTTTCCAGTGACACGCAAGTCTACCGCTCAGGTCTGCGCACTATTTTTAAAAGTGGCGATGGTCTTCCCTCCATTAAAAATAAACTGCAAAGCTGTCCCCTTTACTCCAAACAAACTTTATCGCCACCTCGATCGCCCTGGCCAGATGTTGCAAAGGCCCCTGGGAAATAAAGGACGGCGAGAAGAGAGCGCGATGTCAAACTGCGGCAGTGACGTTTCTCCTCTGCCTTGTAGTTTGGCGGTTTTACGGACGCAAGACGAGCTTCCTGATTATTTCTGAATCGCTCGTCTGTCTGTCAGCGGGACAAACCTCGGCCGTGGAACCCAGGTTTCTCCGTTTTCCCGCCCTGATTGGAGAAGATGGCTACATCACTCTAATGTAATATCAATCAGCGGCGGGGGGTGGGGGTGGGGGGGAACGCATTTTCGACATCTGCCTCCCACCCCTCAACAATGGCTCCCACTGTAGTTATTACACAGAAGCCCTGAGCTGACAGCCTCTCCCTTGTTTCTGCAATCGTATCCGTGCGCCTCCCACCATCCCGTCCCCCGGGTCAGCAACAGCACCTGTTGACCGGCCAATTAGAATGACTCACTCGCCACAGATTAGGTCGCACACAGCTTGCCTGTGCGTGCGTGAGTGTGTGTCTGCGCTCGTGCGCGGGCAGGCTTCCCCCGAGGATACTCACAGACCGCGGCGACGGTGTGCGTGTCGCGGATATCGCGTGTTTTCTGTGGGCCCGGGAGAGCCGACCACCCAAACGGCCGGTCCCGGGAACGAGAGACGGCACGGCAGGAAGAGACGCGCGCCTGCGTCGCCGAGACTTGAGATAAGGAAGCCGACGGGGAGAGGTGGAGAGGGGATTTCATCATTATTAAGACATGCGGGCGAGTTAGAGAGAGAGAGGCAAAGGTCACCCTCCTCATTAATCCAACTTAAATGGTGAAGGCCACCAGGGGAGTCAGAGAGAAGACGAAAGAAAGAGGGATGGAGTGATACAGGGATAGAGGAGGGGGAACACCTGGGTCCTCGGCCCCACTCAGGGCCACCCAAACAGACAGACCCCCCTCCACCACTCTCTGTGTTCCAGTTTCCACATCTCTTCCTCCTTCTCCGTCACGCCATTCCCCTCTGCAGCGTCCTGTCCGCTTCCCTTCGAGGCAACGATCAGGGCAAAGCGTCCATGACCGTTGACCGAACAATGTGGGCGTGGCCGCGAGCTTAAATACTCGAGGGTTAAACGAGGTGGGATAAATTCCTTCGGTGTCACGATACCGAGGTCTGAATGACCTTTGACCCCGTAATGACATGGCGAGGCGGCCTCGGTCTGGCAGCAGCCTTCTGTCTGCTCACACGGGAGGATTTGTGTTTCTTCAGGGAGGCTGACGGTCCAAATGTGTTCGCAGGAAGAAGGGGGGGGCATGTTTTCCAGAGTGTCGTTTTCCAAACCAGATTGAAAACGTCAGCTATCTAATGTTGTATAAAAGTAAACACCGGGGGAGGCTGTGGGACGTAAGAGCATGACCGCCTGCAACCATGTGCATTTGCGCGCGTATGTCCGGCCAAGCAGCTGGGGGATTAGGGGGTCCGGGGGCCTCAGCGACCCGCAGGGAGTTCCTCATCCCCGGGTCACGCAGCTGGCTCCGGCGTGGTGGGGAAACAAAGGGAAGTGAGCGTGTTTAGCGTGCGTGTGTATGTGTGCGCGCCCCTGAAACCCCTTTTGGAACGTCCGCCGTAATTAACTTGAGCTAACTTATGATTTGAGTCGGCAGAGCCGAGGAACGCGTGCGCCTTGTTTGTACACCGCGAGCGTCGGAATGCGTGCGCTGTTTACTCGCCGGTTTCCTCTCACAAACCTCGTGCGCCACGGGGGAAGAGAGGACGGTGGCGCAGGAGATGCTGCGACGGCGTTTTTTTCTTTTTTTTCCCAATTCACTAATCCAGATGTGAAAGATCGGGCTGTTGCGGTTTCACCTGCATTTTGAGTTCCATGTTTCCACGGACGGGGGGGGGGTTCCTTCCACGTCTGTTCCTTTCGACATACAGAAAAACACGCCAAGCAGATTCCCGCCGGATTAAAATGTCGGTCGCCGCCGCAGATGACAATAAAAAAGGGAGCCGCCCCAGCGCCGCTAATCTAGTCCGAAAGCAGCTTATGACAACGGCAGACTTGCAGACAGTCGGCGCGTTTTCATCCAGCTGTCGGGACGATTTCACGCACGCTTCTGAAATGTCAAAATGATTTTAAAAAATGGTCGTGCTGTTCGTTTTTTTGTTGGCAATCAAGAACTCCCCCTGCGCGGACGCATGTTATTTGTTATTTGTTTTACTCGACCAGCGGCAGCATCTGCTTGTGGGAGTCTCCACGAGGGGATAAAGTTTTACCCGATACATCAACAAATGCTAATATCTGCTCACGACTGCAGCACGGTGTGCTCTGATGACAAACGCTCCATATTTACTGTTTAGCGGACTGTCACCGACGCGTGCGCTTTTCCGCGTTCGTCTTTTCGAATAAACAATGAAACGAAATGGGAGCGTTTGCGTTCGAGCGTCCGTGTTTGCTGTACAAAATGCAAGGGTGGATGTTTGTTCCCACGCGCGCACAAACAACGGGCGCTAATCGCCCGGCCGCTTCACTGCGCCGCGACGCCAGCGCCACGTTTCGCCTATTAATGTTCTGACTGCGAGGGGGGCGCGGGCGGAGACGGAGAAGAGAGTGCGGGCGGCCGCCAGCTCGGCGCTCACCTGCCGCAGACCTTCGCCGTCGTGCGAAATGCATTCGTTTGCTGTTCTGCAGCGAGGGAAAAAAAAAAGCAGCTGCTGCACATCGCTGCCAAACTCTCCCGCCCCCCACGCAAAATGTTTAATGTGTGGTAATTTTGCACTACAAAAAAAAAAAAAAAAGAAGCTGCCTTCATTTACCTCACTCCATCTGTGGGTTAAGGTAGTGATGTCACTGGCGGCATGGCCGAAGAGTTTATTTAAAAGATGCTATACAGTGTGTGGACGTGTTCATTAGCGCACGATGCATTCTCCAAATTCCTCCACGTCCAAACCCTGCACGCACACACACACAGGCGCTAATGGCGCTGAGCTGCTCGCCGAGTGCTGCAGACACAGAGCAGGCCACCGGCTGGCTCCGCGGCGGAGGAAACCATTAGCCGCCCCGGCCCCCCCGGCCGCCGCTCCGCTAATCAAACCAACCTATGTCAACAAGCGGCGGTGGAAATTGGCTCTCGCCGAAGAGGCTCACGCGCCCCGTCTGAGCTCGGCCCGTGTTTACTCTCCGCCGACGGGGGAACGTGTACAGTGTCGGCGGCAGGCGGCGCCGCCGGGAGCCCGGGGCTCGAAATGAGAAGGCGAGGAGAGACGGGGGGCGCCGGCGCACGCAGCCCGGACGCGGACGGCGCTCATCGGGAACGTTTAAACGACTCGTTCCTCTTCTTCCCCGGCGACGTCGCGCCTCTTGACGTCTGTCAGTGGTCGCTCATTCCGCTTCACAAACACCAGCTTGTTTTTCATCCCGTCCCTGAGAACGGAACAAACCAAGTTCCTCTGCGGGGGCCACATGGAGCTCTCGGTAAGCAGGCGAAAGGTGAGGCTTCCTGCCTGGACAACGCTCGGCGAGGTAAAGCGATCATGTAATGGAGACGCGCCGAGGGAAAAGCAGTAAAGTAACGGTTGACGACAAAAGCAGATGGGATCCCTCACTTCTTTTTTTTTTTAACCGAAATGCAAAAACTCGCTTTCTCACATTATTCGCAGTTCAAACCGAGTTCACTTGCTGGTTTCCCGCTCCTGGGCAACACGGTAACTTCTGCGCCTCCTCCGCCGAGCGCCCCGTCCCGTCTGCGTCCGCGGGCCGAGCGTCACGCAGACTCGCCCGCGACAGTCTTTGCGTTTCTCCCCAGGCCGCGCACAGGGAGCGCCCGCGGTCACAAAGCCCATACCTCCTGGTTTATTTATGAAGCGCTGATTCCATTTCTCCCGCGCCGAGATACAAAGACACGCTAAGAGAGATATAAACAGAAGCGACAGGAAAACAGAGGCGGAAGGCTTTGATGGAATCAGGGGGGGAACGGGGAAGGAGAAGTTCACTGTAAACAGGTAAAAGCCGGCGCCGCCGCCCGGGTCCAAGCCCTTTCGTTTGTTCCCGCTGATTCCATCACGCTCTCCCGTGTCGGAGCACAAACGCGTTAGCTGGACAAACACGGCCGCCTCCGTGCACCGCCGGGGCCCGTTCCCTCATAAAGGACCCGCAAACAGGAGAAGGGTCGCGCCACCTCTGGGGAAATCAAACAAAAATAATCCACACATTGCTTCAGATGCTCTTGGGTGGCTTATTTAACAATAAAAAAAGGGGGGGGGGGGGGCACTTCACCTCTTAAACCAATCACAAGGGGTCCCGGACAGACATCGCCAGCTGTTACGGAGCAAATGTCGAAAAAACCATTTTGGAAATATCTCCCGCGCTGAGCTCTCCAGGACCCAAGGAAATTAAATGAGTTACGGAGACAATAACTCCAACTGAATTGGGTTGAGTTGAAATTGAGTCATTTGGCAGCTGGACGGCAGCGGCCGGGCGGGGGCTGTGAGAAGCGGGGCGTAAATAAAGGCGGGCCGGAACGCGGCTGAAAAACGGGCGATCCCTCGTCGCACGGCGGGAGAAAAAAAAAAAAAACGAGCTGCTTCGAGCGCGCATTAGCAATTTTCCGGAAGGTCAAATGAAGAGTGCCGAGGACAATCAGGAAGTTGCCCCCTGATTTCTTTTGAGGGGGGGGGGGCTCAATGAGAATACAATGTCTACAGCTCAAACGACACGCCTGAGGGCTCGCCGCGAGAAAAGATTCCAGCTGTGGGACGCGAAATCCGCTCGGACCCGCCCGGTCCACCTCGCCTCAGCATAATGTGCACCTGTGTCCCGTGTCAAGTCTCGGTCGTGAGGAGACAAATGGACCCGTGAAGACCTTTGCTCGCGCTTTATGTCCTCAGTGGGACCGTGGCGTCCATTGTCCAGATGTGACAGGAGCTTCACGAGGCCGCTGTGGCCCCGCCCCCCCGCAGTTAGAGCCCCGTGCTCTCTGACTCGCTGGCCACCGGCTGCACATTAATCAGCCAATTATCAGCGCCGGCCAGCGCCGGTGCCGCTCCGACCCGGCCCCCTAATCCAATCACCTTGGGGGAGCGGGTCAGGGGGTGCTCCGATTGGATAACCCGAGGCTGGGTCGCCGCGCCCATGACCTGCTGCTTTGAATTGGTAATGATGTTAATATTCTCCATATGGCCGAGAGTGTGTGTGTGTGTGTGTGTCTATCTGGAGGCTCTGTGCTGCACCCCGGCATTAATGGCCGACGCAGAGGGAGGTAAGAGCCAGAAGAGCAACCCACCCCCCCGGGGGGGGCGAGCCTCTCGACGCTGCCCCTTCCAGCCCGCTCTCCAAATCCTCTTTCCCAGGCCCCGGCCGCTCTCTCTCCCGGGCGGAGGTCCACTTCCCCCCCCTCGCCCCCGGGTCTACGAGAAACCCTCGATTCGAGAGGCGGGATCGGCGACGAGACGTGCGCGTCGTCTTTCAGCGACGCTCGGAAGCGTCCATCTGCCTCTGCCCCCCCCCCACCTCATCCGCGAACCGCTTTGCCGCATCTCCTGTACTATCCGCGCACTCACCCCCCCCACCCCCCTCCAGCTGCAGCCCCCCCAGCCGGCTTCCACACAAAGGCAGGCCAAATGTATGCTAATGAGAGCCAGGCCAATAGCGGAGCCGCACTCATTTCGAGAGGAAATGGCTTTCAATAATGGCGGCCCCCGGGGGGATTGCGCGCAAAGTTCAGCTCCACTTTGAAAAATGCATTCAATTCACCGCTGTGTCTGCTCTCTCCTCTTCCCCCTGTTTTCCCCCGCTCGATGAAAAAAAAAAAAAAACTTCCCGGAATATATTTGCGCGCCCTCCTCCTCCTCCTCCTACCGCCTCTGTTGTGGTGCTCGGGGGAGCCGGAGGAGTTTAGGGGACGCGATCTATCTTTACACAAAAAATCGTGCCAAGCGCCAGCCGCGAATCCGGCGCTTAACGTCCGAGCCACCCGCGCGGCCCGCCGATTCCTTCTCTCACCCGTCATCCGGCGCGGACAGCGGCACCTTAAAAAAAAAGCCGTTCGATACGCAGTTCAAGCGCCGGAAAGGTAGCGAGGGCGCGGTGGGGCCGCGCTAACGACCGCGTTCATTAAGCAGTCGGCGCGCTCGGCCTCTTTCTGATTAATCCCTTTGTTTGTAAAAACCCTCAAACGATATAAATCATCGTTTCCCATAACTGGAGGTGTCAGACTCGGCTCCGAAGCGAGACGATTAGAGGCTGGAACCGGAGATGGATCACCGGAGCGCCTGCGCTTCCTGACCGACGCTGGAAAATAATGACATTGTAATGATATCAGGCAGCAAGGCGTCCAGTCACACTGGATTTTTTTTTTTTTACTTGAGGAACCATTAAAAGTATGAAAGCGTTATTGAAATCCGTGCTGACGAATCACTTAAGCGGTGAAACCAGTCGGAATGGTTGGGAAGGTTTTCAATTTTCCGGACTTGCTTCAACTTAATTACGGAGAAGGCTGATGGGATGGCTTTCTTTTTTCTTTTTTTTTTAACTCCGCAGCGTGGACCCAGAGTCTCGCGGCCTCGGCCCGCCCGTCCCCGTCCCGGTTTGTCTCCCCAGTTCCGCTCGGCCACTCTCTGTGCCCCCCCTTCCCGAGCCAGCGCTGATGTCTGCGCTCCGTGGTGCCTGTCATATCAGGAGGGGCAATAACCCGTGAAATGACTGTTCTCTTTTCCTTCGCCCCCCAATTCTCCTCCTCTCCACCTCACTTCTTTTCCTCGCACCGCTCCACTCCGCAATAGGCAAAAGCTCTCTGCCGCTGTCCGGCGAACGCGCGCGGGACGTGCCGCCGCCTGGAAAACACCTCTGCTGGGGAACGGGGGGGTTGGTGGGTGTGTCCAAATGTGTGTGTGTGCGCGCCTGATTCGACGAGAGGATGTCCCAAACGCACAAAAGAAACGTGCAGTTCCGTTAAAGCCACGCTGGAGGTTACACATCCTTCACGAGCAAACCATCATCTTGTGTGTGTGTGTGAGTGTGTGTGTGTGTGTGTGTGTGTGTGTGTGTGTGTGTGTGTGTGTGATCCTGTGCCCTGCTCTCCAGAGAGATGATCACTCCTGTTCCTGGGATGAGTAGACACTCCCAAGGCAAACACTCCAGATTTAATTATAAGCTCCAAAGAGGATTAGTCTGTGCCGTGTGTGTGTGTGTGTGTGTGTGTGTGTGTGTGTGTGTGTGTGAGTTGGGGGGGGCACACAAAGAGAGGGAGTGGCGAGGACACAATCCCCTCATTTCCTGCGCCCGCTCGGCGGTCTCACCTGGGCTGCGCGGGGTGCTGGCGCCGGTCGATCTCCTCGTAGCGGTGCGCGGGTCGGGCTTCGGCTCCTCTCGGCACCACCTGCGGAGAGACGGGACGGGAGCGTGAGCGCGAAGCAACACCCTGGAGTGAAACCCGGCCGTGGAGGCCACACGCGTCCTCGGGCTTTAACCTCGGTGATATATGTCATTCTTTAAATACCAGGAAGTATTTAAGCCGCGTGGTTTCAGCGGCAACATCAAAATGAGACCGGGAGAAGCCACAGGAATAGCCGGCGTACGGTTACGCAAACACGCGCAACCACATGTAAACGCCGTGGCCCGGCCGCACGTGTGTGTGTGTGCATTCAGTCCACGCAAACGCGCATATGAAAAAAATTACACCCCCCACCCCAGTTGGAGAAACACACACACGCACCAGGAAGTGATCGATCAAAGCCACGGCCGCGCAAATCTGACAACGATGGCAGTTTTCCTGGTCGTCCGCCACGGGGAGTCGCCGAGCGCAGAAACAACGCAACGACAAACGCCTCCATTCGGGACAGTGGAGGTGCGTGTGTGTCAAACATCTGCCACGTCTTAAGTCGGTGGAGGATTTTGGAACGACTGCTTTCATGTGGAAAAAAGGAAGAAGAAGGAGAAGATGCGGTTTGAGATTCGGTTGCGCAAGTGTGGATGAGGCCTGAGCCTCGCACAATGTGTGTGTGTGTGTGTGTGTGTGTGTGTGGGGGGGGGTGAAAACAGGCCGTGCCAGAAGGGAGGAGGGTGGAGGGGGGGGGCGAGGGGGAGCATACAGTTTCAATTATCTGTAATCTAGGTTCTGGGCTCTGAGTTTTCACATTACAAACACAGGCTGTTTACTCAGCGGACATTTCATCAGTCAAACGCACAATACACACATCGCCCGGGCGAAGACACGCGCCGGCGCGCCCGCCGCGCACGTAAACATCAGGTCTGGCGGAGCGACGCGCGCGTAAAATCCAAAGAGGCGAACGGCCGCGTGTTTGATCCTGAATCTGAATCTGAGTCCAGACTCACCGCGCACCGCCGCCGCATTACCTGGCATCATTAGCATGTCTCCGGAACGCAGCGAGCTCCTAATGGCTCCGAACGGGAGCCGGGAAGTGGGGGCGCATCAGAGCGGCGGCCCGGTGTGTGCGCACGTGCTCGCGAGCGGATGTTAATATTATGGCAGTCAGGGAGGGCATCGCGTGTGTTTGTGCGCAGGTTTATGATGATGTGCGGGAAGCGGGCGCTCCGTCTTCGTCGTGCGCGCGCGTTACCTAGGGGACATTATGCAAAGAGACGCATAATGCGAGGCAAAGGGGACATTAGTCTCAGCGAGACGCCGGGACTCAGGTGGAAGACCCCAGCCGAGCATCATACGTCTTCGTGGGCGAGGGAGGCAGAGGAAGAAGCGATGGGGCGAGCAGGAAACGTGTGTTTAGATAAAACGAGAGACATTTTTTTTTTTTTTTCTCCGATGATTGTATTAGCATAATAGCCTGCAGCCGCAGGGCTGGATGATCCCTTTATTAACTCACACGCGCGCAGATTAAGGATGTCTGTCACATGAACGCGTTTCAGCCCATCTCCCCAAATTAGACAGGCCGGCCCGAGCGCCAGGCACCGCGCTTCCAAACGCCGCACGCGCGCAAGGGACCGAAAGGCGCGAGGCGAGTTTCGCCACGGCAACCTGGCGGCGGCAGCGATACAAAAGACGTCCGGATCGGAGAGCCCCGCCTCATCACCGCGAACCCTGGCGTGCGCGTCGATGTTGTGCGCGGAGAGTAGGCGGCGAAAGGCCGGAGTCCCTCCGGACGCCTCGCCACACGACGGGGAATTTCCTCTTCCTGGTAAATCTCTGAAAGCTTTTCAATCGGGCAGAACTCCGGGCCGCTTTTAATACTTTCTCATCGGCGGGCGGGGGGGGGGTAAACGAGCCTCAGCATATCAGAGCTATTATAAAGTGTGTGTTTGTGTGGCGCCGCCGCCGTTCGCCGGCTGACAAACGCTCTGACAGAATGCTTGGCGCCCCCGCCCGCGTGTGCTTTTGCGAATGAGCCCGAAAGTCACTTTTCCATTTTTCCAAATTAGAAAGCTACGCCTCGACAGTGCCAGATGATAAGCGTCGGATGGCAACGCGCGCACGCACCAATCAAGTCTCGCCGCACAGCTGCCGCATTCATCACAAAGTGCCGCCGGAGCTCAGGAAACAAATTTCTCGGAGCGCTTTTGGCTTTGCGAGTAAACCCGCGGCGCTCACGTGCACAATGAGCCTCGAGCGAGGGGTCCAAGTGTTCCGACGCCCGAGCACCGCTGTCTTCCTGGGACCGAGATGCTCCGATTCGCCCCTCTCCCCCCCCCAAAAAAACGCTTTCCCTCTGCCGCCTCCTTTCAAACGGCATAATTAGCCTCCTGCGTCGCCATCCACTCCTCCTCGCGCACCATCCGCCCTCCTCCTCCCTCCATCCACGCCGGATGCTAATTAGGCATGTGGCTCAGTGTGGAGCCTCCGCCTGGCGCCCCACGCCCACCTCCTGTTGGCAGCCTCACCCCTACGCCCTGGCACCACGAGGCGGAAGCCGCCCGATATCCACCCCCCTTTTCCCAAATGCCCATGCGTTCCGATTCTGCTGACTCCCCCCACCCCCACCCGGGAGGATAAGGGAACAGATGAGACAGGCAGAGGAGTCGGCGAAGATGCGGCGCGAGTGCGTGGGCGGGTGCAGAACAAACCACAGCGGGGACCCGTGAGCCGCGCGGAGTCTCGCGCCGCCGCGACAAGTGTAGCGGAGGATGAACTTGGAGTCACCTGGCGCGCACGGCGTGGGAGAAACTTGATCCAATCAGACGCTGCACGTGATGGAGTGCGTACATGCGTCCACGCAAAGCCGGTGGACGGGGAGTGTCTTCACTGAAATCTGCGAAGTTCTTTTCGTAATCTCGCCCTCGAACGTCTCGTTGCCGCCGCCAAAAAGAAAAAGAGGAAGGACAGAGCGCGTCCAGATCTCTTCTGCCGTGCGCGGACATATCTCAAACAGGAAGCTTGCTTGCCCCCCCCCCCCCCGGCGTACACCGAGCACCCTCACACCTGGACCCGGCTCACTCTGAGCTCGTTAGCAGCAGATGGCGCACACACACACACACACACACACACACAGGGACCAGAGGTTACACACACTCAGACTGGAATGCAGTCTCTTTTGGTAATAGGCCAATCTGCCGGTAATTGTCTCCACTGTTAGTGTTTGTTTGGTCCTCAACTCTTGACCTTTCTTCCATTTACATGTCCACGTCCACTTGGACGCGTCTCCCCTCCTCGCGGGGGCCGCGGCAGGTCGCGGCGGACGGCGACGACGCTGGGCTCATTAGCCGGGGACGCGACCCCTCGCAGGCCTCCATATCCGTCTGCGCAAACTCGCCCTGGATTAAACGGTTTACAGGAAGTCCAAATAAATTGAATTTGTTTCCATGCGTCAGAGCGAGCATGTGTTCGCCGAGAACTTTTTATTTTTGTTTTGTTCGTCTGGGGGGAGGATGTCTGACGGGTCCAAGCAGCGATGACGTTGAACCTGGGCAGTCTTGAGGATGATGTAACGCGAGGCGATTGTGTTAAGAATGTGCGTTCTTATTGGCTCATTCCGATTGTTCATCCAACTTGCCATAAAGGTCCGTCAAACTGAATTAGAGGTTTTTCAATGATCTGGGGAAAAAATCGCCTTTCACCCACACATGGGTGTTATTTTGTCAATTTGTAATCAACATGCATCCTAAACCTGTTCCATGTGTGTGTCTGTGTGTGTGTGTGTGTGTGTGTGTGTGTGTGTGTGGCCATGGCAGTGGCCATGGGGCGTTGTTTATTTACTGGGGACACGTCCCTGCTCCTCTCCCCCTCTGCGGATTTGTTTGCCTCCCCACTGTTTGCTGAAATAACATCCAAATACCCCTGTGAGTGTGTGCGAGTGTGTGTGTGCGTGCGCGTGTGTGTGTGTGTGTGCGTTTCCTCCCCCGGGTCACGATAACCTGAGAGGTATTTCGCAGGGTGTGCTCGAGAGAGAGAGAGAGAGATGGAATTGCGGTACAACAGTCACGAAGAGAGAGAGTGTGTGTGTGTGTGTGTTTTTTTTTTGCGTGTGCCTGAACCTGGATCCGGTTTGATCCAAGGTCTCACCAAAACACACACACACACACACACACCTTCCATCAAAAGAAAGGTGAAGCTACTGCCTGGATATTAATGTGAGGTAAAAGCGTACAGGACTTGATGATGTAAGGCGGGAAAGTGCGACGGGCGCACGTCGCCGACTCCGGACGCAGAGCGGCGATGCGCTTTGAAGCGAGCGCGAGGGAGGGGGGGGTGGATCTCTGTCGACTTGCACGCAGATCACACTCGGCAGTCTGCCCGCAGGCCAGAGACAAGCTGCGGGGATGAAGACAGACACCAAATAAGTCCCCGGGGCCCAGACAGGGGGACAGGGGGGGAGGGGGGACGGGGGGGCGTGGCGTGGGGGGCAGGCATCGGAATGAAGTGGCTTAAAAACAAAAGAGAGGAGCACGCTGAGCCTCGGGGAGGAGGAGTCCGTGGACAGAATCACTCATTGTGACTTTGCAAAAGAAGGGGGGGTGGCACATGTGTGTGTGTGTGTGTGTTGGAAAACTCTGGATGGCAGCGGCGGGGCAACGTCACGCTGGAATGAGACGTCCGCTCTCATCTCCTGTGAGAGCGCGAGCGAAGGGAGGGCGGGGCCGCTCCTGCGAGAGCCAATCAAAACGAGGAGATGGAAGCCAGTCGCCGGAATGGCGAAACAACAAACGCGGATGATGACGTACGCCCCTAGGGTTCGCGTCCCACGTGATTGCATCACAACTGTGCAAGTTGTGTTGTCGAGCTGCAGTAAATAAAATGGTTTTGGGGAAATTTCACTCGCTGCTTCTTCTTTTTTAAAACAGCAAATCAATTTCTTTTCAGAATATTCACGGAGCATCAGTTCCTGATAATGCGGCATTCTGGAACGTTTAAAGGTATTAGCATAAAATTCAATTTAATTTGCATTGCAAAACACGGAATTATCTCACTTCTCCGGTGAACGCCGTGACTCCAATGGACTTTTGCGAGGCTGAATTTGGGACTAAGTGGCTTGTGCGGCGGCATGACTTTCGTTTTATAATCATCACCCCGACCCCGGCGTTGACGCACGGCGGCCCGCTGTAAACTCGGCATTTCTCCTCTGTCATTTTCCTCCTCCCTCGGCCCGTATTCTGCCTGCGGGTCGCTCTCGGGATTATTCCCGGCGGCGCGTGAGCCGAACGCTAACTTGCGGCGGAGCCTGTGCAATTACGCGGGGGCCAGAATAGTACGTGAGCCTCGGTCCAGAGAGTCAGGGACCAGCGGGCGGCCTTTAATCAGCGCGGGCCTGCATGGCTGCACAGGGCTGCCAGCGTCGGATTGGTCCGGCGCCTCCCCGCGGAGAAATGAACTCCGGGGAAGCAGCTTCGGTTTTGGCCGAGGGTTTTACGGCCCTTTGATGGCGACCGCGCGCGTACGCCGCCTCTCCGCGGATCGCGCGCTTTTTACGCGATTGCGGTGTGCTACCTCCTAAACGTTTGCGACGAAACTGAGGGTTTCACTCGCGGTTGGCGTTCACTCCCACGCGCGCGCGTACGCCTCGTTCGACGGGAGGAAAGTCCAGAAAGAGTGAGACAAAGCCCGTTACGCCCCCCCCCTCTCACTGAAATGGTGCAGGTGCATCAGCAGAACCTCAGCTCTACACACACACACACACACACACACACAGGGCATATGCTAACCTGATTAACACTAACATTAGAGCAACATTAGCGCAGCCTCCTTCGGAGAAACACCCCCGGACCAGCTGCTCCCTCGCTCCCAACTTCCTCCATATGCACAAACGAGCATCCCGGCCCGCCGAGCGCCGCCCGCTCCGATTCATCTCCGTTTTTAACAGTTTGTTAAAAAAAAAAAAAAAAAAAAAAAGAGAGAAGAGAAAGAAAAAAGTTTCTAATTAACGGGGCGGCGCAGACAGGATCCCTAAGACGAAGGAACTGAATCCCACAGACTAATGTGTTTTCTCTTCTTATTTCAAGTCCGACTCAAACTAATTAGAAAAGAAATAAATCAGCGGTGGCACCTTTCCAGAGGTGGCTGTTTGTTTGTTTTTTTTTTGGGGGGTTGTTCAGATGCAACACAAAGACGCACAGCGCGTGGATAGGAGAGGTCGGCAAAGAAACAACAGCAGCCGGACCGGTTGAGTCCCCACCTCTCTCTCTCTCCCTCCCCCGCTCCATCCCTTCAGTCGCTCGCGTCCATGCCTCCGTGTGTCTGTCACTTCCTCCGTCCCATCTGTCTCCTCCTGGTGCCCCCCCCCACACACACACCTGAGATGTGCCATTTCTCATCCTTCCCATCACACCCCCCGAGGCGCCGGAGACGCCGCTCAATTGCTGTGTCATGTTCTCGCCATCTCCCTCTTTTGTCTCCCTCCTTAGAAGCATGTGCAGCCCCCCCCCCGCGCGACTTTCGTGACAACACAACTTCTCGGACTCGAGTACGCGCGCACTCATCGGGACTGCGGCCGCAAAAACCCACCGGGGGGCTTGAGCCTGCGGGCACGCACCATCCTCCGCGTGCGTGTGCGTGCAGGCCATCTATCACGGTGTCGGGCCGGCGCGTGTTTACTAAATGATGTGGGGGTTTATTTATGAAGCGATGGCCGACGCGTGGGAGGGGGAGAGAGCGAGAGAGTGAGAGAGAGAGAAAAAAGTGAGCGAGGGATTGAGACAGCCCGAGGATGTGACATTAAAACATCATCAAGGTGATGGATGTCCGCGCGCACAACATTAAGGGGGAAGTACAAAAAAAAAAAAAAGCCAGCTGCGCGACGGATGACAAGCCGTATCTGGACGCCCGCGTTTCATAACGACGCCTGCGACTTCCGTGTTCATTACGGCGTCACGCGCGCTGCCGGCGTTGTTTGCGATTCCAAAGGGTAATGAGCTGGAGATGGGGGCGCGCTCGCGGCTCGCTCGTCGGTAGAAATGTCACGGCACGCCGCCGGGGGCCGCGGGAGACCAAAGCACGCGGCGTGTTTCCGGGCGTGGGCATTTACCAGGCGGCGGGGGGGGGTTTCTGCTGGAAACGCGCTCCTGGTTGCATTGTGGGAAATGTAGGCATGCGGTCCAAGACAACTCTAAAAAGATGAGCGAGGTAAAAAGAAAATGATCTTATGGAACAAAGACGTGTAGAAAAAGAAACTTTAATTGGCTGTGACGGACAGACGCCATCATTAGCATATAGAGAAAACAGCGACTGTCACAATTACAAGGGTGACCTATCCGCAGACAGGGAACACGGAGGAAGGGGTCAAATTAGAGGCAGACAGATGGACGGGGACACGGGGTGTGGGGGGGGCAGAGATGTTCGCGACGCGCCCGCCTTTCTCTTTTGCTTTGCGTGTTGACAGGCTAGCCGCCATCGCGCCCGATATAGCTCCTCGGACCTTTTTACTGTTTCCGTGTTTCTATTCTCGCTGCGTGAGAGTGTGCGAGCGCGAGCGGGGTGTTTCATTATCAGGCTCCTCAGGGGAGGAACCCACCGCTGGGTTTTGGTTTTTTTTTACTGCCGACGCCGAACAATCAGACGCGAGGTCGCACCTCACGCTTGCGGAGCTTTAAACGCATCTGAGTTTTCCGGGGGGGGGGGGCAGAGCCCTCCGGGTCTTTAAAGCGACGCGCGGCTGTTGAGGACCGGGTTCTCGGGGCTTCATTGCTCAATAAACAGAGGCGAGCGCGGCAGGGAAGGAGTCGAGTCAGGTGATTGGGTAGCGGTAAATCTACCCCATATTTCCCAGATGCCTCGGCTCCTCTCTTTGCTCAGTCGTGTTGTCGTTTAATGAAAAATAAACCCGGCTCTGAGGAAATGCCTTCTTCTTCCTCTCAAAAACAAAAAATGGCCGCGGACAGATTCCAGCGATGCAGATTCGGATCAGAGTGTGATTTTCTGCATCCTTGGGCTCGCTATTAAAAAAAAAACAACCTGTTTTAAAATGGCTGATGAATGGCTATTGATTTGGGGGGGGTGGTGAAATGATTCCTCGGGCCGGATCAATACGGGTTCAGGGACGTTTAGCGGTGCTGCCCGGTTAAGAGAGGCGTCTCAGACCTTGGGGAGAGGAAGAAGAGCGCGGGGGCGAACAACCCAATCAGATCGTGTGTGTGTGGAAATGCCACCGGTCTAATAGATAGCTCCGTAAAGTAAATGAGGAGGCGAGCGGGCACACGGCACCTCCATGTGTTAACAAGAGAGCTGACACCCCCCCCCCACACACTTTGCATCGTGCACTCACCCGGTTGGGGTCGTTCTCCAGGACCCGGCGCCGCGCGGCGTCCAGCTCCTCGTAGACCGGGGCGGCCCGGGCCTGCTGGTGCTCCCCGCGCAAACCCTGGAAGCGCTGATCGCTGTGGGGGGGGGAGGAGAAAGACAGAGAGGGAGGTGTCAACAGAGAGCGCGTTTCTGTCGGACGCACACACACCGATCAACGCACATTCCTGCAGAAAAACCCACCGCCGGGACTTTCTGCCGTAATCTCCCGGATTATTCACTTTCTTTCCCCTCCGCCGCCCAGCGGACCCTCTCCTCTCCTCACGTGAAACAAAACAAACCGACCCCTCAGAGAACGTATGCGTGGAGCCAAGTTGAGTTTTTGTTGTTGTTCACCCCCCCCCCCCCCACCCCGTGCCAACCCTCTTCTGCCGAGCCCATTAGCCAATCCCTGGGCCCGTAATTAGAGCTGCCATTTTGATTGAGCGTGCGTGTCGCTCTCCAAATGAAACAACACTGTAATTATCTCATTATGCCGCGGCCTCCATCACTGACAACGCCAAATATTATCATATTAATGGCTGAAGATGGAGGCTGATTCTGGATAACACATTAGAGGTGGGGGCGGGGGTCTGCTGAGTAGCAGTTTGATGGGCCCACATTTTCTGCAGGCTGCTTCGCTCGGCGAACGGCGCCGTTTTGCGCGCCCTGTCCCGCACGTGCTCCGCTTCATCCGTCATCCATATTTCAGCGTCTCGACGGCGGCGGCGAGGGACGGGAAACCGGAGGAGGCGGGGAGATGAAAGAGGCGTCGGGAAGACAGAACGAGAGCGGAGGCGAGGGCCGGGGAACTCGGGGAGGGATCGGGAGGAGGAGCCGGGGAGAACGGAAGCGACTGTCATACGAAAGAGAGAGAGAGAGCGCGAGAAAAAGCCGCCATCCCGCGGCGTCAGCCAGCGTGAGGGCAGACTAATTGGGAGGTGTGCGCCGGGACTTCTTCTCACCGCGCCTCGCCGAATTTAAGCGCAGCACACTGCCGCCTCAGCGCCGGGGGTAAGCGCACATCAAAGCGCGAGGTCAGCGTTTGGTTTTCGCGACGCTCGGGAGCGGGGCCGGACGGAAACTCAGCGGAGCGCCAGAATTGACGGGGGAAAGAAAAGCGCTGCGACATTACGCGCCGCGCATCTGTTTTCTGTTGTTGGGCAACAAGTGCGCAGCCATAAAAATGAAACCTGATTAACTGGTAATCTCACTTCCTGTACGGGCCGGCTTCGTCCTCGCCGGGAAGCTGCTCGTACGCAGAGAGATAACGCTTCAACTGACAGGCAGTGCGGCTTTCGGGCCTGAGGTCGAGGAACCTCGCTTCCTTCTCGCCAGCCTCACCTCTGCTCCTCCCTCGTCTCGCCGCGGCCGCACAGAGCGCCTCCCGGCTAATAGAATTTGACAAGCCGCGCTAACCTTTTCCCTCCGCGGGTCGGCCCCTGGCGCGGCTCTAATCAAACGGGACGCCCATCACGGCGCACACCTGCCGCTGAAGGCCTAATGAAAACGTCCCGCGGTAAATTACGGAGACGGCGCGAGGGCCACTGACGGGTGGGGAAGGGTGGGCGGTCGGAAGGAGGGAGGCGGGCACCGGCGCGTCTCGTTTGACAGACGCGCGCGAGGGCACGCTTCAAAAACATTTGGATAAAGACCGCCCGCTCGTCCTCGGCATCATTAAAACGCCGATTCCTCGTTTCCCTGGAAACAATGAAGCTCTCGCACGCTCGTGCCACGTGGGGCTGTTTTACAGGTGCCGCTGAAAGTGGAGACGTGAAAGGCGGGCTTGTTTGTACTTTAGCTTATAGACACACACACACACACACACACACACACACACGAACACACACGCACGGTGGTGTAAAACTCGGCGGACCACACACAGCATTGTTGCTAGGCTACACCGGGCCTCCTTGCAGAAACCTTACATGTGGGTGACCGTGTGTGTGAGTGGGAGGCACGTGGAGGAGGGGGGGGTTAAGAGACATACACACTTCGTGAATGAACGTCCTCGAGCTGCGGGGGGACGGGCGCGACCCGAGGTCGTCCCGCGTGGCCGATTCTGCCGCATCACAACTTGTTTCCGTCGCCGCGGCAGCATCTTGTGTCGCTTACTTTCGCACTGTTGCACACTCACAGCTGGGGGGGGAGCTGTAGCGTTGAGTGTTAGTGACTATTTACCCCCCCCCGCCCCACATGAAGACCAGCATGACCAGCGTCCTCATTGGACATTCATTCCTGTCCTTGTCTGTCTCTGGAGACGCCCCCGACATGCAGAGTTAACAAGCCAAAGAAGCCTCCTCATCCATCATGCTAATGCTAAAGACTATCTAATACACATTAAGAGCGGACGGTGGTGGGGTGGGGGGGTGGACGAGTGACACGGAGGGAGACGGACAGGGGACCGGGGGAGGCGGAGGGGGGAGAGAAAGCCAGGAGAGGGAGAAAACAGGCCGGTAATGAAGTACCCAGCGCTAGTGGATGAGAGCTAAAGTGGTCTAACAGATCTGTCAGGCTGCTAGACTGTGGCTAATTATCCCTCCTCCTCTTTTGTCTGCATCCTCTCCTCCGTCACTTCTTCTCCCTCCAACGTTTTTTCCCTCTCCGCCACGCTCTTTTCCGACTTTCTCCCTCTCTCCCTCCGTCTGTCACTCCTCTCCGTTCCCATCTGTCTCCTTTTTCCGTGTCCAAACGTCTCCCTCCCCGCAGCCTCTCTTTCTCTGGATTAGATTGGGTGTCTGGGGCTTAGTTTTTGATTTGCAAGTCAATAGTGATTTCTGTCAGGGCTCTAAGTGGAGGGAAGTTTTAATGCGGCCTGTATTATTTCATAAGGGAGCAGAGACATTTGCATCGGAATTCTTTTGTGGAGCGTTCCGGGCTGCGCCCGCCACACCGCCGTACTGCGGTTTATGCGATGCGAGCGCCGTGCGTCGGTTCTTCTCCTCACTCACCCGTCTGCCTGCGCCGGGTGCTGGTTGTGCGGGGCAGGCGCCGGCCTCGGCTTGTTGACCTTGGCGTAGAGCCCGTCCAGCTCCTCGGAGGAGGCCCGGAGCGGGGCCGGCGCCCCGAGACGCGCCCCGGGGGAGGGCGTGCGACTCGCCAGCGGCTGGGGCGAGGGCGGCCGGCGGAAGTTGTCGATGCGGGCGTAGTTGGGGTCGCCGTCGTCGTCTTCCACGCTGGGGAGGGAGGCCGGGTCGGGGGTGACGTGGCCGGAGTGGATCTCGGCGTAACGTGGGTCGTAGCTGTCAGAAGGGGGGGGGGGCGTGTTCAGGAAGCTGAACACAAGTACAGTGGAAACACACGCGTTCGACAGCCGCGCCACACAAACAACGGAGCCGGGGAGTCCAGACCCACAACATGCCAGGTAAGGTGTCAATCACAACCCAATTGTGCCAACTTTCCGTCCGTCTGTGCCGCCGTCCTCTCCGCTTTCCACACGTACCCGTCTCTGCTGTCGGGGATCCTGTCCACGTCCTCCTCGCTCAGGGCGTCCAGCTTGCTTTTGGACGCCTTCGCTGCCTCCTTGCCCTTGTCGTCTTTCTTCTTGCCGAACCTGGAGAGAGGAGACGGGGTCGCGTTAGAGTTCAGAGCTTCGGTACGACGGGACGACAAACTTCGCTGAGCTGTTGGGGAAAGTGTCTGTCGGGAAGGTGTGCGTGCTGCAAGACGCTGCTCGACAAACCCGCTCGTGGAAGATGGCTGCGTAATGATAGATACGGATGTAATGTCACAGCAGGCGCTGGGAAGGGCTACAGTTGTCGCGCGGCATATGGAGCATGAATATTTGAACATTCTCTCCGACCGCCAGACTCGCTAAACGTATCGTTCCTCCACCTCAGCCCCACCCCTTCCTGCCGAGCCAACCAAAAAAATCTGTGTTTATCTTATTAATGGCAAACTTCTCTTAACTGCTGCGCGTGGATACCTGTCCCGACGGCGGGTCAGAGACTCACACAGGTGTTGTGAAGAAGGTAATCAAATGTTTTGATTTAAAAACTGTATTTATCTATTTGTTTATTTTCCGAACACCCCCACATTGCGCTGCAGCCTCGGTCATCGCCCTGCGGGATTCGGCGCGGCTGGGAAAGCGGCATCAGCGCGACTCATCTTCCTGTGCGTCAACAGACCTGTAATTATATCACACATAAATACATGATTATCCAAAAATCCCAGGTTTATCCGGCTGAGCTGCCACACACGCACACACACACACACACACACACAGACACACACAGAGCGCTTTAATCAACATTCTGAGGGGGCAGAGGTCCACAGTTGGACCGATCATTATATCTGCATTAATTAAGGAAAGTCTCTTTTTCCTCGCTGCATTGTCTGAAGGAGACGGAAGAAAAAAGGGACGGGGGGTGGGTGGGCGGGTGGGTGGGGGTGGGGGTTTGGGAGTGGGACTCCCAATTAGAGACGTGTACCTGCCATGAGGGAGGTGATTATCCCCCACTCCACCGTTTTCTTCCACCTTCTTCCTTGCAAAAACTCCCATCTTTTCCCACTGAGCCAACGGTTTGATCGCCATGTCTCACTGCCCCCCCACCCTTTCTCTCTCTCTCTGTCTCTTATTATTATTATTATTATTATTATTATTATTACTTGATCACTGTTCTTCATTTCGTTGAGCAACTCTGCCTCTTCTCGACGGCACCTCCTCCTCTGCCACTCGCTCAGAAATCCGACAGTTCATTTCCTGCGGAGCGCTCGGATGCGGCCCGGATGAGAAAATGACAGACCCGCACGCAAGCGGAGGTAAGCAAACGCACGCGCGCGCACACACGCGCACAAACAACGAGACACCCGGACACACGATGCAGTAACGCGGACGCAGACGCAGGTAGGCAGCCGTGGAATGGGACATCTCATTAACTTTGCGTTATCTGCCTCCACGACCGCTCCATCAAACTCTCATTAGGGAGGGGGAGTCGGTGAGTCAGGCCGCACCGGCGCCCCGTTTAATGCGTTCCCCACTGTCACAGGAGCCGCCAGGAACCATTATAAGCGCCTCGCTGTCATCATTAGCCCGCTGCTCCGGCGTCCGACTCCTCAGGCTGCACTGAACCCTGGGAAAGAGAGTTCCAGCTGCTATGTTTGTCGCTATATATAAAAAAAAAAGAAAGGCTTTGGAAGAAATTTGCTCGACTTCTTCTCCTTCCTCTTCGCGGAAAACCACCACGGGCGAGACCGCCGCGTTTTGAGCGAACGCGCGCCTTTGGTTTGGACAAGCGGCGAGGTAAGCCGCCTGGCGAGTCCAGTCGCCGCAGCTCCTGTCATTCTCGTCACGGCGAGAGAGGGAGGAGGGAGGGCAACGTGCGAGCGCCCTGGTTCGCCCCGCTCTTAATGAGGCTCCGCGCGCAACACGGGAGATCACAGCTCGCCGCGGCGGCGGTGTCACCGACCCCGACCTGGGCAATTAGCCCTCCGGGGAGGGAGGGAAGGGGGCCGGCAGGGAGCAAAAACTAATCTATTACCTGTAATCGTCTGAACAAAGCGCGTCACATGTCCGCGGCCGCCAAAAACGAGACGCCTCCGGATATCTTCTGAGACGCCGCCGCCGCCTCGCTCCCGCGCTCGCCGTCAGCTTTGTTTTTCTGCAATTGCGAAAAACAGCTCCGATGCCGTTTGCGGTGTGAGTCGAGGGGCGCGGGGTGGACTGCCGAGCGGGCCGAGAGAGAAACGGGAGACACAGAAGGCGAGAGAGGGAGAGATTAGCGCCACGGAGGGTTGTGATGTAACGCCTCCTCGCTCTGGCAACGCGACGCCGCTTCACGGTGAGACCAGTCGGAAAATATTCCGGGGCTGGAAATAGACCGGACAGCGCTCGCGGCAAAAAATAGACGAGGCCTCTTTAAAATCGCCGCGGTTTCCTCGTGGAAATGAGGATCGGGCTACAAGGTCACACCGGGCCACCGGCTCGGAGTCGTCGTTCCTTTTTGTTTTGTTTTGTTTTGTTTTGCAGGAAGCCTCCACCTTTGTTCGGTAATGAAAGCAGCCGGCAGGCCGTCGAGTTTTTTTTTTCTTTCCCCCCACCGGGCATAATTAAATCTATTTATCCAGCTTCCTCTGCATATGCCGCGCACCACCTTCCAGCAATCCGGCCCAAATCAGCTCCGCTTAACGGCTGGTGGCGGCAGCGACGGGGCGGAAGAGCCGCCCGGCGCTAATCGCACTTAAAACAGCTTCGCTCGGAGCATATTAATAATGTAGGGAGGAGGATGCGAGCTGAGGGTTCATTTCGCCGGCTCTTATTTTGATGTCTAATTCTCCAACGTTACGTGAACTCAATTTCACGGGAGAAGCGAACGCGCCGCGCGGTGGAAAAAGGTACTTTTTTTTTCTTGACTCGAGTGTAATGGCGAGAGGGGGGGGAGGATGGAGGCGGACATGCAGGTAGGAGAAAGCTCGTCTCGATCGACGCCGGGGCCGGTCCCCCAGAGTGCCCGCTACGTCAGGAGATGGAGGAGAGGAGGAACTGGTGGGGGGGGCGAGGAATGCGTACAGGTGGAATGACAATGTTTTCCTTCGCTGCCGCGCGTGTTGATGTGCCGCCACCCCCCCCGCCCAAAGTGAACGGGGAAAAGTCGGTGTCGGCTCTGGATGAGCGCCTGCCGGCGGGCTGGGGAAAGGTCAGCCCCCCCCCCGGCTCCTCCGGGCCGCCGCACATCCTCAGACAAGAAACACTTAACCTTCTCCGCCTGGAACGCGGAGGTCGCGCTCCGTGTGCGTTTAAGCGGGAGATGCGCGGGGGCCAAGTGTGTGTGTGTGCGTGCGTGTGTGCTCTTGCATGTGTGTGTCATTAGCGGACCTTAAATGACGGAGGAAGCCCATCCATCACTCCTGGCATGAAGATGACTGGACGGGACATAACAGCCAATCGGAGGTGTAATCGCTTCCTGGCGCCCCGCACTTTGGGGCGCGCGTGCGTGCGTGCGTGCGTGCACGTGCGGACCGGCACGTAAGATCAAATGCTAATTGGTCGTGACTGCTTCCTTGTGGCCACATGAATACCTTTAATTGGCTGGTGAGTGATGGGCAGTCGGCTGCCAAAACGCCGCCGAGCTGACAGGCCGATACGGATGCGTCTGCGCTTCAACCCCCACCCCCCCCAGGAAGGGGGGGTCAATTCAAATGTCATAACTCGATAGGAACTGATGGATCGTGAAACTGATCAACACAAATGGAAGTCTCGGCCCGCTGTCTCATTTGATAATGACCTTATGGGTAATAGTTCAGCGTCCAAATGCGGGTATCATGTTCCCCCTGTCGGATGAGTCACGGACGGGACCGCCGGGGGGTTTCTGTCCTCGGCACGATCCCCGCCAAAGTAAGCGAGTATGGGACATTTATGGAAAACAAAAGCATTAATATGCAGGAAATGATTGCAATTAACCAGTATGGATTTTTTTTTTTCATTTGCCCCCCGAACGCCCTGGGAAGCTCTGGAAGGACGAGGTAAACAAGCTGCTCGGAGGCCAATGAATGAAGTAATTAATTCTTCAACTGCTTCTTCTTCATGGTCCGACTGCAGCCGCCCCCCCCCAGCACAGCACCGCGGGTGTAAATAAGAGCGAGCGGCGGGGAGGGAGGCAGGTGTAGCAAGGGGGGCATGAAAGACAAGGAACATAAAAGCGAGAGAAGAAGAGGCGAGGGGAATTCGAAGCGAAGGAGCGGGGAGGGGGAGGGGACCAAAAAAAAAAAAAAGCGACCGCCCCTTTATCAGCTGATATATATGCATGAGGATTTCCTCATCAGCTCCGCCGTCAATCGCCCGTCCCACTGATATTTGACGGATGGCGCACATCAACACCAACACGCCCGGCGCATCATTTCAGGAAAGCCGCGCCGCGCGGACGAGGAGAAACGGAGGGAAAAAAGTTAATTTGTTTTCTCCGGCAGCTGCCAGCGGCGATAGCGTCCGCGTCTGTTTGCCTCCATTGGCAAAGTTGTAAATTAGAATTGTGGCTCAATAGTGAGCGCGGAGGGGAGGCGGCTTTGGCGGTGCAAAAAGCTCATTTTCAACGACGGCAAAAAAACCCCAAACAAACAAAAAAAAAATACTTGGCAGCTTTTTGGATTCGGGGCGGCAGGAGTCTTACAGGAAAGCAAATTGTGCACCAATCGGAATTATGAAAAGAAATAGCTGTCGCTTTGAGACTCCTCTTTCCTCCGTCAAGGGTGATTCCCCGCTCGCTGTCGACGGCGGGGCGCGAGCGAGCCCCTCCGTCCTCTGCGGCTTTGGCGTGCGTTATTAACGGCGGGATAAAGAGACGAACGGCGACGGCTGTGTGACATCATCGTGCCGCTCACGGCCCGTAAATGAGACGCGTTCGCCGGCGGAGGGATTAGGATGATGTACCTTCAATTTAGCCCCCATCGCGGCTTAGAGTCACCGCGGAGACGCCCACACAAACATGTCAGAGGGATTTCGGCACGCTTGCCCACGCCGCTGACAGCCAGGGCCGCTTTTAAACGCGGCGCCTGCTCCCCCCTCGTCTTATCTCACACGTTCAAGGGAACAACCGGTGTCACTTTCTCCACGTCGCCGGCGAAACATCCGTCGGGAAGTGTATCGACAAGAGTTTGTTTGAACAGAACAAGAGCAGCGACTTCTGAAATGAGCGAATCCGAAACGAGAAAACGGGAGCTCGCATTAGCCCACTTAACCAGAGACGATCGCGAACCGGTGCTGATTCCAGCGGGGAGGTCAGGGCTCGTTCTGGTCCGACGCGGCCCGGTCAAAATCGAGGACAGAGGGAGAAAGAAAGAAACTCTGGAGCGCGGGGGGGAAGACAGAGGGAGGGATGAGCGGGGCGGAGAGGAGGCGAACAGAGGCGGCTTATCGACAAAAAAAAAGAAGAAGAAGAAGAAGGAGGAAGGGGGCAAGGGCTCGAGGAAGGGAGCGAGGAGGTGGAGCACGCACCGGCAGCGGTAATCCATCAGACATCATCGCGCGGCGGGTCGCTCCGCTCTGACAGAGTACAGCCCACCAGTGACTATCTTTCAACCCCGCACGTCCTGCCGCTCTGCGATAGGATAAGAGCGGAACGGACGGCGCTAATTGGCTTGCTTCCCTGTCGGATTTCTTCGGCGCTGCAGACAGAAGAGTGGGGGGGGGTTGGTGTATATATATATATCATGTTGTGTGCGGATTTGTAAACAGCGGATCAAAACAGCAGCTCCCATGTCCCCTCGACTGGAGGAGGGGCGTTGCTGTCACAGCGGGACGGGCGCCGGCGGCGACAGCCCCGACGTTGATCCTCGCTGACTGAGTGACGGACGGGAACGCGAGCGGCGAGAGGGAGACGGGGGATGGGGATGGAAAGACATGTGGATTTAGCCGAAAGAGGAAAAAAAAAACAAACGCTCCCACAACAAATATGTGATTTTTCAGAGGTCACCTTACGCCCAGCTGTCCGCCGCGGACCGGCGCCAAAAACATCGCCGCTCCTCAAACGCTGGCGCCGACGCGCTAAATATTTACGGCCTTTCCGCCGAGAGGACGGAAGGCCCGCTTCCAGTTGCGCGAGCTGCTGCCGCGCACACGTTTCGCCGCAGAGGGAAATTGAGGTCACATGTTTATAATTTGCCCTTTTCCCTAATGCTGCCATTGGAGTAAAATAACATTTGAGAGCTGCAATTAGATTGAACCGCGCAATCCTCCAGCTAATTAAGTCATATTTCAAGTTCAATAACGATCAAGCCGGCCAGATAAAGGCCAGGGAGGGGGGGTGGGGTGGGGTGGGGGGGTGAGGGGGGCAACAATCTGGAAGCTTTTTACAAAGCTCAATCCCATCTTTGAGCCAGGAGCACTCAGCGGCCATGCTCGGATAAACAGCGGGTTGGTTCGGAGCAGAAGTGGCGTAAATTCAGCGGCGAACCTTCTCGCGGCCAGCGTGGCTGGCGAGAGGAGGAGACCCGCCCCCTCCCATCCGGCGCCGCGAACACCTCTTCCATTACTCGCCCTCGACACCGCGGCCGATTGGATTCTTATCTGCCATCTGCGGGGGCCCCGGCGCCCGGGCCCCCGGCGCTATCGCTCGCCGCAGCCTAATTGAATCTGGAGTGTTGGGAGTGCGGCGATACACCGACCACGCCGTGTCACCGCCGACAGATAAGGATTGCTGCCGGAGGATTGGACCCGCCGCGATCGCGATGGCGTCGATAAGGGGGGGCGAGGAGCGGCTCGGGTCGGCGTCGACAGGACTCTGCTTGGATTGAGAGATAATGGGCGGGCTCCGGAGTCCGAGTCCGGCCGCGCTCATATCCAATAATCCAATACTCCTTAATCCCGCTGCGCTCGGCAGGTCATTTGTTGAAACTAAACCGGGGGGGGGGGGGTGCTGCTGTCGTCTCTAATCGATTCCTGCCTATAGGCTCCCGTTGACAGAAAAGGGAGGAGCGCACCTGACGTTTCGCTTCCATCTGCCGCAGCAAAAACCGCTTACGCTTATGTTCGCAGGCGCTCGAACCTCCCGGCCGAAACCTGAAAACATCCGCGCTCCGGCAGGAGAGGGACAATTTTTCCTCTGGAAGTCAGCGCGGTTTGGCGAGAGAAAGCGAAAGCGATTACCAGCTTGTCGACGCTCTGGGTTTTTTTTTTTGGGGGGGGTAGCGATGAAATACAAGCCTCATTACCTGCAGAATCAATGTACTGGCATGGCACGCTCTGGAAGCGCTTCACCTAATTTATCACCGACTAACCAATCGCAAAGAGTCGCCTCAGCGGCTCGGAGTTTCGGATTCTCCTACCTTAAGAGGCCGAATCCTTTCTTTTTCGTTTTCTTATCCGGATCCTCCGCGGCGTTGTCCGTCTTCTTCCCTCTGCCCTTCTTCTCCTTCTTCTTCCCTTTGGTTCGCTTCTTCGGCTTCCCGTCGTCGGCGTCCACGCCCTGGCGAGAGGAGCCGCTGGCCGGCGTCTCGTGGCCGGAGCTCTGCCCCGACAGGTCGTCGTCTGAGGAGGGGGGAACGCGTAGGTTAGTTTCCGTTGACTTATGCTGAAGCGTCAGACCCGGAACAAGCTGGGCTGCCGACGACCAGAACCCAGATTTGGGTGATTTTCTAAAAGATTTGTTCACACTCGAATATCATTAATCAAGATTCAGCATGAACTCCTAAGAATTTCAGCTGAAATGTAGGTTGCGATCACACACACGCGCGCTCGTGGTAGAGCATTAAAAATATGCTGCTGCGAGAAATAAAGTTGCTCTGCCCAAATTGCTGAGTGGATGAAATCCTGTTGAATTTCATTAAGGCACTTTGGCTGAGCGCCGTCACTTGGCAGGCCTCGGGCTCTTCACGAGTGCCACCGCGTTAGAAAAACTGAAGGGATGTGCACCGGTGGCGCCGCGACTGATTTAAAACGGATGCAATGTCCGGGGGAAGGTTGTTACATCACGGCAACAGTGGCAGTTTTAAAAAAACAAAAACCTTACCGTCCTCAGAAGGGCCGTCGTAGGATTTGTCGATGGCGATGCGGAAGCTCTGGTTGCACCCCCGCCCGCGCACCATGTGCGGCCGCGGCCGGTGGAAGGGCACCCGGGCCTGGCCGTGACTCTGCTTGGCCTCCGACACGGCCGTCTGGAGGCTCTCCAGGGAGCTGGACTTCCACAGGCCCAGGGTCGGGCCCAGCGCTCCGCCGGCCGAGGGGTCTGAGGGAGAAAGGAGGCGATGATGAGGATGGGGAAGGAGGAGGAGGAGGAGGAGGAAACGATTTGATCCGCTGGTAAAGTCGCTTTGAAATGCGAAAGAGCGTCGATTAGACTTTCGAAATTCTTAATGCTGCTTCAAACTGAGCTGGGAGGGTCCACTGGAGCCGGAAGTCCAGAAATTATCCATTTGTGCGCAGCACTGGGAGAAACATCGCCTTTTTTGAATGGTTACTTGGAATCAATACAAAACATACATATGTTAATTACATCTGAATCTGTAAATATGTTTCGGCCTGCAGTGTTTGTAGGCTTACACAGCCATGCAGCTTCTCAGACTCACTTGATCACTTGATTTCTCCTTTTTTTTTTAAAAAAAAAAAAATGAAGCTGAGTAAGGTTAAGAGCCAGAAATATGAAGCAGTGAAGATGAAGTGAAGAGAGAGGGTGAAAAACAGGTACGACAGAAGTGTGTGTGTGTGTGTGTGTGGAGGGGGGGCAGAGACCTACAGGAGAAACAAGAAGCTGCTGCTGCTGCTGCTGGTGGTGGTGGGGGGGGGGGGGGGCAGGATGGATGAGGTGGAGTGGCGCGGGGGGGACGAGCGAGGAGCGTCGCTACGGGAACTGACAGGCTCATGCATAAGCAAGAGAGAGATGGTGGGGGGGGGATAAATGAACTGCCATCATACTGTACTCAGGTATGGCCTCCGACTCCAGAGAGCAAGGGGGGTGGGGGGGTGGAAGCGATGAAGGCCACAGCTGATTCAGCAGCGGAGGAGGAGGAGGAGGCTGGGAAGATTTGGGATAATACACAGCTGGGAGAAAAATGGAGGGCGGGGGGGCAAAGGAGGAGGAATTGGAACCCCCACGAGCACCTGGAGAAGTTCCAGACGGGTTTTTTTTCTTTCTTTCTGAAACTTTCCTGTGGGGAGGACTTTCTCGCATCGCGGCACTCGCTGCTTAAGATGTATTTATTGTCATTTCAAAGGCTTCAAAGCACCAAAGTGGATTGGGGGGGTTTAGAAACTGAAGCGGCGTCAGAGTCCAAGGAGACTGTTGGGGTGGTGGGGTGGGGGGTGGGGTTTGGTAAGCGAAGCGTTGCTGCCTTTTAAGTCCTAAATTGACTTTCTGAGAGGAAGTGGGATTTATGGGGAATAAGGGGTTATAAATAGAGGGGTGTGTGTGTGTGTGTGTGTGTGTTGGGGGGGCGCTCAGGAATAAAACGCTCAATTTGAGAGGCAGGATTTGTGTCACAAATGTAATTACGGCTGTCCAGCTCGCAGCCTGATAGAATTAAGCTCCTCGCCAGCGCACTGCGGCACGACGCGCGGGGGGAATTGCGCGAACGCGTGTGCGTGCGTTTGTGCGCGCGCGTGTTTACTCCAAAAATGTGAGAATCCGGGCTCAAGTAAATAAGAGAAACTTGAAGTCGCGATACTGCCCGTGCGAGATAGCGGTGTGTGTCCTTGACCGCCTGAGATGAAACAGGGGAAGGAATAGGAGCGCCGCACGCACGTGTGTGTGTGCGCACTCATTCCACGCACGTCAGGTGGTGGAGGCTGGAGGTAAATGAATAATGAGGGTTTAATAGGAGGGATGAGCGGGGGAGAGGTGGCTATCATCGCCAGCTCCTCGCCAACGGAGGGTGAAATCGGTGTTTATCACATATCGCCGCCCGCCGTGCCGGCAGATGCTCTCGCGGACGCGTTTGGCATCGCGTCCGCCCGGCTGCCGCCCGCGCATGTGCGTCTGAGGGCCGAGCGCCCTTCCTGCCCGTCGGAGCCGTTTGAGGAATCGCGTCGTCGGTCGAAACACGATGGAGAGAGGAATTTTTTAAAAACGCAGCGGAGGAACTGAAATCAAACAACCCGCCGGCTGCCACGCCGCCGTCGCACCTCGACTTCTCCTGGCGCCGGGAAGTCTTTTCGCCTGGAACGTAGCCCCGGGGTCCCCGCCGCGCTGACAGGCCCCCGCGAGGACGCTTTGTACCTCAGAACGAGAAGCGACATACCTGCGGCCCGTCGCCGAGGCGTCCCGGCTCCTCCCTGCTTACAAACGCTTCACGGGATTAATAGTGATTGCAGCCTAACGCTGAAATGTGTGTTTTGCCGCCGCGTGACTCTCTAATTATTTAATCCAATGAACACAAGAATAAATGAATGAAAAAAAAAGCCTAAATGATAGGCTTCGCCCTACGAACCGCGTGAGGAGCACGGATTTAATACCGCGCTCGGCACGTGCTGCTAATCCCTGCCGACCTGTCTCAGCTACGACGACATCCACTCCAGCCAACGCCACGCTATTAAACTGGATATTGTAATAAAGCTAATACACACACACACACACACACACCCCGGCGCGCTGCTGAACCTCCCCGCCGTGTCTCAGCAGGGTCTTAACTCTCGCCTATCAACTGGACAACAACGCCGCGCCACCGCGAGCTGCCGTGCAGCGGGGGCCAGCTGAAAAGGTTGCCACGGTTACAGGTAAGTGCCCCCTCCATCAAAACCGCCGAGGGTGGCAGAGAAGGTGGATAGGTGTGTGTGTGTGTGTGAGAGAGAGAGAGAGAGAGAGAGAGAGAGGGAGGTGATGGTGAGTTGCCAAGGAGACACTTTAGCCGAAAGTGAAAAGGGCTGCGTATTGCTCCCGGCCCTAGTTCTTCAAATTACTGTCGGCAAAGCGCACACACACACACACACACACACGCCCGGCTTGAGATATGCTTATGGAAACACACATGTAAGACACACAACATGCACACACGCACACACACACACATGCTTTTCCATTGAAGATCCAATCTCAGGGCTGGCCAATAAAATCTGCAGTCGCTGTTCTGGAGGCCAGTAAAACAGGCCCTGACCTGCACTCTGCTAAATACATAAAATACAAACAACAAAACAGGACACACACACACACACACACCTGTAAAAGTCAGCCTGATCCCAGAGTTAATGCTGCTCGGTAAAGGACGTTGGATTTAATCCCCCAGAAGCATTAAAAAGCGCCATCACCAGGGAGAGAACGGCCCCGTTGCCGTGTCACACGCTTTCAATAAGTTATTTCACTCAAAGCGATATTGACTCTGTCAAAGTTTCCAGCTGGACATGGACGTGGACAGGACCTTGAAGCCCACGAGGACACGTGGGAGACTTGTCCCTGCTCTGTCCCCAAGCCCCGTGGTGCTTTTTCCAGAACTGCCGAGTCATTCTGAAGAGAGCCGGGCAAACGTTTTGGAATTAATGAAATCTCGTTTAAATTCGCCAACGGCACATCCCGGCCCTCGGTCAAAACAAACGACAGCACAGTTTACAAAGCATAATGCAGCGCCGTGACAGAGCAATAAGCTGCGTCAGGCTGCGGCGACAAAAGATCCAAAACATCACCGGCCTCATCCTTTAAAAAAAAAAGTCAGTGATGTTCTGGCAACGCCGCTAGTTTCTAATCATACGACTTGGAGCCAAATCGCTTCAGACAACTGGATGCCCAGTCGAGGCAAATCCAATTCATGTTACGGCCAATCACGACTCCACTCCAATTAAAGACCCGGCCAATCACTCGGCGTCCCTCAATCGCGACCCGAACGCGGCCGTAATTGCGTTTCGCTGTTCAGATGTACGGGGGACGTATGGGCCGTATGCGTTTATCCTGCAGCGAGATGAATGGCTTTCATAACTGGAGGGGACTTTAAAGGCCATTTCATAATTACTGCTTACCTCTGGCGGATTACAGCAGCGCGGCGGGGCGAACTGCACGGACATGTGCCGTTTGTTAGCGCGCGGTGGATAAAAAGCTTGCGCGTTGATGGGGGGGTGGACGCCGCACTCGTGACGGCCTTCGCCGAAAACCGCCGGTTTCAACGCTCGCGGACGGCAGAAGACGCTCGCAGTCGTCTCCAGCGAGACGCGACATCCTGCTGATGCAGACCAATCTCAGTCTAACATGATCTGAATTCTTGATTTAACCTAAGAATACAAAAAAAGGGAGGGGGTGTGATTAAAACAGAGCCGACCCTGACAAGAGTACAAATACAAGACAAACACACACACACACACAAACACACGCACACACGCAGATGGTCGACAATGATCAATCAGATTCAAATCGGCGCGACATGGTGACTTTCGGCTTAAATCAACAGCGACACGCCGGATGCTGAGACGGGGGGGGGACAGGGAGCCAATGACTGCAAGGGGCAGAAAAAAAACAAAGCTGAGGAGTCGGCTGCTTTCAAACTCCCATCCTGCGAGGAGAGGGGACGGCAGCGGACCCGTCGGGCGCAAGCGCTGTTGCCGCCGCCGGATGCGCGCGGGAAACCGCGAAGAAGACCGGCGAGCAGGAATCGCTGCAAGCGCGCGGGGGAACGTAAGCAGGACGTGCGCGAGGCTGAGACGCAGTGTTGCATTATAATCCTCTGTACAGCCCCAGTGCTTTTGTGTGTGTGTGTGTGTGTGTGTGTGTGTGTGTGTGCGTGTGTGCATGCGTGACAGAGAGAGAAAGTGCTGGATGAGCTCCCAGGTGTGTTGTAAGAGAGCAGCCAGGGGAGACGTTAGACTCGAAGGGAGAGGAATGGAGGGATGTATGAAGGGATATCTGTCCATTACTCACACACACACACACACACACACACACACACACACACACGCACACGCCCGCGCGCACGCACGCTGGGTCTGACGTGGCAGAGGAAACGTAGAGACTGGAGCGTGTTCGCCATAATCACATAAGGCTGGAACAGATACGGCTGCAGAGGATGGAGGGAGCGAGCGGGCGAGAGAGCCGAAGATAACAGAGGCACAGAGAAAGAGGGAGCGAGAGAAGGATCAGCCTGTCGAGAGAAACAGAATAAAAGTGATCATAAAGGGAGAGGCGGATGTGGGAGAGGAGGAGGGAGAGGACGGAAGAAAGAGAGATGAAGGCTGGGGATTGAGAGGATACTAAATACGGGGATGAGGCTGGCGACGGAGAGCGGGAGCCGGAGAATAATCAAGAGAGAGGCGATTGAGAAGGAGCGGGAAAGTGGTCGCAAAAGATGAAAGCGGAGGGGGGGAAGAAGAAGAAAAAAAACCCATCTAAAAGCTCTATTGAAGATGGAGAATCCTAAGACTGGAGAATGGAGAGAGGAGAGAGACGGCTGGAGGAGTGCAGCGCTCCAGCCAGAGAGGAGAAGGGTTTTATCCAGATTAAAGAAGCCAGGCAGGACTCTTAAGACCATCCGCCTAATGAAATATGTCAAAGCCCATAAAGAAACACTGGGGCCATTTAGGAAGGAGGGCGGGGGGGGCAGGAAGCCGGGCAAATACGCTGCGTCAGCGCGAACGAAAGACGCGCGCGAGGCCCTGTCGATACGCATTAGCCGGGACGTCGCGCTGGGGGGAGAAGAAAGGAGCGCTGCGGCGGAGAGACGGACGGCTGCATTCATCGCGGGCCACGAGGGTCACGGGTGCCGATCAGAAATGCCAAGGAAATCATGGCGGGCGGGCGGGGGAGGGCAGGGGCAGCTGGAGCGGCGGGGCGGAGGAAGCGGAGGCCGCCTTCAGCCGATGGAGCGCCGCAGGTCAGCGTGAAGCGGCAGGAGCTCACACGCGAAGTGCCTCACAACTCAACTTTGTCAGGCGGGGGGCGGGAAAAGAGGAAGGATGGAGGTGAAGAGAGGGGCGGGATTTGTTGGGGCGGGGCTGAGAAACCAGGCGCGTGTGTCATCGCCAAACACTCACCGCTCCTCTGCCCGACCAGCGATCCCACGTTGCTCTCGTCGGCAACTAGAAGGCAGAAGAAATAAAACACATCCAGTGAATACACGGAGCCGAAACGAGCGTCGCGGTTTCGGCCTCGGCGGCGAAACCGAAAAGAGGAAATGAAAAGGGAGCGGAAACGCACGACAACCAGAATAAAGAAAGATATGAGATGTGTTAGAGAGGGAGAGAGCGGGGACAGACGGGCGTGAGACAGCGAGAAGAAACCATAAAGGGAGGAAGGAGAAAACAAGGTGGAGACCTCCACCGCCACCGCCGCCTAATCTAACCAAACAGGATTGCGGGTGGCCGGCGGCAGCCGCCACAGGCGGTGCACCCTGGGATACAATAATCGTTTTCCATTGTGCTGCCGCTTCTCTTAAATAATCCTTTTCATTTTTTATGAGGTCAATTTTCCCGGCGGACGGGCGGGCGAGGGAGGGAGAAGGTGGACTGGGAAAAGCGAGGCGGCAGATTCAGGGTGATAGAAAAAAAAAAGCAAAGAAAGAAACATAATCGGAGAGCGTGAGCTTGAAATCAAAGGAGGCCGGTTCGTGGAAATCCTCGCACCGACACATCTGTTGCAGCCGGGCAGAAACAAACAAAAAAAAAATACCTTTCTCGTGCACATGTTGCCGGGTAAATCACAACATTAAATACTTTCAAGCTACTCCGGGCCACGTGACCCTGCCAGATAACGAAAGCTCCCTTTTTCTGCGGAGGACAGATAAAAGTGTGCGTGGCCGGCAGCCAGGTTTGTCTCCCTCCTGCCACCGGGGGAAGGCGAAAATGTGCGATCGCTCTCTTAACCTCCGGTTAGCGCCGCGTACATTTATTCCGTCGCCAGATAATGACATCATTTACAGAAGCCTGCAGAGTTCGGGAGTGAGGCAAGAAGATTGCAATTAAAAAAAAAAAAAAATTGTGGTCTGGGTTTGATTGCGCCTGCCGTAACCCCCCCCCCCCTCCTTTTTTAAATATTCGACTGCAGACGCTATGGTCGGCTGCAGAGCGTGGCGTCCGGGGGCGCCGAGTCTCCTGAGAGGTCGGCTGTTTGGATGCACTTTGAGCAACTTAAAGCGAATCCATACAGACCATCCATTTTCCAAAGCGGGCCGCCGCTTTTTCCACTGATAAAAGCATTCGTTTCCATTATTGCTCATTCAGTGGAAAATAAAAAATCCTCCTTCCTGAATCGCTGTCGGACTTGTTTGAAAAAGTTAGATATTAGAGTGCTTTTGTTTTCTGTTGTTCCTTTTATAGCCTGCAGGAGAAACGCAAATGAGAGCTCTCAAGGGCTGGTGCGGGAAAAAAAACACCTGATTCATCATTCTCGGGATCCTTTTGGAGGAAATCCACACCGCACCTCGTGCGTGTGCGTGTGTTTGCGCACGCGAGGAGGCCCGCGCGCGACCGCGAGCTCCGAGTCGACGCGCTTGTTTGCCCGGGCGCCCCAAGGTCGACAAAAGCAGCTCACCTCCTCCTGTCGGGTGTTTAATAAAAAGTCAGACGCGAGACTGACACGTCTCTCCCGGGCGGGGAGAGGAAACGCCTCTTTAAATACGGATCGTGTCGACAGGCTCGGCGTCTTAGGAGCTGCCGTGCGCGAGCTCTGCTAACGACCTTGTTTGAGCCCTGAGCGCTCTGGCGAGGGAAGGGATGAGTGTAGAGCCGGTGATAGCACAAAAAAAAAACTGATTGAAATGGAGGATGTCCACAGACAGAGGGTGGGGGCATAGAGGCGGGTGTCAGAGTGGGTCCTCAGTGGGATGGAGCACAGTGTGTGCGTGTGTGTGGCCCTCGTCCATAATGAAAGCCAATCAGCTCGGGCGGCGGCGGCGCGTGCTGCAGGAGGAAAGCCCATCCACCGAACCTAATGAACCGGGATTGGAAATCAGAGGAGCGGAGACGAAAAGAAAGAAGGAGCGCGCGGAGAGCGGGGGCAATGAACTCATCGGCTTTCAGATGAGGAAACGAGGACGGAGGGACGGGGGGGAAAAACAGAAAGGAGACGAGAAGTGAGGAGAGGAACGGGAGGAGCGACGAGAGGGGCGGCAAAAAGAGGCGATAAAGAAAGTTGATAAGAGCGGACAGCAGACAGAGGAGAAGAGGACGGGGGGGCGGCTCGGGTTAATACGAGGAAATAAGCCTGTTCGTTCTCGCCCCCCCCTCCCCACACACACACACACACACACACACACACACACACACAGAGCCATGAGATTGGAAACCTCATGCCTTTCATTTCACACACACACACACACACACACACACACACACACACACACCAGACGTGTTCATCCAGTGTGCTGGAAAGCCCCCGGGTTTAGGAGTTCAGCAGGTCAAACCCCCCCCAGGGCCGAGGATAATAGGACGGGGCCACATATCACAACAAAGAAATGTACTGATAAGAGCCATGTGATCGCTGTTGTGGTTTTGTGTGGGTGTGTGCGTCCACGTTTTGGTCTGTTTGGCTGGTTTGTGTCGGCCGAGGCGACAACATGTTCTTTTTCCCCGGATAATGTTTTCAGCCTGAGCGGAGTTCCTTCAACGATGAAGGCTCGAGTGTGCGCGTGTGTGTGTGCGTGCGCGCGTGTCCGTGTGTGTGTGCGTGCGCGCGTGTCCGTGTGCGCGTCCACAGGCTCACCCATATCCATGCTCTTGGACGCTCTGCTGCGAGGTGCGTCATCCCCGTAGAAAGCCGCGGCCTCGCAGGGCGCCGTGCGGAAGCCACTGTTAAAGAGAATCGATCAATCGGTGTCAAAACGAAACGATGAAGAAAAAAAAAAAAAAGGCCTTTTAGGGACTTCTCGGTTACGTCACCAAAGCCGGCGAGAGTAAATTGGATTTGAATTCACAACAACGCTCGCGGACTGCAGATCATTCAATTTCCTCCCTCCCAGATGGCGTGATCGAGCCGAACAATGGCGCGTTCTGTCTCCGCCGAGCTCGCAGGGAGGAAAGAAGTGCGCCGATGCCAGGCCCTAACTCCGACCACATGAGGTGCCGTACGCGCTCGCTTCGCGTTGTGCCCGACACGCGGCAGCGAGCGGGGCTGCGAGGACGCCGACAACGAACAGGCGGTCGCCATGAGCGTCGCCACCGCGGGCTCCCTCGGCGCGACTCCGAAAAAAGGTGATGACATCAGCTCTTAATTTCAGGAAAGTTTGAAAGCTCTGAAGGTAATCTGAGGACGGACGAATCCCAGCTCTTTTTGTTTTTTCTTCTTCTTCTTTCTCAATCCATCGTTACTCACGCGCAACGCAAACAGGGCTGCTGCAATTAGACCGCGCGGCCTAAATAATGCATGTGCGCCGTAATATCACGTGTAATGACTCTTCTTTGTCTCGTAACACTGCGAGCCAAATTATGAGCGCCATTAGATTATAATAACTGCGGGGCTTAATAGAGCGCCGCTGCACATTATGTGTTGTTTGTTGTGGGTGGAGGTGGAGGGTGGGGGTGGGTACCTGTGGTGCGGGGGAGTCGGCGGCAGGTCCCTGTGCATTTCCTCCACCGCGCGGGGGGAGGGTGGCGGGGGGAAGCCCTCTTCCGGCTCATCGTCCTCGTCGCCGTAGTGGCCGCGGACGCCATTGGCGGTCGCCGCGGGATACGGAGCTGGAACCAAAGATTCGGGCTCCGTCAGTTTGTCGGAGGGGGGGCCAAAGAGATGCAGGACACAGAAGAGGTGCACATTCTTGCTAGAATTTTGTTTTTCTTCTTTATTTTTCCTCTTATTTTCTTTTTGCTAGTTAGTCGCAAAAAGTGCCTGAAGGCAAAATAAAAACTGAAAAGGGCGCGGGCAGCTTGATGTCCACTCGTAAACGTTTCATGTTCCTCCGCATCGATTATTATTCGTATTGATCAGTTGTTACCAGACGCCGCGCCGCACGCCCACATTAAAACGCAGACAATCCCACGCACGGCCAAGAGTGGCGCGTCCTTCGCTCGGGGGGGGGTCGATAGCGCCGGTAAAGAGCTTAGCGAGGTCGGGTGAGTAGCGAGCGCACGCATGGACAAGCGCCGCGCAAAACACAAACGCACACACACAAAAAAAAAAGATCATTTCCATACAAAAGCCTCGTTCAAACTTTCCGTCAGCTCTCCCTCCAACATTTCCATAAACTGTAAAACCCGAGAGCGGATCATTTCCCCACGCTACAGCCTTTGTGATGACGACCCCCCCTTCCAAAACGCAAAATGACTGTAACTGTAGCGCCGCTCCAGTCTGATGGAGACTCTCAGTGAGAAGAAGCTGCATCCCAGGGGGTGAGGGGAGAGATAAAGAATGAATTTAAAACAGTTAGGTCTGTTTTTTTCCCCCCCTCTCGCTTCTTCTTCTTCTTCTTCTTTAACACGACGGCGCGCGCTGCACAATACCCCGTATGTAAATCTGGCCCACTTTGGAGCCGTTTCATCAGCATAATGATTCCAAGGTCAGATCTTTTGCACATGAAAAGCGAGCGCTGCGTTCGGGGGAAGAAAAAAAAACATCGTTAATGACTTTCCTTTCTCCCGCTATAAATGCGCAGTGAAAGCAGATATGAAGACGGAGACGGGAAACAGATGCGACGATTTGGTAACGCGGCTGCTGCGGTGACCAAAAAACAAACAAACAAACAACTAGACAAAACGCTGCGACGATGTCAGGAGGCTCGGCTCGAGCGTCACGCCGCGCGGCGATCGCAAACACGCGCGCGGGGGGGCCGGCAAACATGCCGCGTGTGCGCTCGCTCGCTCGCAGATAGCGCGAGTACACAAACACTCCAAGCCCGATGTTGACTATCTGACAGCTCAAATGGACAAACATCACGCACCGCCGAGTGTGTGTGTGTGTGTGTGTGTGTGTGTGTGCCTCACCGCTTCCGAAGTCGCCGTACGCATAGCTGTTGGCCGTCGCTGGCGCGTGACGGCCGCCGTTCACGGCGGGCTCCGAGCCGGGGGGTCGCGTAGACGGTCCCGAGGGATCGTGGGAGGCATCGCGGCCTCGCGGCTCCTGTCCACAGAGAGAGAGAAGAAGAAAGGGCAAATGGTTAGTGAGCGTTCAAACGACGCGAGGAAGACGGGTCACGAGGAACTGATAACAACGCCCCCCCGAAAATCTGCAACGCCGTTGCAAGCGTTGCTCGCAAAAGCCGGCCCAGCGGGTTTTGGCGCGGAGGGAGCGCCGGCGGTGCCACGCGGCGCGAGGGCGTAAAAGGTGCCGGGGAGGCGACATTTAGAAATGGCACCGCGCGAGTTCGGCCGCACGAAAAGACGAGCGACCGTCTCACGGAGTTTGGCAGGGGGAGGAATTTTCCAGCCGACGATGCCAAACACGTTTCTTTTTCTTTCTTTAAACTGCGACCAGACCGAGTTCGTCCCCGGACTTGAAGGGCGAGTGTTTAAAAGCGGAGGGTAGAAAGGAAAAACAAAAAAAACGAACGCCCCCCTCCGGCGAGGAGCAGCTGAAAAAGAAACCATCTGTGGAGAGCGGCGGAACATCTCTGCACGGGTTTGGGGTGAAAACCGGTGTCGTCCAAGACCCGGAGGATCACATCTGTCGTGGAAACACACGAGAATAGAACAGCTGCTTCTTTACTTTGGGCCTTTCTCTCTCGTTTGATTGGTCGGACCCGACCACAGATTATCGTCATTTACTGTATCTATCCAGCAATGAATGTGAAACGCAGATTAACATCTGATGGAGGCAAAAACTCGGCATTTGTTCGAGCGGTCTCGCCCGACGTGCGCCTGCAGATTTCGCCGCGGCGCCGTCGCATCTCGCGACCCATTGGTTACGATTCACCTCAGACGGCGCGCGGGGGAGCAGAGCTGCGAGGAAACGCGAGCAGATTCTGAACGACCCTCCGAGGAGCTCGAGTCATCGCGTGGCGTGGGTTGGAAAAAAAAAAAAACATGTCAGCTGTTCTGACTTTTCAACATCAAACTGAAATCTTTAGTCAGGACGGAGGAAAACATCTGTATCAAATATAGACTGTGGAAGATATAGAGTGGTGGTTTCACGTCTTACTCCTTTAAAAAATGAAAATATATAGATTTTTTTTTTTTAAATCGCCTGCGGCAACAAAATTGTTTCAACACTGTGTAAGTGGGGGGGGAAAAAAACAACAGGCATTTCTCTTCATGTGCACAATCAAAAACACAGTAATTAAGATAATCTAAGAGCACTGACAGGCATGTTATCGAACTGCCATCCAGCACTACAAAGGACCCCCACCCCCACCCCCCAATGCCCACCCCCCCTACAGATGGAGATAGGGACTGTCGGCGCTGGTGGAGGATGAAAGGAGCCTTTTTCCCGGTCAAAGAGACGAGCTGCAGCTGTCAGGCGCGAAAAGCAGACGCACGCGCACCTCCGCCGCGCAAACACGCCGGGGACAAAAACAACGGGACGGCGCAGCGTGCCGTCATGAAAGGTGCACCCGTAGCGTCCTCGTTTCCCAGCGCTGCCTGTGTGTGTGTGTGTGTTGGGGGGGGGAGGGGAGGCGGTCCCCGGGGTATCATTAGTAGCTACCGTACATCTTAATGCGTGGACACATCACAGCTGTCAGTCACTTTGAGCTTCTGCGTGTGCGACGTGTGCGTTCGCTGACAGCTCATAACGGGCCCCCCGCCCGTCCCTCCGTCCCTCCGTCCGTCCGTCCATCCACCCGCGAACTGACGGCTCGCCTGAGGCTTTTGAAGCCGCCTGGCAGACAGGCAGTCAGATATCTTAATCCCACGACAATAGGTAAAGGGGGAGGGGGGGGTCCATCCATCCATCCAGCCAATCAGCGCTGCATACAATGGGCCTCTGGGATGCTTTGCCCGGCCTCACCCTCGCGTGTCACCCACCCGACCCCACGATGGAGAGCAAACGGGAGGAAAAAGGGGGGAGGGGGGGAGGAGAGAAACAAGACGGGCTGCTGTCGTCAAATTTTCCAGCGGAAAAAAAAAGCGTTTAAACGTTTGCCAAAAACTAAATGTGACTTTCCGTCACATGCGCGCGAGGCGGATAAACAGCCCTCGCCGTTCTCTCAGGGAACCGACTGACGAGGTCCAGGTCTTCAGCTCTCGTCCCGAAACTAAAAAATACAGCCGAACGCGTTTCAGCGTGATGAGATGAAGCCGGAGGGGGGGCTCGGGGAGTTTTACTTCGGGGGAGTGCTCGTTTTATCGCGCTGATGAGCTTTGAACTGGATTTGATGAGCGTTTGTCCGCGGGCTCCAGATGACGAGATGCCACGACGGGCGGGTCAATGCCGGGACAACTGCTACTCTTATGTCGGACTCTTACACACACACACACACACACACACATTAGAAACACCTTTATACGCTCTTGAAACGCTCTTTCTGGGGGGGGGGCACATTATGGCTTTGGTGGGAACTAAGAATTTTTTTTTTCTAAGAGAACTTCAACACAAACGAGAAAGAGATAAAAATAAGCAAAAGGTGAACACACTCCTGTTTTTTTAACACATTCATCAGCGTGTGAAGGTGTTTCGCAGCCGCGTGGAGCTTCGCTGAATGCTGATTCCGCTCCGGCGTCAGCTCTCATTACGCCTTCCTGAGACACGCTCATTACCGCCGACATCGGCGCGGACACGTGACTCGCCGTGCGGCGGCTCATTTACAACCGCGGTATCTTTATGTTCAAAGGGCGACCGGACGTGCCGGGTCCCGGGCGCTTTCCCTCGCGGGAGCTCGGGGGCGGTGGAGCTTTTATGAAGCACGTCCCGGTTTCTGCTCGGAGTGAGGAACGCAGGTGGAAAAGGAAGAGAGGCGCCGAGGCCAGAGCGGGGGAGACGGGGGTCGCTTGAAAAAACAAAACAGGCGGTGAAGCAAGGGAGAGGAGGCAGCAAGGAAAACACCAGCAGAGAAACAGACGCAGACGGGCATGCAGGAGACTTCAGATGAGCTTTATTTAAAACAGAGGAGAAACAGGCGGGTGAGACGGGCAAGAGCCTCGAAAAGAAAAGTGGAAATCAAAAAGAAAAAAAACAGGAAGACAAAGCAGGAAAGATTTGGCCTCAACAGCGCAGAAACGGCCAAGAGGTTTCGAAGAGGCAGGTCAGAGTCCACCAGAGAGCCGGAGGTGGTGTTGTCTCGTCAGAGCCCAGTTGTGCGCATAGTTGTGCGCGTGTGCGTACGTGTCTGCAGACCTGCGTGCGCCGGCGGGTATCCTGCTGCGTGCCGGCGGCTCTCCGTACATCTGCCCCGCCATAGCGCGGATGTTCTCGGCGTAGCGGTGCGCGTTGTCGAGCGCGGCGCGGCCCTGCCCGTCCGCGAGCGTCGGGTCGCGCGTTCGCCCCTGCGCCCAACCGCACCTCTCGACATTTAAGTTTCCATCTGTGCGTGCGTTTGAGCTGCTCAGCGTCTGGCTGTGACGCACAAACCCAAACTCGCAGCCCGTATGTGGCCCGTGCTCGTCCTCACCGCGCTCCCTCCGCGCCAAGCCGAACGTGTAACCGCTGCGCCCCTCCCTCCGGTTAAACCCGCAGGCGTAGCCGGCGTGCGCCTCCCCCGGCCGGTGCGCGTGGCGCTGCCTGTGGCTGTGAGGCAGCGGCTCGGTCGCTCGCCTCCTCAGCGCGGGGAGGAGGGAGGAGGAGCGGCGGGGCGGAGGTGGCTGCTGCTGGCGGCAGGCGGAGCCCAGTAGTACCTGATCGCCGAGGCCAGTGCGGGAGTCGGGCCGATGGACGGCGGAGACGCCTGGGGCCGGGCCTGGTGCAGGGATCTGAAAGGAAGAAAAAAAAAAAGAGAAAAATAATAAATTAATCGTGGCGGGGTTTTTTTTTCTTATGCAACAGTCATCACTGAGTCAATTAACAGCCGCGCGGCGTATCAAAGAGCTCCTGAATAAGAAACAGAGCCGTTACCTGCTTCCTCTTGATAAAGTGTCACCCTCATCCGAAAACTGCGAGACCACCGGCTCGACATCCCGAACAAATCGCGCGGCATGACAGCCGCCGCCACACGGGGGGGGGCTTTACTCTGATGTTTTCGTTATTTTTAACCCGACTGCGGAGGAGATGCATTACCGACCGCCGCAGGATCTCATAATGCATGAGCCTCCCTCGATATTTCGTGGGACCAAATTCTTCCAACCCAACTCTGACAGGCAAAAACGTGAATGTGTTAAGGGTTTACTTCTATAGAAAATAATAATAATATTTTCCCTGATTCAAGCAGGACTTTGTTAATATTAGTTTGTTTACTGGATTCTAAATTAATTTGAGATGAGATTTTAACACTTCTGAAGTCAAACAGCACGTTTGGATAATTCTAACAAGCTACTTCTTTCCTGCAGAAGCACTCCTGCCATCATCATCATCGTCATCATCATCATCATCATCATCTCCCCCGTCTCTTCCAAGACTTTCCAAAATGAAACACTTCCTGACCTAAAAATGTCACTCCCTTCTGTTCGTGTTGTGTTCGCAAACAGCCGGAGTTTGATTTCTCATCCGGGCGGCTTGAAATCATCTGACAGAACGTGAAACGTGAACGCGCTTCCCCACCTGTCCGGGCGATCGCAGCACGACCAGCTGGATGGTGCCCCTGGCGTTCCCCTCGGACGACATGGAGCGCCGCAGCGTCTCCATGGCGGCGTGGTTGGAGCGTCCCAGCAGCGACTCGCCGTTGACCGCGATCAGCTGGTCGTTCATGCTCAGGCGGCCGTCCTGTACGGGGGAAGGGGGGGGGAGACCACCGCCAGGCGGTTTGTCATCGGGGTTTTAAACAAAGCAACACCGCCTGAGGTCAGCTTACCCGCCACAGTGTTTATGCAGTTAAGAGAGGTGTCAAACTGAGTCATGTTTTCTTTTTTTCCTGTATCATAAAAAAACGCAGGAACAACAGAGGCCGTTTGAAGATGTTCCACTTTGGTGGCGTCGCTCACAAAAAAAAAAGGATTAAAAGCAATAACTTATATCAAGATGCCGGAGCGGAAAACAGAGGAGCGCAAATCTCGCGTTAAATGAGACACACAAGGCTGGTTACCAATAAAGTTTTTGGAAGAGGGGAAGGGAGACGGGAAACTCGGGGAGGCGTGAAATGTGAGCGAGCGAGAGAGAGGAGCAGAGAATGACAGACAGAGAGAGAGAGAGAGAGAGGGGGGAAATGGAAGAAGGGGGAAGGCAAAGAAAATTGTAGAGTTAGCAATCTGAGAGAGAGCGAGAGCCATGATAAATACATAGAGCAGCTAATGGAATAGCCTCCGTGGGCACTAAATCACTTCTAAGTGTTTTAAATAGCAGCCTCTTGTAGAGAGGCAACACAGAATAGTGCCCTGGGGGGGAGAGAGAGAGGAGAGGGAGAGAGTGGACGAGCGAGGAGGACGGAGAGAGAGAGAGGAGGGGGATCAAAAGAGAGAAGCGATGCAAAGGGCAAAAAAAAAAAAGAGTCGCACACACACTAAAGACTCCCTCGGTGTGTGTGTGTGTGTGTGTGGATGATCGGTCCATTATGGTCAACGCTGCCCTTTGACCCCATCTCATTAACAAGGCACCGTCGAGCCTGACCTCAAACGCAGGCTTGGATGACACCCCACGCGCACACACACACACACACACACACAGAAGATTTCGGCGCCGCCTCAAATCCAGGGATGTCATCAAAAATTGATGTTTATCCCCAAATCAGCGGGCGCCTGTGATATTCCCCATTAATTTCCTCATTCTCCATGTAAGCAGCGGCAGCAGCACGCCACATGTAATTTTAATTTGTTTTCTTTCGCAGACTCTTTGAAATGATCAGATGACAGGATCAGGGATCAAGTCAAAGAAGACTTTTTTTTTATATAATTGAAGCCCGGGGCCCTGACAGCAGCCAAAACTATTTAATGGAAATAGGTTAGATCTCGCCGTGACTCTTCCTCATCTCCTCCCTTTTTTTTTTTTTTGCCTGCTGTGTGACTGCGTGTGTGTGTGACTGTGTGTGTGTGTGTGTGTGTGTGTGTGTGTGTCAGTCAGTCAGACTCAAGAGACGCCCGGGTTCCCCTCCTCTGCACCGGTCCTGGCGCTGCAAAAGTCTCATCAGGCCCCTTAGCTGCTTTTCATTAGCATGCATCAACATTAAGGAGGAGACACACACACACACACACACACACACACACACACACACACACACGCAGACACGCACTCAAGTTGTGTTGTGTTTCTCCACTTTTCAATTTTCTCTTTCTCCTCTTGTTCCCATCTCTCTGTTGTTCGATACCGCTCACGTCTCTCAGATTCCCTCTCTCCCTCCCCCCCGCGCCCGCCGCCGTCTTCGCCCTCCCCTCCCCTTCGCCGCCGTCTGTCTCTCTCCCTTCATGTCTTCCCTCCTCTTATGTGGCGTCTCGTCCCAGAAACCTGTTTCGCAGCCAGCCGGAGATCTTACTGGGCCACTCCTGCCCGGCGCGCTATCCGTGTCGGCAGCTGTCTGAAAACTGCCTCTGAAGGCGCTGCGGGGAGCCGCCGTCTGGCCAGCCTGATCCCAGACCGGCCGTTTATCTACAACGCCACACTCTTCCGCGCGCCTCCTCGCCGGGCCGCCCCGATCTGGGGGCAAGAGGAGCTGCGACATGTGAGGAGGCGCATATTGAAGCCAAGGAGAGGAATCTCCAAAGTGTTGAAAGGCGATGCTTCTTTTTATTTCCCCCTCTCTCCTGACGCACTTAAAACTTGAAGTGAGCGCTGAGTGATACAGATAAGGCGTCCGCCGGTGCTGATGTAAAGGGGTCGACGGGAGTCAAGGGTGGAGGAAGGCCGGGCGGAGGGAGGGGTCGCGGCCTCGAGGAGAGGCAGGAAATGAGACGGAGAGGCGAGGAGTGCAGGGGAAGGGGAGATAAAGGGGGAAAACGTCAAAGAGGGACAGAGTGTGGACCAAAAAAAAAAAAAAAAAGATTCCTCTCGATAAGCTGATCGCATCTTCGGTGGCACGCCGTCACTGCTTGCTTATATATTTACTTTAATTCCTTTTTTCATGCCACAGGCCTCCCCTATAAGAGGGAACCAGTACCAAGACGCGGGTCCTCTACCTTGTAGGCCGCCCCTCCGTGAATGATGGACTTGATGAAGATGCCCAGGTCTTCCCCGGTCTCCCTGGACTTGTTGCCCTTCAGGCTGACCCCCAGGCCGGCCGAGCCGGTCTCGTTCAGGGGGATCTCGTACATCAGCTGCTCCCTGCCGTCCTCCAGCACCACGCTGCTGGCCTCCTCACCCTTCTGAGAAGACAGGGGTGAGGGAAAGGAGGAAAAAAAAAGGATCATTTAAGACGTTTACGAGGTTTATACACACAGCTAACACCTGCTTTACATAATAACGGCAGTATTTAGCCGATGCGCCGACTCGATAGCGCGCGCTCCGACGTCCAACCGATTCCACTCGAACGGCAAAAAAAAAAAAATGGAAGGGGGGGGAAGGATTAGAAAGTCAGATGGAGAGACGGAAGTCGGTGGGAGAGAGGAGGAGAGGAGCAGGTGGCCGTTGCCGTGGAAGGAGAGATGAACGCATCGCGAGGAAAAGAAAAGGGGGAGAGCGGCTGGAGAGAGGTTATTCCGTTCGGAGATGAAAGGCGCAGACGGAGAGCGGGCCATTTCTAAAGGAAACATAATAACCTTTTCATACCTCCTCCTGAAGCACAGTGGGGGAGGACGGGGGAGGAGGGGGGGAGAGGAGCATTTAAAAGTAATAACCCGTCCCTGAGGTATACCCGCTCCGCTCATGCGCACTCCCCCGCTCCCTCCCTCCCTCTTTACATTTCAACCTAATCTCTCAATCTGGCTGCGCATCTGTACCTCCCCCGCTTCTCCTCACCCTCTTCCTCCATTCCTCCCCTACCCAGACCCCCCGCTACAGGTCTCTCTCTCTCTCTCTCTCTCTCTCTCTCTCTCTCCCTCCCCACTCCTCAGCACCCGCCCGCCCCGCCGCTATTTAATAAAAAGAAAATGACCCTGGCGGCGGGCGGCATTGCTGCGAAAAATGAGATGGAGGGGAGGCCGAAAAGAGAAGCGACAAAAGAAAAAAGGGAAGATGTCTTGTCATTAGGGGACGGCAAAATGGAGCGCGGGGGGGGTGAGGAAAAGAAATTCCAGGTTCATTCACCCGGGGAAAAGAGGGGCTGCGGAGGGGAGGCGCCACAACGCCACCTCCCTCCAGGGCCTTTTTTTTCTTTGAAGAGCAGGGCTGGAAGGTGAAGAGGGTGCGTGTGCACGTTCACGCGGCTCCACTCATCTTTTTTTTTCCTTGTCGCGGCGAATTTCGTCCGAGCCCAGCACATCCTGCTTTAAAGCCGCGTGCGCCCACGCCGGGATTGCAGGAGCCTTACATCAGGCACCTCGCCCGCCCGCCGAATCAGGAGTCCGCGTTTTCCCCTCTCCGCGGCGGCGGGACGAAAGGACGTGGGAGGCGAGCGCGTCCTCCTGTGCGATTCTGCAGGAATTCGCAACCGTCGGCTCTCGAACCTCGCTGCGATCCTCCGCCGGAGCCCGTCTTATCTCTGCCCCCTCGGGGTGCAGGTGCTTAATTAAGGGCTTGACATTAAGCGATATCACTGGCCACTTGGCCCCGCCAGTGACACCGCAGGCACAGAGTCGAGACCTGTCCATAATTTTAAACGGGAATTTCGTAAAACTCCAGATTAAAACCTCAACCATAACTGTGTCTGAAACAAATTACATCTGTGCGACGAATCAAGCGAAATGTGTACCTCCAAAAAAAAATAAATAAATAAAAATCACAGAATCTATTTTCGACTTCAGCATGACGTGAGAGAGAGGAGGGCGAAGGTGGCCGGATCGGAGCGGCCGCAGGCTCCGGAAAAACAAACCGAGGCGCCGGGGAAAGTTCTTAACGGGAGGTTTATTTGTGCGTCTGCGGCACCTCACTGCACATCTGAATCTCAGTGGTGGTCCAAAAGCAGGCGCACGCTCTCACGTGCTAATACCCCCTCTAATGCCCCTTCCTTGGGGGGCGGATTGCGCCCCCAGGGTGGCTGAGACCCCTTGGCTCCGCTCTGTGACCCCCCCCTCACACACACACTCCACTGTTAGCCCTCAGCCTCAATGGCTCTTTAACAAGCTTTTAGCTGGGGAAGGGAGACCACCCTCTTCAACGGCCAAATGAGGAGACAAAAAGGAGCTTTTTTTTTTTTCTTTCCCCAGGGTGGGTGAAGACGGGGGGGGGGGAGATACACAGCGATTACACACAGAGCCTTTTGTCGCTGAGGATTTCTAAATGGGGGGTTTCAAAGCGGCGGGATTAGCGGTGAGAGCGACATTCAATTAAGATGAGATCTCGCCGCGCTCACGCGACGGCGAGGACGGCGGAGCTGCCAATTAATCGCCTTAATGTCTGCTTTACACCTTTACCTCACAATGAAGCGAGAGGAAGAGCGAAATGACTGATTGACGGATAATTCTGGCATGTGCTGGGGGGGAAGCAAAAAAGGAGGAAGAGCGGGATGGCACCAGAGGAAAAGAGCAAAGTCACTCTCTGCCCCCCCACTTCCTGTGGACGGGCCTGGGCTCGCTGGCACCGGAGGGTCGACCATGTGCGCCGTGACCCCCTCCATCCTGTCCTTGGCAAACTCACAACTCTGCGACACTTTCACTCGCACGCACACACGCGCAATCTCTGGCATCTCTGAAACAAAACGAGGCCGTGAAACGAGAAGCGAAAGCAGAAGAAGTGCTGACGGGAGCGAAAGTGCTATTGGGAAGTTTTTTGCTTTTTAATTACTGGTGTGTGTGTGGGGGGGGGTTGGGGTGGTGAGAGAATCCTTTTGTAACCTCATAATGGGGCTAATTCGAGCACTTCCCCAGGAACCAAACATCAGCGCCTCTCTCCTCTGAAAGTTCCGGGTTCAAACTGCTGTGTCAGCAGCCGACCTCTGACCTCCGGCGCTGCACGCGACGTTAAAGTCCGACCGTAAAATATTCCCCACGAACATTTGAATGACGTCCGCGAAAATTTGGCACCAGACGTTGTCTTGATGAGCAGCTTTTTCAAGCTGCTCAACGGCGAATGCCCCCACCCCGCGCGCACGCCGTCTCCCCGACGACGGAAAACCTCTCGAGCCACCCGTATCCGCAAATACGTCGGAGCTTCGAGCGCGACTGCGCGTGCGTGCGTGCGTGTTTAGGCGACATCAAACCATCTCTGAGCCGGAGGACGGTGCTGCAGATAAGGGCCGGATCTCGCGGGGCGCCCGCGACTTTCAACGCGCTCGCTCTCTCTCTCTCTCTCTCTCTCACGCACAAACACGAGCGAGTGTTAGATGAAGACTGCCGAGGCTCTTCAAAGTGCACTTGTCATGCCAAGACTGCCGGGCCCATTAATGAGGGCAAACTATTTTCGGAGGCAGTAACTCGGCTGTTTAAAAGCTCGTGTGATGCACGGGAGGACGAGGGGTGGGTGGGTGGGGGGCACTTGTGTTCAAGTAGTTGTTTTTTTAATCAAGGACTCGCTGTTTAGGAGTGTGTGCGCGCGTGTGCGTGAACTCGAGGTGTGAATATGCATCAGTCGCTACAAAGCCCTGCGCGCCTTTCGTGCAGCTTTTTGAAGTAAAGGACAGGGAATAGTCGGAATGGGGGGGGGCGGGCGAAAACATGATTTACGGAGAGCGGGGGGGGGGTTCAAGGGCCACCTGTCTGACAGTGTGTGTTTATTGATCAAATGTCCCCTGTGAGGCGCGCAGCCCTGACATAGACCTATGACCCGCCCCCCGCCCCATCAGCTGCCGCAGGTAAACGCTCGCTTCGTCATGTCGACATGCGCGGCTTCCTGCCGCGTGCGCGCGACTTCCTCTCAGCGTCGCTGTGTCAACAAACCACAGCGGGGACAGGAAGGCCGGAGCGTGCTCCGGCCGCGTTTGTACGCTTGTGAAAAGGGGGGGGGGGTAGGCATAAAGAGGGTCGCTCCCCTGAGAGTGGAGGTGAAAAAAGTGGCACAATGTGCAGGAAAACGTTCAAAAGCGGAGCACGAGAGGGAGACGAACGACCAACGGGAGAGGAAAGAAGAAGAAGAGAGAAGGGGCGGCGCTCCTACCAGCTCGCGGGGCAGGAAGACGTCCTCCTGCCGCGCCACCACCACACACACGCTCTCGCCCTGCTTGGTGCTGCGCAGCATGGCCACCAGCTCCTCCTGGCTGCGGCCCGTCATGTCCACTCCGTTCACCTGCAAGCGCACAAACACAAGCGCGCACCAGAGCAGATTAAAGCGAGGCAGGCGCGCGCGGACGCCGGCAGGGGATCAGACGCGGCGTAAGATGTCGGCTGTGTAGCTGCCGTGCCCCCGCGCCACTTGAGGTAAGAGGAAAAAAAAGAACAAAACATCTTTTTGTACTTAAAGTGTCCAAACGCAGTCAGATCCAAAGAGCCTCATTTTAATATTTCTTTTTCATCGCTCAAGTCTTTCATGTCTGTTGACATTTCTGACATCTAAAAAACTTTTAAGTGGACATTTTCTGAAGAAAAAAAAGAAAACGGCGCAATTACTCAGTTTGACCAGCAGGGGTGCCACTCAACAGGCTGACGGTGATGAAGCCCCTGCGGTTTCTTGCTCGGCAGGAAATCGCCGGGCTGAGTCGTGTCTCACCTCCAGGATGCGGTCTCCGGGCTGCAGGCGACCATCTTTGACGGCAGCGCCCCGCGGCAGGATGTTCTTCACCAGGATCGGCCCCGGCCCGTGGTGCGAGGAGTCCCGCGTGACCACGGTGAAGCCCAGGCCCTCGGCGCCTGCGGGGGCGGAGCAGCCAGCGTCATGGAGCGCGTTCGCAGACGAGACTTAGTTATGCATTTTATGACTTTTTAACTGAATTTTCCTTTTCTCGTCTCCTTATCCTGTCGCTTCTCTCCCTTCTTTCTCCTCCTCCGTCTCACCCATCACCTCTCTCATCCTCTCAATCTGCGGTTTTTCTCGTCGTCCTCCACATTAACTACTGTTTAAGTGCCTGTTTTTCCTCTGGGGGGTTCGTTGCCTGGCTCAGCCTCTGAGCCGCCAGGAGAAGGCTCCTCTCCTGGCCGGATTAGACAGACTCTGCCTTTAATTTCACGTGTGAGCAGGCTGAACGGCAGCTGATGAAGGGAGGCAGAGGGAGAAGATGGGAGGAAGGCGGGGGTCGGTGGGAGGAGAGGGAGAGGGGGAGAAAAAGAACCTGAGAGATATTATTCCCTTACTCTGGCTTCCCTCCCTGGGGAGGCGCCGTGATTTCCACAAAGATTTTCCTTGTGCGTGTGATCCTACGTTTATCTGTGTGTATACATTTACAAGTGCGCGCGTGCGCGTTAGTGTGTTTCTGAGGCCACGCACACGCACACACACGCATGAGCCATCAATCCCCAGAGCTTCCATCCTCTCGCTTTTTCACGGCCTCACAAGCCCCAAGCCATGAGTGAAATGTGCCGCGCTCTGTGTGTGCGCGCGTGCGTGCGTGTGCGTCTGTGTGCGCGGAGAGCAAAGCCGGCGTGGCATACTAAAGGCGGTGAGCGATGCTATCTGGTCTCCGAGCTAAGCCTCTGCCTGCCCTACATTAGCGCACCTAAACCTCACCGCCTGTCAATCACGCTAGAGAAAGAGCCTGTTGCCAGGGGAGAGGGTGTTAGAAACCCCATAATATCCTCGGCTCTGATCTTGCATCAGGTGAAAGGGATAGAGGGAGGCGGGGAGGGGAGGAAAAAAAAAATCAAACAAAAGAAGGATGGAGGGGAAAGGAGAGGAGAACAGGAGAGGATGAAAAGGTGGCGGTGAAAAGAAAAGAAACCAACAATAAAACAGCTGTCGATGGGGCTTTGAGCCGGGGCTGGAGAGTGTGGAGCCCAATTTCTTCTGCCCTTTCATCTGGGTACCTGCAACATGTGTGTGTCCATGTGTGTGTGTGTGTGTGTGTGTGTGTGTGTGCGTGCGCGCCCATTTAATGCTATCCTTTCAGTGCACCGTGACAGCACAGGCTGCAAGAACAGAGCCCTGAGAAGCTGCTCTGCTGATTATGAGAGGGATGAGCGAGCGAGAGGAAACAAAAACTGCCCCAATTAGATTAATTTATAATCTAAAAATAATCTAATCTGCAATATGATAAAATGGAACATTAAATGAGGGTCTGGCTGCAGATTTACCTTTCTTCAGGTCAATCTTGAGCCGCCTGCCGCCCTTCTTGCTGGTAAGGTTAGCCAGGCCGGGCAGAACGGGGCTGTGACTGGCCAGGGGGCTCTGGCTGCGGGTCCTGGGCGTCGGGGAGGCGCTGGCTGCCCGGGCCGGAGGTGCGGGGGAGGCCCTTTCCAAGGAGCCCGGCCCGGACCGGAGCTCCACCGGCGAGCTCACCGCAGCTGGCTCTGGGGTCTTGGCGCGCGCGTCCGGTCGCCTCGCCTCTACCTTCGACTTGGGATCGGGCCTCGGCTCGGGCTGGGGGTCGGCTCTGGCACGGACCACCATGGGGCTCTTCGCAGAGGAGTCTTTGATGTCGGCGGTGAAAAGCTGACCTATCAGGCTCTTCTCGTAGCGCAGCTTGTTGGCCACAGGGAGGACCTCCAGACGCACCGTGGAGGTGGTCATGGCCTGGCGGAACACTTCCTGTGACCTGGAGGGAGAGAACAAGCAGGAAATTAGTGTTTTTTTGGGAGGGGCATTGCCCATGTGACTTAAAGTTAGTGGAAAACTTTTGTCCACTCCAAATAAAAGATAATCCCGCTGTTCTGGGAGCAGATTTAATTTGTGGAACGCTACCAAAGTGTAAAACAGCAAAAGAGCCCGAGAAAGTCAAGCAGAACGCAGACAACTGCGAACCAGGAGGGCGGATGAGGCTCGTGCGTCGTTAATGGAGCTGCGTCTCAATTTGGATCAAACCCTGTGCGGCTCTTCCAGCTGGTGTGGGACACCGTGTTCCCCATCAAGACGGAGGGTGGGGTTGGGGGACGCGGGGGACCGTGCAGCGAATTCCTGTTGCGGCTTTAAAAGACTACTATCAGCGCAACAGTCAGCACAGCGGGACGCAGTTAAATGGACCCGTTCGGTGCGGGCGGAGAAAATGAAGACACCGGCGTGGGAGCCGATGCGCCGGAGAGACGGGACGGGCGGAGAAAGAGGAGGACGCGTCTTCGGCTGACAGAGGAGACAGATGCAAGGTCGGCAAGGCTCACATTGCGAAGGTCTTGTCCTGGAGCGGCGTGCCGTTGATCTGGACGATGCACTCGTCCACCTGGAAGATGTTGTCTCTCTTGGAGCGGCTGTTGTCCTCGATGCCTTTAATGTGAAGGCCCAGAGTCCTTGAAACACACACACACACACACACCGTGCAGAGAGAATGTGAGTTTGTGGACGTGAACACATACATGATTACATACCAGCACTCGAACTTCTTATGCATGCATGTGAGTGCCACATGCCTTTCCTCACGAACGCCTGATTGCAAGTGGGTGCGCGGCGAGATGCTGTGTGTGTGTGTGTGTGCGCGTGTCTTCTTACCGTCCGCTGAGCGAGGAGCAGTAGGGGACCACGTGTATCCCCAGGGGCCCCCGGTCACCAGGCAGCTCCACCCTCCTCGTCAGGGTGCTGTCAAACAAAAAAGGACAAACACATGCACGGACGCCTCTTCACACAAACTGGAAATGAGCATGTACACAATGTTGGCACAGTAAATGCACAGCTGCACACACACACACACACACACACACACACACTCACACTCCCAACCTTCCTGTGCGTGAGCTCTTCAAAATCCATTTGCATTTTCCTCCGGGCTACATAAGATTGGGATACAAATTAGCTTCCACGTCATCCTCGTGTGTGTGTGAGACGGGGACGCAGGTGGCGACTTCAGCCTTTATCTACCTGCCTCTCAGCCCGGCCAATCGCGGCGGTGGACACGATGAGAGATAAAAGCGAGGGACGTTGGGGGAGATGAAACGGAGCGAGCTTCTCTAATAATCTCGGCGGAGGCCCGAACTGCGGGCTCTTAACAGCTGATAAACAAGGACGATAGCGGCCGAGATAAACGGGACGAGGGCTGCTTTGGATATTGGACGGCCGAGTGAGAGGGGAGTCACAGGACGGGGGGGATCCCCGGCTGTAGTAATACTGCACATACAGATCCTTCCTATCATCAGTGAAGCAGTATTACACCAGTGTGTGAGATAAAAAACGCATTGGCAGGCGATGCCGTAAGCTTCAACTAATGGAACGACCAATGAGAACGAAAAGACGCGATGACCGACAGCTGAAAATAAAAGTCCCCTCGCGTCCTCCGAGGACAGCGATATTCAGATGCCGTCCGCACCATCGCCTGCGTTATCATGCGCGGCCGCAATTCAGCCTCTGAACCGCGTGTGGGGAGGTTATGAATAATGGCCAGCGAAGAGAAATGGCGTGCGGAGACCGAGAACAAAAACGCAGTGCGCCTTTTTTTTTTTTTTCGTCTCGCGCAGCTTTGATAAAGCCGCGGCGTAAAAGCGGCGAGGCGTTCGTGTGGGTTCCAAAAAAAAAACAACAAAAAAACAAAAAGAGAGTCTGACAACAAAAGCGGGGAAGTTCAAGGTTTACGCGCCTCCTCCGCCTCCTCCACCCACGCCAGCCCAAGGACTAGTTGGGATCATTATAACACACTCCTCTGTCACTGTCGCGCTGCGATCGTTAACCTCAGCCAGGGTCACGCACGTACTGTACGCGCACACACGCACACACATCCAATTTGCATTCTTATTGCTACGTCGACTGCGTGCTCACAAACACCATCAGTCACTTTGCTCCAAATTGAATTCACAGATACACACATGCATCAAATTTACATCTATTAGGGAACACGGTTGCATCTAAATTACACATGTGCACAACCAACGAAATAAACACACGCACACACGCATTCATTTTCAGTGATGGTAAACAATCAAGCCAGGACAGGGTACACACACGCACACAGGTACAAAGGCCTGTATGTATTCACACAGAGTGTGTGTGGCACACAACAACCACGCGCCCACGCAGCTCCAGCCCATTTACATTGATATAAAACAACAAATGGCGGCACGAGCAGGCTCATCAGAGGCGCCCGTAGCTTGTTAGCGAGGCACGCTAATATGCAGAATAGCCGCGCTCACCCATTTTAGCATCCAACTGGTGCAAACACAAATAAACCGTCGGTCCAGGGGGAGGGATGGGGGGGTTGAGGGGAGGGAGAGGGGTGAGGGACAGTGGGACAGATGAAAAGAGCAGCGAGCGGCGAGACAGATGGAGCTCCCGCTTTTTGGTCGACTTCCTCTTCATCACAGAGGCCGGGCGCCCAGGACTCGCTCAAACCGTGCCCTCGCTCGCTCGCCGCGGTTTCTTCAGCCGCCAACCATCTGTTACCGTGGCGAACTATCGGCGAGGGCCGCAGCCGCCATTGTGTCAGAGCGCTGCCGAGACGCCGCCGCCGTTTAAGGGTTGAAAAATCCCCATCTGTCGCTGAGCTATTTTCTGATTGGGAAATCAGCTGGCGGCGGAGGGCGGGCGCCAATACGTATCTGCACGCTCGGCACGGGCTCGCCGGCGAGGAAACAGGTGAAGAGTCTCCGGTGGAGGGGTTAACCGTTGCCGAGGTAACCGCGTGACTGAAGGCCCAGGGACGTGAAGATAAAGACTCCAGCGGTGTCAGAGGTCTGCGAGCGGCGCGCCCTCGGGAAAACGAAAAGGCGCGGGCCGCCATGGTGAGAGGCCTGTGCGCTCATTCGCACACACACACACACACACACACAGACACACACAGACACACACACTCCCAACAGGTGATGTCACACGCACAGATGAGAGCAGACACACACAGACCGCTGCACACACTGGGACTGTTTAATCCAGTCAGAGTGTCAAGCTGTCAGACAAAGACTGTGGGGGTGGGTGGGGGGTTAATCCTCCATCGCCTCCATCATACTGCGTCGCCGTGAGCCGTCCGCCGCCACGAAGATGTCAAAACAAACGCGCGCACTCTTACCTGTAGTTAATGTGGCTGCTCATCCTGGCGGGGGGGTCGTCTGTGCGCAGTCGGTCCAGAGCTCCCCTCAGTACATGGTTGATTTCCTGCAGGCGAGAGCGACACGCAAAGTCAACGTGGCGATACTGGCCGCTGCGACAGATCGACACCGTCCCGCACGCGTGCTGGAGGTCGGGGAGGAGGTGGAGGCCTGCGCCGCCATCAATCACCTTCGCGGGCAGTGACGAGAGAGAGCGGCCGGCCGGACGCTTCGCCTCCTACCGCAACGCCGCCGTCCTCCCCTCGCTCTGTCTCTGTATATTTCTATCTAGCTACGTCTCCCTCCCCCTCTCCCGCCCTCCCTCCATCCCTCCCTCCATCCATCCCGGCCCCCGTACAAGGCAAGCCTCTATTTTTAAGTCGGAGAGGAAAAAAAAAAATATCAACAACCTCGGGGCAGATGCACACAAAAAGGGAAGAGGGAGAGAGCGCGGCGCAGGAAGGAGGACGGAGGACGACGGCGTCCAACTGTTGCAAGGCAGAGAGAGAGCGAGAGACGAGCGGCCCCGAAGACAAGGGGGACGCAATTAGGTCCTTCTGCCTCGTCACTTTCATTGTGTCACCAGTGCTAATGGCTGGAAAAGCTCCCGCCCACCACCACCACCACCACACCCGACTCCCCGGTGGACCCCCCCCCGTCACACACACATTGTAAATATACACTTTATAACACACACACACACACACACACCCCGCTCATACATTTCCCTGCAAAAACTACCTCCACATATCAACTCTGCAGAGCTGCAATAAAAATCCTGCCTTTAGGAACACACACACACACACACACAGATTTGCTGCCTGCACAAATAGTGACCCACTTATCTGGGCAGTGTGAGATTACCCCACAATGGAGATGTGCATGTGTGTGTGTGTGTGTGTGTGTGTGTGTGTGTGTGTGTGTGGGGCAGGAAGATGAGCTGGAGGCACCATTGTTGCTGTGCATCTTCCCGCGACGCCATTAGCCGCAACACGGGCTGCTTCTCCTCCTCCTACAGCGCACACGCACACAGCCTCTGGGAACACGAGGTTGGCAGGAGCGCAGGTGAACACACACACACACACACACACACCAACAACAACACACTTGTACATCCAGTATCACAGGAGCAACGGCATGAAACTGCAACACGCACAGGACGACACGAAAATCCCTTGTACGTCCTCGCGCGACAAGGATAGAACACGTATTATGTAAGCGGTCACATGTGGGTTACGTACACGTTTACGCACACACAGACACACAAACCTGCCTTCGTTCGGGGGATCACGCCACAAGTGTTTGTGTCGACATAAAACACAGCGGCTCTCCTCTCCGGGGCGGCTTCCATTCTGGATGGCTCGGCCTTCGCCGATTTCATCAGCGCTCACGGGCGACGCGCGAGGCCGGGCCAACCTTGGCCTTCGCCATCGCAGGCAGTAAAATCAATCAAAGGGCCAGGCCGCATATTTATCTCTGTATCGGCCTTAATTACACTTTATCTAGCTTTCAATAACCCCTCCAAGAGAAAGGGGGAAACCGGTGTGAGTGTGTGCGCTCGCGTGAGTGAGGGAGGCTTGCAGAGGAGCGGCGGGGAGGCCGAGCGAGGATGAAGCGACGGCGTATTGATCTCTGGGAGTCCATCAGGCAGCAGGACTCAATATGCCCGGGAGCTGCGACGGCCGCTGCCTCGTCTTTTAAACAACACGCGCGCACACACGCTGCGCGGTTCCGCACAGTCGTCGTTCTTTGTCACACATGGATTACACTGTCTGCGTCCTGACAGTCTTGATCAGCCTGGGCTCTGCTGCGTCGAACGCGGCGGGGGTAAGACCAGCGGATTCCCGCTGGACTCCACACACGCACGCGCGCACATGGTCCTTGTTAATGGCGGCCCGTTTGGGAAGGAGCGCTTGAAAAGCCGAGCCTTTCAGAGTGCAGCCTGAGGCTTGGAGCTGGACCACAGGAGGAGCGCTCACTGGGTTTCTCTCTTTGTCGTCAATGAGGGACTGACACACACACCAGAGACACAACAGACACTGCTATTTGTCCAACTGTCATTCTTTTTTTTTTTTTTTACATTTTTCACCTACTTTCCACCGTCTGTCACTCTGGTTGAAAACACTTCTGCGGGAGCTGAGTCGCCGGAGAGTTCGAACATTCAGTTCAGATCGCCGCATCAAGATCACGGGCCCGCGACACTCACCAGATCAGGGGATGCGCCGCCGCTGCCGTTGGCGGCCGTCGTCTCGTGGGGCGGGGCCAGGGCAGAGTCGCTGCTGCTCCTCACCAGCAGAGGCGTGTCTGCAACAAAAAGAGCGAAGGCGTCGAAATCGAGGACGATCGGAGGAGAGGAAGAGAGAAGAAGGGATGAGGTGGGAAAGAGGAGCAGAGCTGCTTTTTTTTGTTTGGTTTTGTTTTTTCTTTTTCATCTTTTGGCAACTTTCAGTCGAGGCCCCTGAGGCTCTCTGCACTCTCGAAAGGCAATTGACACCAAAGCGCCGAAGAAAAGGAAATTGTTGGATCCTTGTTACCGCCTGAAGATAAACATTTACACACAAAACAAAAAGGGGGGAAAGGCGGAATAACTGGCTCCTGACTGAGCACGTCGCAGCCGCGCGATGAGAAAACAGAACGGTAAACCAGGACCACCGACCCGGCCCAGTCCTCGATACGCCCAGAACCCCACGCCCACAGTGTTTCTGTTCCCATATGACCAGCTGTTGCCTACACGCGGGCAGACACACACATACGCCTACATACGCAGCCCAAAGGAGATGAGAGAGGGAGAGGTAACGCGGGCCGCAGTGAAACAATTCAAAAGAATCTAATTTGGACCTCGGTGCTGCCTCTTGTTTTAATTTCCACCCTGCAGCCTGGTATTTATGGAAGCGAAACCCGTAGCCGGGGTGTGTTCGAATTTCACTCCACAGAAGGGGAAAATGAAGACGGGGGCAGAGGAGAGGCGAGAGAGTGAGATAAACAAAAGGAGAGGGCCGAGAGATAGCGACAGAGAGAGAGAGAGAGAGAGAGAGAGAGAGGGAGAGAGAGGGAGAAAGGTCTGAAACACTGGGGCGGCGCAGAAAGGGAAGGCAAAACAAAATCCTCTTTCCTGTAATCAATCTCTCTTTGGAGGGTCGGCGACGGGGTCCCGGTCCGACGTGGTCAGAATAGAGAAAGAGAGCAGGGGAGGAGGAGACGGAGGAGAGGCGGGGGTCGTGGCGCGGCGATGAAAAAACGGCGGCCCCAACGCACATGACGTCCTCGGGCCGGCCCGATCGCGTCCGCCCGGTTACAGAACACCTTTTTTCCAAATTTGAACAGAGCCAGGTCTGCTAAGGACAATCCTCCTCCCTTTATCCATCAATCTCTCCCCACCCAGAGCCCGGCAAATCACGTGAAGGAACCCGAGGGTCGCTAGTTGCGACCTCTGACCCTCCGCGACCCCTGGGGGGGGGGGGGCCTGTGGGTCAGGGATATCAATGAGAGTGACAGTTGAAAATCAAAACCCTCTGGAGAAGTTGTGGCGAAAGAGAAGAAGTCCCGGAGCAGCGGCGTGGCATCGGGAGCCCTCAGGAGCTCAACACGGTTCGTGCCGCCTGTGCACTCTTCATTTATTTTGGGAATCACAGGCGTTTTCTTGTCGCCTGCCAACCGGGAGGAGAGGAGGTGGAGGCGCTCAAACTCGGGATGTATTTCGGGGCGGCTAATTTGACGGAGCTGCGCAGCCACAACCGCGAGGTGCCCTGCGACTTTAAATAGACCCCACCCGCCCAAAACACTCATCGCGGCCTCCGCTTCAATGCCAGGAGGAAACAAATGGGAAACGCGCCCAAGTTCTGTTCCTCACTTATCTCTCCCTTGAGGTTTGAGTATGGAGTGGCCTCGTCAAACTCTCCGCCTCCTCCGTCCGCCTCCCCCCCCTCCACCCGACGAAAGCCGCCGGTGCAGTCCTGGGACCGCAGCAGTCTATTTAAAGACTCGTCTCTCGTCTTCAGCTCTGCGAGAGTTCTGTGATGCAGCGGTGCCAGTTCACTGCCGGGGCAGGATCAGAACGAGGATGCATCATGTTTTTGTTGGCTGTGACTGTGTGTGCGGCTGTGCGTGTGTTGTGTGTGTGTGCGCGCGCCTTTGTTTGCCTCTGAGTTTGCATGTGCATGCAGGCGTGGATGCTGGTGTGCACAGTATGCACATTTATCCCTAACAGAGCCTCTGTTTTGCTTCTGTGTGTGTTTATGTTTGGGAATGATTGTGTGTGTGTGTGTGTGTGTGTGTGTGTGTGCGTGTGTTTTTGTGCCACGGGCCAGGGTGGTCTTGTTTCTCTGGCGATCGATAGAGCAGCTCAGGCTGCTCATGGGATGATGCGATAAGGACTCTCTTCCTAGAAGTGTGTGTGTGACTGTGTGTGTGTGTGTGTTTGTGTGCGTCAGTGTAGCAGCAGATCAATGCGGGTCTAATCATCCCACTGGGGCAATGTGAAGTCCAATCACCCTGTTCAAACAAGCGGCCCGACCCAACACACAAACACTTTGATGCCCGACTGATTACTGAATCACTTCTCGTCTGGTCAGCCGCCGCCACCGAACACACACCCACGCTCGCCGTAACCGGATTACCGCGAATAATCAGATTACGGTAACAGTCTGATTAAAGCATTCACATGGCTTGCTGTAACCTAATTTTCCAGTGACTCGTTGACGAGCGGGTTGATTTTCGAAAAGGACGCGTCACAGCCTCCGCGACATTTGCGCGTCTCCCGCAGCTGCAACCATCACGTCTGCTGCCGGGCGGGCTCAACGTGCGCAGGTCCCAGATCAGATCGGCCCGGGTTCTAATCCAGCAGCCATATTGTGTCATTCCTATTGCTGGCAAAGATTTAAACACATCTTCAACTTTCTGCGCTAAAAAAAAAAGAAAAGAATCTTGATTCCAGTTGATTTTGGCGTCTCTCGCTGTCATCCCCGGCCTCCAACAAACGCTGTTTTTACAAAGGGCCCGCCCGCTGGATGTGATGTAACACCTGGCTAACAGCCAATCTTGTTACAGCAAAGGGTGGTGGGGGGGCGAGCACACGCAGACACACACTCCCCTAAGATCGTCCCCTGCAATGGACGGGCGCGTTGTTGTTTAACTTGCATGTTGGTTTTTTCTTTGTCATACTGTGTGTGTGTGCGCGTGTTTGTGTGGGTGCAGATGACAAAAGTGGCCTTATTGCGTCAGTCTGGCTCTATATGAGGGGCGTCACGGGGTCACATCATAACTAAGTTAGTCAGGGTGGGGGCAGGAAGAGGCCCCCGCTGGGTTAAAAACAGGGGCGGGTCAGTGTGGGCGTACAGAGGACTGGAATTAGTCCGTTCACGCTCGGCCGGACCCCGGGCACGCCGACAGGCTGCGGCGCTAATCTAGTTAGAGGTGGAAGCCATGCAGAGACTGGGAGAGTGGCGGGGGGGGGTCAAGGTCTCGGGGGCCGGGTGGTGAGTCTGTGGATGGCAGGTGGTTGAAGCTGAATAGTAGAGTAGGGCAAAACTCGGTGTGTGGGGAGGGGGATAATAAGGATTGGGGCAAAGTAGGCAAAGGGCAGGTGTGTGTGTGTGTGTGTGTGTGTGTGTGTTTGTGGGGGGGGTGTCACACTGTTTCTCTACAGCCAACAGATGGAGGAAGGGAAATGTGACGGGACAGGCCCTTGTTAAATCAGATCAAGGCTCATTTCATCTTGTCCTTTGTGTTTCACTCTCTCCGTCATTTAAAACAACAAAAAAAAAGAATCGGCACAAAGAAAAGATGATAAAGATCACGCTCCGTATTATTTACAGTGAAATGTATCGACAGACAGAACACACTGCAGCTCAGACAGAGCACAAATCCCCCCCCCTCAGAATTCAGACCGCCTCGTCTCGTCGCGCCGTGACCCGGCACAAGCCGGAGAAGGCTTTTTTTTTTTCCATCAGCGCCCGCACGTACGCCCGTCGGCCTCGCCGACCTCCGAGCGCACGCAGAATTTCCCTGCAGAAGTTTAGCAGACAAAAGAAGATAAACACGGCGCGTCTTACTACAGCGGCTCTCAGTGAAACAGAAAAAAAACACCGGGGAAGATTTGCGATTTATATTTGGAGAGTGCGGCGCGGCTCCGAACGCACGGGCGTAAACCAACCCTGCGCGTTGCCCGGGTGTTTGACAGTTTAAATGTTCACACCATTAATATCAATGACATACTGGCTTTGAGGACGGCCTCGTTGACTTCGATCTCTCCTCTGATTGGCTCCTGGTACTGCAGGTGGGGGAAGTAGTGGAGCGGCTCGGGGCTCGGGGTGGCGCTGGAGCGGAGGGACGTGACCTCTCGGGGGCTGTCCGTCCTCCCGCGCTGGACCTCGTCGAACACCGCGACCAGCTGGAAGAGAGATGCGCACACACGCTGTGAGTCGACGCCGCGCCTCAAACACAACATTAAACGCCGCGCACGCGCGGTCGGGGAGCGAGCGAGATTGCCCCCGCCGCGAGCCGGAGCGGATCGGAGCTGCGAGATTTCTGGCACGCGGGCAAGCTGGAAACGCGCCGCCAGCTTATATAGCGTCTCCGCTGCGCCGTGATCACAGCGAGGCTTTCATGTGATTTATCTTGCCAACGGTGGAGACGCAACCTGCTCGGTACTGCCAAGTGTGTGCACGTGTGTGTATGCGTGTGTGTGTGTGTGTAAGTAAAGCAAACAGCCGGATTCACGGCTCTTTCACAGCTCATCGCCCTCTTACGGGGCATCGCGCACCAGCGGCAGATGCCACTTCAGCAACGCCGCAACTTCTTCGCGAACAAAGGAGGAAATCTGACTGTCGACGGAGCACACACACACACACACACACACACACATGCTCGCGCGGGGAGGCAAAGGTGTGTATGTATGAAATTAGCGGCCAAATGAGATCTGACACGAGAATGAGAAGCTGTCAAACACAATGACACGGCTGCCACGATGAGACGGCGGGAGGAGACGTGGGCGACCAAATGAACAGGGGATGGAGGGCAGGGGGACGACAAACAATCCTAATTGAGACAGGGACATGACGGCAGATAGAGTGAAGGGGAAAGCACGTGTGTGTGTGTGTGTGTGTGTGTGACGGCGGTGCCCGTGTCGCCGTGGGTACGCGGTTTGATAAATGGGCGCGCGGCGGCGTGACGCTCTCATTAGACGGTTTGCGGCGGAGGAAATGACCACTTAATGAAACGCAATAACGGCGATGGAGGGAGGGATGGAATGAAACGACGGACGAGTGGCAGCGCGTCGATTCACAACAGTGTGTGTGTATTCACGCGCGCGTGTGTATAAACAATAAGCACGGAGGGGGCGGGGGAGATACGCATCATCCATCACGCCTTGACGCCACCTCTCACCTCACCCTCCCATGATTCAATATCCTCGTGACACCTGGCCGACGCCATGCAAAGGAGATGTCTGCTGCCTTTGTGTGTGTGTGTGTGTGTGTGTGTGCGTGCGTGCGAGAGAGAGAGAGAGAGAGAGCATTAGAGAGAGTGAGTGAAAGAGAAGATGAGGAATCGAGGGGCTGGCAGACGCAGGGAGGAGAAGAGAGGAGCGCGAACGCCAGGAAAACAATCTGATTGCGCCGCTTGATGGATGCCTCTCGAGCTCTTTCTCTCTTCTTTATCTGCTTTCCTCTTTCTCTCCTTATCGCCCCCCCCCCTCCCTCCCTCCCCCCCCAAACTCGCTGACAGCATCAATCAAAGGAGAAGTCTCAGAGCGTAATGCGATGTGCGCGAGCGCGCCGCGTACGAGGACGAGCTGCCCTCAAAAACCGCTCATTCGTTTTGAGCAACAACAACTTCTTCTAATATTGCGGAGGGGGGGGCGGGGCGGTGATGATGATTTGCTTTTTCCGCCAGTTTATTTCTGACGGCCGACACCGGCGGGGAGCAGCGCCAATGAAGACCGCCCCCTGCTGCTCCCACTCGTCAATCAATCAAACGCAGCGCATCCACAAAATAAATCGCGGGTTGGTTCGTTCGGGCTGAGCTGGAGCGTCAGAGGAATCGACCTCCACGAGGCGGCGGACTACTTTTCGCTGATCGTCCGCACGTAGCCCGCCGCCGCTGACCTCGCGCTGTCTGATCAGAGGCCTTCGAATTTACTCCAACATCCCCCACGTGAAACATCAACGTTTTGGTTTTTTACCGCGAAGCCTCGCGATTTCCTTTTTTGTCTTGTCCACTCTGCGTCAGCCGAACTTCCCGCTTCGCCGGAGTGGCTTTTAAATGACTTCGCTCGAACGAAGGGTGAACTACATTTCCAAGAATGCATTTCAGCAGCCGTGCCGGGGACTGCGGTAAACTCGATGCACTCAGTGAGCTGAGGGAATAATGAGAGTTCGGGGAGTGAAATGAAGGCGAACGCAGCGAATACTAAGTATTCCAGTCAGAGGCAGCAGCGACGATCCACGATCGTCACCGAGGGGTGTTTTTTTATGGTTTAACTCAACGCTGAAGACGTCGACCACATTAACGCCGGGCTCCGTTCCATTCCAGCGTCCCGGGAAGCCAGCGCGTGACGGTAAGGGCCCTCCCCCAGAGCTGGCAAAACTAAACATAACGCAGCCAATGGTGAACGCAGCCTGAGGAGGTTTTGGCCACTGGCAGCGCGATACGAAGCGCGAGCACGGAAGGAATTCCCGCCGCTCTCTTCTTCGCCTTCCTTCCGGGCGGCGGCGCAACGTCGCAGTTCAAGAGCAGCCAGGACTCTGACCTTTGACCTCCTTTGTCACAGAGCAAACAGGATTCCTTTGCTGCAATCAATACACTTTACACATTATTAGCATTACCCCGAGCTGGACCGCTGTCACGCAGGCCGCGCGAGCCAATCGGACGCAAAGTCTGAAAAGTCGTCGCGGTTGCCATTTTTGAATTTTTAATGGTCGGGATGTGAAATGATCCGGCAGCTGTAAACACTGTACGGTGTTTACATGTTGCAGCTCGCAGATGGAACCGTTGAGTGATTTTAATAATTGATGGACTCGCTGAGAATTAATTAGCCAAATGCAGCGCGTCCTGTATGGAGCGTATGAGGGAGAGGCCAGTATGGACACACATACACATTTTCACGCAGGCAGGGGTGCTCACATACTGTACAAAGTCATAGTTTCAAACACACACACAGCATAACCGCAGATGTGGTGGAGGACGAACAGTGCCACCTCGCTTTGGTCGCACACAAATGCAGGCGGGGGGGTACTCAAGCCTCTACACGAGCATCAGGGGCGCACACCCGGACGCACAAACAAACATACACACTTCCCAGTCTCATCCGCTGGTGCTAATCAACCCATTTTTCTTCTCCTCTCTCGTCGCTGTCTGGCACTGCCGCGCGTGTGTGTGTGTGCGTGCGTGCGTCCGCGTTTGCGCGCGCGAGTGTGCGTGTGGTCTATTGAGATGCTCTGCTTTTGTGCTGTTGTCATTTATCTTACGACTGCACACACACACACACACACACACACACACACACACACTCCCTTCCCTCCGTTTTCTCCGTCTCATGCTATTCTTCATTCTTTCTTTGAACGAGAGATGCATAATTCAGAAGGAACGCGCGGCATCCTGACAGTAGTATGGTAACCCAATCATCTCTCTCTCTCTCACACACACACACACACACACACAATCATATACATGGCGCACACAAACACAGAGAGAGAGCGTCTGGCTCTCACACACGCACACACTTTCTCCGCTAAAGTGCAGGTTCACAGAGACATTTTGGGTTTTTTTTCCAAGCGCCAAAATGTGAATCACCCGGGAGAAATTAATTGCGACTGCATCACATTTAGAATTTTTTTTAAAAAGCTGCACTAACCAATCTGTGTATACACGAACACATACACACCGATGGAACCGCAAACAAAAGCAAATGCTTTCTCTGTATGGCTCACAGCGTGCGTTCGCATATTTTTTTCGGCGGAGGTGCGGAGATTCTGGAAAGTCAGAAATTCCGTTTTATTTAGCGTTTTATTTAGCCTGGATCTTCTGAGTACTGATATATTTTATTTTAACTAAAAACAAATCTATGTGAGTAATCTACAGTAAATGCATCATAATATCACGACCCTCCCCTTGTTCTTTGTTTAATTATTTTTCAGTGGTCGAATGTAAGAAGACATAATGCTTGCAATGCTCACTTTCACTCGCTGTCGACAGGGAAAGACGCTTGAATCTGCTTGGAAATGCCTGGACGTGATGTAACATCGCTCCAATTTGTTCCGCGCAAGGAAAGCACGTGGCAGGTATCGTGCAATGCAACGCGCACGCCGCGCGCGCTCGCCCGACGCGATCACCGGCATGGAGAGGCCGTCGGAGGAATGCTTGGCCTGTGTTAGTCAAACAAGTAGGAAATTGGTTGGTATTACCGGCGAGAGCGGGGCTAATCCCGCTTCTATTTCAGCCTCAATGTAGCCAGCACACTACCAGATGTGTGTGTATGTGTGGGGGGGGCGGGGGATTACCTCTCAGGAAACGCACACACCTGGCTCCGGGCCTGCCTGCACAACGCACACACACGCACGGGCCAGCGTATGAGATTAGAGAGGCAGCTGCAAAGACACAAAGGAGGGCCAAAAAGGAGACGCACACCAGCTAGCCGGAGCGCACAAACAGATGCACAATCCGGCAGTAAAGGACGAGTCGTACACGGACGCGTCGGAAACTTGAACCTCGAAACCCTCCCGTCTCTCTACACAACTTTTCGCCTACAGCCACGTTCGGGTTCAGCTGCAAAACGGTGCGCGGCGCAGCGAGCAACAGGTGGAGCACCCGAACGCGCCACACGCTGGGTTTTTCGCGACGATGAGATATTTCCCGGGGAAAGGCAATTCCAGCAACAGACAAGAACTCGCAGGCGAAGATGAAACTGACGCAAAGGTTTTGGATAAAAGAAAAATTAGCCGGCCTTTTGTAATGAAGGGGTTATTGCGCGGGCACGCCGCCAAAAGAGGTAAAAAGGCTTCTCGCCGGCACGGCGAGCGTTTGAGTTATCGCTCTTTCTCTCTGCGTCGACACACGCGCTCACACATCTGTCGCCCCAACCACAGCGATGGCGCACATATGCGCCCGCTGAGAGCATCCGCCGCCGTTAACAGTAAGCGAGCCACCAGCTGAGGCACCGCGGCGCTGGCTGCGCTCGGCGACACGCCGCGTTATTATTTATGCGCGCTCATAAAGGGAGAGGGTAAACTCTTCATAAATCACCGGCGCCCGAGAGGCCCCCCAAAAGGAGAGCGGGGGGGGTGGGGGTGAGGAGAAGGAGGGTGACGGGATTGCCCGGGGGCCTCGTATTTCTGAGGCTGGCGACGCCAATATCGGATCGGCTCTTTCCTCATTCCCGTGCTGCGCGGTCGCGCCAGCCCTGCTTTGCATATGCGGACATCACTCGCACGCTTTCGCTCGCGAGCACAGCCCCCCCCCGCGGTGCACAGAAAGTCATAACCTCGCTCTCATAAATGTGCATAAATAAGATCACACACACAAACGTGCATTCCCGCGTACGCACAAGCGCGGAGGGAAATCACGCACGCTCCTTTCTTCCTTTTTTTTGTGTGTTTTGTTTTTTTCCAAAAGTCAGAGCCAGGGCTTAATAATCAGCTTTCTTTTCCCTGTGGCCATCACAGAGCCAGCTGCTCCCTCCCTCCTCCTCCCTCCTCCTCCCCCCTCCTGCCCCCCCCCGCCTCCTCCCGGGATCTGACAGAGAAATAGAAGGAGTGATTAACTCAGAGCTGCGAGGCTGCTGCCCTCTCACCTGTGGCTCTCTCCTCCTCCTCCTCCTCCTCCCTTCCTCCCTCCCCTTCCCTCCATCTGCCCTCCCTTGAACATGAGACTTTCACACAACACGTCACCTCTCCCTTCCTGGCTTTGTAGGGGCTTTGAAGTGATATTTCGAGCGGTTTAAAGAGGAAAATCTGTATTTTTTCATTCTTATTCTTCTTATTCGTTAAATTATTAATAATTTACTGACTTTCCAGTGTGGCTGTGGAGTAACGTATTTGCTGTGATTTTTCCATTTTCGCCTGAGAGTGCTGTTCCTCAGCTCAGATTGCTTCTCCAGGCGTAAACATTGTGGTCCCCACCACACACTTCGAGGCCTCGCGATACGGGCGCCGTACATTACCGACGTTCGGGTACTCGCCGTTGCCATGGAGAGCGACATCGCTCACAGCTCGGAGGAGTTTAGGCAGAGGAGGGGAAACAAAAAAGCCTCACCTGCATTCCCCACCCCCACGCTCATCGACATGCGTGTTACACCATGACAGTTGCAGGTCGAGACATTGAAAGAAGGAGCAAAAACATCTTTTCGTGCATCTGAACGAATCAAAAGGTCGTCTCAACACTGAGAGAGGCAGCCTCACCGTCTGATGGGTTTGCTGTTAATCAGTCTTTTTATAAAGATGTCTTCAAGTTGTGAAAGAAGAATCATTTTGTTATTCTAAGAGCAGCCGTCTACACTCCATGTGAGTAAAAAAAAAAACCCACTCATTTCCATATGTCCCTCTCTCGTCAGATGTACGCTGGCTCATAATTCGAGTGCCCTATTCAGACACATTACCGTTCAGCACCATTCATTAGGCCAATCAGTTACGTGATGAGGGCAAGAGGCAGAAAAAAAATAATAATAATAGGGTGTGTGTTCGCAGCGGCCGCAGATGTGACTTCGGCTGCGTAACTGCACCAGAAATCATTAATTATCGAAGCTAAATGACTTGGATTCGGCGTTACGAGCATTTATCCTCTCGCTGCTGTGAAAGCATGAAACGCGCACCCGCGCACCCGCGCACCCGCGAGCGTGACTTTCCCCCGATTGGAGTTATTAGCAGTTCGGAGCGAGCGGCGGGGAAAACACCCCATGCTTTCACACACACGCGCGCGAGTATGGGGCAATGTCATGGAGGAAAACAGATGGTGCGAGGCTGGCTGGGTCAGAGAGGAGCTTTGCTGTAAACAAGTTGATCTATAATAGATCATTAGCTGAGAGTGTGATGAGCTCCTCTGCAGTCGGCGTGCCAAAATCGCTGTTAACTGATAAAGCTAATACTGACAACAAACACGGCGCAGGCCGCGGCTTCAAAGCAACGTTCGACGTGACCCCCTCTGAATTTTTCATACAGAAACTCAGGTTTTCGGGCCGCGCGGCGGATTACACACACGATTTGACACGCAGCCAGAGCGACAGCCGCCGCCTCTTCCACATCGCCGTGTCTCATCTTCTCCCACCACGCTGATTACGAACACGGACCGGGGTTCGGACGCGGCGGGTCAGGTTGCAGTCTGACCGTCTCGCTCCATTAGGAGCTAATGGGCGGCGTGCCGGTGACACGGGGGCCAACACAGATTCTCTGTGATTAACGGGAGGGGGAACCAAAGGACGAGATCCCAGGCTGCGATGACCTAACCCGGCCTCTATAAGTCACACACACACACACACACACACATATAAGCAAGGAAAACAGAAACAGGCCTCAGCCTATCTGAGTCCCAGTCCTTTGCTTCAGTGAACTGACAAATCACTTTGGAGAGGTGCCATCGTTCAAAGTCAAAAGGTAGAGCGATGGATCATCTGAAGGAATTAAAATTCCAAAGTGTAACTTCATGAGGAAACTCAACATGCGTGCAGTTAAATGAAAAGACAGGCACGGCGAGGAAGGATTTCTGCTCTCGCCTTCCTGGAGCTCTCGCATCGTAATTACAATCAAACCGGGTTTGGTGAACACGTGTGTGTGTGTGTGTGTGTGTGTGTATTGTTAATCGAATACAATCAGATGGAGAGCTGTTGTGATGCTCAGAATGGTTGGGGGGTGGTTGAATCAAGGTCGAGACTGACGATGAGATATGATCGAATCAGCTCAAGTGACCGAATCCCACCGTGCAAAACATCCAGCCGCTCCGCTTGTGATCTGATCTGATCTGCAGGTAATCTGAGTTTATTCAATACGCTGCATGTTTACGGGAGATTTGAATACATTAATGTGTCATGGAGGCAGAATAATAAGTACAGGCTGCAGACAAGGCAACACAAACACACCTTCCTTCTGTACAACCGCTCTGCAACTAATTCCATCTCCACCAAGATGATGAGTTGCAAAAAATACAAACGGAAACATGAAGTAGGACCATCGATTCTTCTTAATCCGCCTACTGAAACAACTCACGGCAAAGATTAGACCAACATTCTGGCAAGATGTACAAAGCGCTATTTCGGAAAAAAATACTGGAGCCACGCCTGAAAAACTCAACCTCTAAACTTAACATTTAAAAAACAGCCATTTTTTCATTATGTAATTTCATTCCAGACAATCAGGTCTTCAAATGCTCAACATGTCTGGAGCCTCCAGGCTTCGGCGGTGACGGTGACCTTATGAAATAAATGTTCTTTTTTTGGGAGGGGGGGTTGGTAAGAGTAAAATCAATTAAGCGGACAAAGGGAGGGACATAATGACTGGCTACAGGTGAACTACAGCTGATTGATTTTGTACCGCGGCCACGCTCAGACTTCGTGCGAGACTTTTAATTAATATTCAAATGACAGACGCGGTGCCCTCGCGCATCAGGATGTATGGATCGTGATTAGAGCGCTACGAGGGTGTAGATTACGGCGAGGCTGCGCGCGCGCGTGACATTTTCTCATCGGCTCACTCGAACCCCGCGGCTCCCGCTCATCACCGGCCATTCAGGCCCGCCGCGCGCGGAGCCACGCGACTGTTCATCTGCCAATCAAACGCGGCGCGTCGGAGGCTAATCAGCGCGCCGGGCGCCTTCGCAATCACGTCCCATTCACTAAACTTATTCTCCGGCGGGGTGACACGTTTTAAGTAACGCTTTATTGTCGCCTGTCAGAGGGCCCGACACCTGACACGCAAATGACTTCAGGCAGATCGACTGAAATAACACGCAGGTGAGATGAAATTTGCAGCGGCGTTATTTAACTCACAACGTCGTGCGTCCGCACTTAGCTCGAAAAGTGGCTGTAATTTCGATTTCCTGTCGAGGCAGCGCTCGACTACAAAGGGCTCTTGCGACTTCCTGTGTTTGCTGGCGGGGCTGTGTGTATCGCTGAGGCTGACAAACACAATACAGACCACTTCCAAAGCCGTTTTTTGTGTTCATGCGTCAGCCGCAGGTGTTTCACAAGATATTTCGCTGGTTTTGACGAATTTTGGTCGATACACTGATCGACGCACGTAAGTAAGACAGAAAGTGCGGCACGGAACGATAATTATATGTCTGAGGTGGTTTCCGAATCCTGCCTCCGTTAATTAATTCTTTCAACTGCAGCTCATTCAGTTAATTACATATCTAGGTCACAGAATCCTAGAATAAACACACTGACGGAACAAACCAATATATTCTTATCAGATGTTTCACGCTCCCCAAATGTTGATATTGGTTTTGGCGGTGAAAGTTCAGCCCCAGTCAGACAACGCCAAAGATGCTCATTTTATCCAATCCAGTACGACCCAAGATAAAAAGTTAAGAAGAAAAAAAAAAAAAAAACTTTGCTGCGACATTTGCGAGCTCGACTGTTGTGCGAACATCGGCGCTTCTTCTCCTGACAGACTACATGTGTAAGAAACGCTGTTTAATCTGTAAATGACTCCTCCCGTGTTGTGTAATTATATTTCGTTCATCGTTCAGAGAAGCCTTGATTTCTCTTTGAATGCTACAAAAGAGGCTCATGGCCGCAGCCCCGCTTTAAACATCCTAACACGTTTCCGTGTGACCGAATCGCTCCCGGGGCGCAGCGTCTTCCTCCCGCTGTGACACGCAGCCGGAAGAGACGGTTTGACGGGGGGAGGCCTCGCAATCAGGCGGTTGACATTTCGGCGCGCGATCGGCCAGGATGCGTATCTTTACCGTTTCCATCCCAGCGACCGGGGACTGCTGAGCGGGAGGCTCGCGGACACCTCGTAGGCGTAGTGATTAAAAAGGGGCTAATTAAAGAGAGATGGAGGAAATCATTACAGGTTCTTTTCCCCCATTAAATTTCCCATGAAATTAGATTTCTCATCGGCTGCACCGGATGGAAGGGTGAGATTTTTATGTGCCCCCCCACACACACACACACACACACCGCCACCATTGAAAACAAGGTAGGGCAGCGTGCGTGTGTGTGTTCGTGCACGTGGAATGAGGAGTGACAGTCCTCTTATGAGGAGACGTTATGCTCCCTGAGTTTAATTCCCGTCTGCGAGAAGATCGGCGTGACAGGAGCGCACGCTCACACGCGTTACAGTTTCCGATTTCAGCCCGGCGAAGGAGAGGGGAGACTCAAAATCAAGCGGCACCTACGTAGAGACTCATTTTCATGGCAACCAGCATCATTTTGACCAACCTGCTGTGTTCACCGCACAACAATATCCGAGCAGTCATATCACATGCGGCCAGACGGCTCCCGTGTGCCGTGCAGACGTATGGAAGTAATGGCCGCGGCTAATGTGGGATCCCGAAGGGTTGTGAGCGGGGAGAGAGTGACATTTCTGGTAGCAGCTAACTACATCTGTAACAGCTTTGGCACAGAGATGGAGGAGCGAGGAGGACACGGGGAACTGGAGAGGAACGGAACGAGAATGTAACAAGAAGCAAGACTTCGGAGCAGCATAACGACCCCGCCGATGTTAAAGTCTGACGTCACGTGGAAAGGGAGGCGAGGCAAAATTGGGACCGAATCAAGACGCTGCAACGCGCGCGAGTGAACAACTGCATAACGGAAAGAGAGCGCCGCGGACTGATGGGCTGATAAAGAGGATAAAGCCAGTTAACTCGTCTCCAAAGTGCAGCCATTCGACCAACGCAGCGTGACAAAAGAGGGAGAGACTGAGAGGCTTTTGTGTCTGCCCACTTCTCCTCGCCATTAACTAAGTAGCTGGGTATCTGACAGGTCAATGACTCCAACCGCCAGGGCCTCCAACCGATCATCCCAGAGCTGCGGGGCACACACAAACACACACACACACACACAGTAGCAGGTCAGAGAAGAGGGAAGTATAATTGACTGAACCACGAGCTGCAGTGCTCTCTTTGTATCGTGGCCTTTTGTCTGCGAGTGCGCGCTGTGTATATGTGGCCACACCTAAGACAACACCCCCGCGGCCGCCTGCGCATCCATCACGTGGATTAATATTCATGAGGAGGCTGGTGGCCGGTTTTCTAGAGGCGGGGGGGCTAATGAACCGAGTGTGTACCGTATGTTGGTGTGTGTGTGTGCGTGTGTGTGCGTGCGCACATGTCGCAGATGCAGGGGGGCAGAGCTGTAATCAAATCACAGCCGACCCCTCATCGCCGCCCTCATCAGCCACCAGCGGCGCTACTTCCATACACGTTAATGCCAACATGCTACGCCGCTCGCTTTCCCGTGGTTCGGCGCGGGCGGCGGGGACAGCGGAGTTGTGTGTGTCTGTGTGTGTGTGCGTTGAATAATGGTCAGGGACCAGCTCTGATAATGAGGTCTGGACTCGCAGCTAAGCTAACCACTAGGCGTACAAATAGCTAGCCATTATCTCTCATTAGCATCCGTGGCTAACACGGGGCCCACGCTGTGCGGCTGAGGGCCCTCACAATGGGCCCACTCCTGTATGATTGATGGCGAAACAGCATCAGCCACAATAACAGCACGCAAAAAAAAAAAGAAAAGCACTCAAGACAGAATCCGCCGGCTGCAGCGGGGTAATAGAAACATAGACAAACAAAAGGAAGTCGGACTAATCAAGAACGCGGGGCGCAGCTCATTAATCTACCAAACTGTTTGGAAGCCCGGAGACAGGTCCCATGACTGGCACTGCTATCTTCCACCAGCTATCTTTTCATCAGCGAGGATAAAGGATAAAACGAGAAGCGACACGAAAGCGGAGGGGCCACTTCGGGTGAAACCGGAGGAACAAAGGTAAATGGGACAGTTCCTGCGAAAAGAGAAGGCGCCGCGGTCAGGCGAGAGAGCACCGACGCCAAGGTGACTCGCGCGGAGGGGTCTGATCAAACGCTCTGAGCGGGATTTGATCAATGACGGTTCATGTTCACTCTGAGGGCGCTAGGAGACAGCGGGTTTCGGGGAGGGAGCAAAAATGAGTCATTAAAATCCATGATTCACCCGCTTATGCACAAATAAGATGCAGATCTTATGATTATAATTCCATCATGTGGGAAAATGAGGCCTCTGTTCCCTGTGATTGCAAAAAACATTTTTTTTCCATCGCCACTGAAGATTCCCCACTGGGTTAACACATCTATTATTTAGTTCTGCCCCCTTTTTTTCCCCACAAAGAGTGTTTTGCAGCCGCCATGATGCTGTACACACACATCCACACGCACCCGCTCTATTGTTCATGCAGCTTAAAACACCAATTGTTATTGCCTGGTACAGCGTCGGCTGAATATTCCATTTCCATTTCATTTGGCCTTCTGCTGACTAAGTGTTGGTAATTCATCATTCGTCTGGGCCAGGGGCTTATGAATATGGATTTCGGGCAGTTTATTAGCACATTTTAGGAATGCATTATGGGAAATTAGAAAGGGGAATGAAATTTCTTCTTCATAAAAATCGGGCGACTGTCTGTGTGTATGTATGTGTGTTGCATGAAAAACAAAAACTCCAAACCAATCTCCGGTGAAGTCACTGCTGTTTTTCTGAGAACTTCCCTCCAATGGCGTCCTTTTATCTGTCACAGTACAAATGAACATGACAGCTAAATCACACAGAACCGTCACTGCTCCTGCTGCTTCGCTTTCTGAGGAACCGGCGGGAAGGAGGGTCGGGGAGATGAGAGGAGAGGAAATAAGTTCACTTCCTTCCCAAGCGTGATTAGAGTGAATTACGACTCGAGCGGAGTTTATTTGCTTTGCTAAGAACCGTGGCAGACTCCTAACAACCAGTGACAACCGAGCCCGGGTTTGGATTTACAAATACCACGTTTATCCGACGTCCTGTCATCCGACCAGGCTGGAGACTTTAGTGGGCAGTCAAAACAAATCCACTACCAGACTCTACGCATGCATGAGGATGACGGAGTCCCTGCTGTAAATGACTGTCCCTCACAACAGGTAGAGAGCAATCAGGAAGCAGCTTCATACAGTATGTCATGATGAATTTCATCTGGCTGGGATCCGCAATAGTACGAAAGCGTGTGAGCCTGGTCAAACCGATCTGAATCAAAGAAAACAACAACAGAGCACAACAAACCAGGCGGCCGTGTGTCCTCACCTTGTCTCTGTCTTCCACGAGCTCGCTCAGCAGGTCGTCCATGTCCAAGATCCGCCTTCGGCGTACTCCAAGTGGTGGGTTTTCACTGCAGTCTCCCCATGCTGGACACAAAGCAAACCAGGTGGTAAAATTTACAAAAAAAAAAAAATAATTAATAAATAATTTAAAAAATTAAACAATAATTAGGGCAAGAAAATAAGATGAATTAATTACATGAGTAAATTTAGGTTTGTAAATATTTTAAAATCCTGCACATGCCAGGAAGTCCTAAAGGGGTTAATTGGCAGTCATTGTAACATACCATGTACAAACACAATGGAAAGAATGGCTATATTTATCACACAATGCTTCAAGTTTCTCATTAAAAAGAACTGCCAAATTAAAGACAATATCCCAGGTGTGTGCACAGTAACAATGCCCCTGCACAAACATTCAGCATTACGAAATGCTTGACCTAATCACGCAACATTCTGTGCTTCTTACACGCTTCAGTCATTGTTTCAGTATTATGTATGCTGGAAAAAATAACCTGCAACAAATGTGACACAATAGTGACAGTCAGTCAACATAATAATGAGGGGTATAACCAGACACAACAGCAGGTATCCCTGTTTGTTTGGCAGGTACAGTAAGATGACCTACATTACACTGTACATGCAGCGGGTTTTAAAAAAGCACAAGTATGCAGGAGCGAGGTGTTTGGGGGGGTGATGATAGGAACCTTTCCAGTTTTGCAGCTCGGCGGGGAGCGGTGGTGGGCACATTCCAGGCCGGTTTCACCGTCACCGCGGAGGCAGAGGTCAAAGTGAACACACCCTGCAGAGCAGGAAACACGCTCGGGCCGGGCGCGACATCCACCGACGGGGAGAGAACAAGGCCTTTTGACTGAGCTGCAGTGGGAAATCTGTGCGCCGTTTACTGAGAAGTACAGAAACAATAGCATATTCCCTTTTTTTGTGCACCAGCAGTCACACAATCTATTGTGGTGATCAGATGCAACTCTCTGAGAGCGAATTAATCTCTGGCATGTGATGACATGAAGCTGATATAACTGGCCCACCACTGTAACCACTGGCCTTAATAAAAAATAAATAATAATAATAATAATAATAATAATAATAATAATAATAATAATGTGTGTATTATGCACTTTCTGCTCGTCTGCCATTGTTAGCAGACGGTTCGGTTAGTAAACTGCTAGCTAGGCCTGCATTGCGTCTATTATTACAGCTATAACGCTCTTATTAATGTACACATAAGAACCATAACGCGTCATTCCCACACTGCGTGAGCGTCCTGCTGTGACTACTCACAAGTAAAACAACTCTATCATTTCTATACTACACATACTTGTCTTCATATGTCGGCGCTGACCGGCATATTTGGAAAAATACCAAGTTATTAGCCGAGTCATTTTCCAGTTATGTCCAGCGGAACTTTCCCTCTTTTTTTCTCTCCTCTTCCTCTCTGTCACTCTCCCTCAACTCGTCCGCTGACGTTTTCTCGTCTTCCCGTGCGTTTTTAAACGACTTTAGTTCGGGAAACGGAGGTTTTGCGGACCTTTTTTTTCATCTCCGACGGAAAAGAAGAAAATTGGCGGCACAATTTGAAAAAGCAGCAGAGGGCAGCAGACGCGCTCGCGCTCGCGCTCGCGACAGGCGGAGGCTGCGTTCAACTCGGCGCACACGCGCATGCGCAAACGGTACGTTGTTAGCGCAGCGGCAAATAAAGGAGATGGTCGCATCAAATCATTGACAAAAACAACAATAACACAGGGAAACAATGTGAATTTCGGTGCTAGCTTGTTTTTGTTTGGTGGCAGTGTTTTCACTGGAACGCGTCAATAACTGCCCCGGACGTCCGGACCAGCCGGCCAATTATATTATCGAGCCCTGTGTGGACGATTCAATTTATTTAAATTATAAATGCAAAGTCAGATCGAATGTGATTGTAACCTTCAAGATTATGTGCAGTAGAAAATGATCCATTAGAAACTGCCCATACCAATAAGCAATATGTCCAGAGAAATACATGACTACATTAGCAGCTAAATTAACAGCTAGAGGCTATAAGCCGCAGAGGTCGGAATGAGTTTGGCAAAGACCAAGCAAGCAGCTTCTGCCCTACCACTGAGCCCCATTGTGAATGGACTTGTTCCTGCTCTGCTGCATCTGAATGTGAATTACAGGGCAACAACAACAAAAAAAAGAGGGCGTCTGCCTTTCACAGTGGGCCAAGTCCATTCTCTAAAACAAATGAGTGAGAGAGCCTGGGATTTCAATCACAGGAATAAAGCCAACACCCCCCTTCAGAAACATCAACAGCTCCGAGAGACAGAGCAGCAAGAAATCCACAACTGCAACTGACATGCAGACACTGTGGTTTTCACTTAAAGCAAGGGCACTGTGCGATATGCAAACAGGCATGCTATCCAGTGAGCTCGAGCCAAGAGCATCCTGTCACTGTAAAAAAAAAAAGATTTTTTTCCAACATTAAATACTGCGAGGGTCTTACAAATAAAAGAGTGGCTACTTAACTTCCTCATATACTGCAGAAATTTCTAAAAAGACACAGATATTTACTATAGACACAGCACATGTGGGATAAAGATGGTGAAACAGGCATAGGTGGAGTCAGGGCCGAAGCATTTACACCTCGCCAGAAAGACTGGTCCGACCTGAAAGGCCGCTGGCATTCTTCTGCCTCTCACCGACACCGCTTGTGTGTGACAGAGAGAGTGTGTGTGTTCGTCGCTGTGTCGCATCGCCGGTATTAAGACACACACCTTAATGAAAAGAGAAGCATGAGTGTGGTTCTTTCAAAGCGAGGGATTAATTCACATCAGTGGATTAGAGCACAACTATGCTCTCGAGTTAATTAGCGTCGGCCGCGCTTAAGCACACCTGACAACTGCCCCCACCCCCCAGCCGGCGCTCACAAGACCCAAGGAAACACACTTTCCTCCTTTTCTCCCTTGTGATGAAAAGAGGTGAATGTATGACACTTCAGAGGGAAAGGAATCTATTGAAAGGAAAGAGGGGAATAAAAAAGAAACCTCTTCTGAAGTCCCTCACTGTCAATCCTTGCTAATTCCCCTTTGTATCCTCAACTCTTCCCATGAAGTGAAAAACAAAAGGAGCTGGGAGTCAGTCAGTCAACAGCGGAGGAGAATTACCGTGACAGTTAGAGGAGTAAATTCCCTGCAAATTACGCCATTAAACCTTCACCATTTAAAGCAATATCGCTCCTTCTTTCCCCCTCTCCCCCTTTTCTGGTGAGCAAACATGACACCACTTGAGAACGGTGGAGCGCCGAGTGTGATTAGTGAAGCTGAATTCACTGTGGCGGTGTTGGTGGTGGTGGGGGAGGGTGCTATTTCACACTTTGATCCTCAGAAGAATGTGCAATTACACGGCTGCAGCAGGACGGTGTGGATTTAGCCGCGACAAGATAAGAAGTGACTTTAATGAACGAGTCGATGAGGAGCTGTCTTCGAGTTGAGTCCGTCGGTGGGAGGAAAGAGAAGCTGCGCACAGGAAGGACGGAGACAACATGACCTGCACTGGCCGGGGGCCAAAATTACTCCTGAATGCAACAGACGTACAAAGTATTTTCCACTCAGGGAATCGATACAGTTAACTGCGATTGTTTCCTTCAAAATATCTGACAGGCAACATTGTCTAAATTCCAAACAACCTACGGAAGAGAAATAGCAGGTTGTAACAGGTACGTTAAACTTGAAAAAAATGCTGTTTTGCATACCTGAGCTCTGACAGGAACACTCCAGTCCACACTGGATGACATACACGAGGATAAAGGCAGAAATGCTGGCAGATTCTTTAGAGTCCTGTCAGGTGTCAGGACAGAGGCATGATAGGGGCTGTAATCTGAACTGAACCTGCACGGTCAGACCCTGGACACAGAGTGAGAGCTGCAGTACCTGGCTGTTTCCCCTGAGAATGCACAACAATTCTAGTCCACATGCTGGTCCCCCAGGCTACAGACCCACATACTAATACAGTAATCGAGCACAGCAGACACAGGTCGGCTGTTATTAAGGCTCGCTGTGCTCACAGTTTCCTTCACAACAGTTTACTGGTAGAGGAACCACGCCACGCCATAATACCAGAGCTCGAACGATGTGTGGAAACTCCAAGAAGAGGATCTGTTCATACCGCCATGATCATGCGTATATGCTCTCATTTAATGAGAAGTCATTTTCTGTATGCAGTTAGTTCGAGGCTTTGTCGGTTGGCAGAGCTTTTTTTTTCCTCAGCGGAAGAGATGAAAGCGGCCGAGATCAGATTAAAATAAACGGCTAATTAAGAAGGTCCACATGCCATCGCTGCAGTTCACAGTGAGACTGTGCAGTATCCCTGTTCAGCCAGGCGCAAACATACACACAAGCGGACCCCCTCTGTGATGACAACCCGGGTTTTTGACACCGTCCCAGCTGTCAGCGGCGAAGCCGCCGAGAGGAGAAATGTGCGGTTAATGCGGGCAATAAGTGGACTCGTCTGGCAGGAGAAGTCAGCTCGTCCGGTCAAATCTATTTAGTCCTCGCTGGCACTTACAGTGCTGGGCTGTCCTCACGGTGCTCTGCCTCTATTAAAGAGAGCAGACTGCTGAGTCAGCGTCTAGCGGCGGCTCCTAATTAACATGCTCTGTGAAAAGCAATCAAGGCCCTGGGTGAATTCTAATCACGCGCTCACACATTTCGCCCTTTTCAGCTCCTGCATCTCGGCGAGAATCAGCAGGGACCTCCGGGGCCGAGTGAGCACGACTGTGGCTGTCAGTGAAGCAGAGACGAGGAAACACCGGGGACACTGAGCGAGAGGAGCTCCTCCGTGTGTGTGTGTGTGTGTGTGTGTGTGTGCGCACATTCACAGAGTGGAAGCAATCCATCGAGCCACCCAGTCGGTACTTCCATCCCTGCTTTCCCGTGGCCTCTCACATCCCCACAAGCCAGCTTTTCTGCACGCCTTTGGGGAGCGCGCGTGGGCGGGCTGAGGGGGGACCGGCCAACCGATAAGACCGGAGGGCCTGTCACCAAGCCTAATCCCCAATCACTCACAGGACAAAGCCTCCTGTCCGCCGCGCCACATCCCCGACTGCGGCCACATTGAGGACATCAAACAGTAAACTTCCACCTGCCCGCTGAGATACCAGGGCTTAAACAGGGCACTATTGTAATGGGAGACAGCGGAGGCCGCAGCCGGTGCCACTCAACGTCCCCGCAGAAATGAAAACACACCTCGGCACCCTATCACGCCGGGACAGCGTGCACATACAGAGCTGCTGATTAATAAAAAAAAGGTCAGTTCGGCAGGATGATTAATGTTCGAGTGATTGCAACATCAGGGAGCACAAACGGGGGACAGTCACATCTTTGTCTAAATGTGGGGCATTCACAACTACACAAGACACAGGGAAACAACAGTCTGCATCCTCAACTCCTATTCCACTATTAAAAAAAAAAAAGTAAATTAAACTGGGGTCAAACTTTTGCTATATGTGACTTGGACTTAGCAGCAAAATAAATCACAATTTCCAAGCAAATACCAGGACCTTCCCGTCAACTTTTAGCTTGATACACCTGTTTTACACAAATAAAAATACATACTGATACAAAAAGAGAAATAATAGAAAGCCATAAGTGACAAAATTCAACGTCAATTCTAATTTCAGCTGTTTTTGTTCACTGATTTGGTTAATACTTTATTTTAAGCTAGCAGTTAGCTTCAATATCTGTCATAACCCGGCAATTAACCACGTCACGTGACCCCAGCCGAGTTTACAAAATATAGAAACTTATAGGAATTCATATAATATTATCTGTTTACATTATGCTGTTAATAAAATTTGAAGGCGTAATAGCAAAGCCCCGAGGAAAGTTAAGTGACGTTGTTGTTGTTGTTGTTGTTGATGTTTTGATAAAGAGAGAGAGAGAGAGAGAGAGAGAGAGAGACAGAGAGAGAGAGTATTTACCTGTTCCAAGATTCGGCGGTACCTCCGTGTGGCTTGGTCGATTAAATCCCGGACGGTCCAGCCAGGTTTACAGGGAACCACCACCGCAGTGCCCCCGAAAGTCACCGTGACTTTCATATTCTCTGTGAAGTCAAGACAATTTCAAACGAGCGAAGAAATGAATTCCAGTTCCCGTCGTGTCCCCCCCGTGTGTGGAAGGTGGCACCTGTCGCCGTCGAAACCGGAGCAACAGGTGTCTCGGGTCGAGATGAAATCACGGTGGAGTCACTTGTCCGCCTTCACCGACACGGGAGCCGTCGTGTGAAAAGTTTTCGCGGGCATGCTGAGCCTCCGCCGGGCCGTCCGGGGAGCAGAAACGGTGTAATTCCTGCCGCCGAGTGTGAGTTTCGTGTCACGTTTATTGCTGTACGCTGATAACACCCAACCAAAACAAACGAGAGCGGATAGAAACCCGGAAGAAGAAATCACAGCCACTCCGGCACTCCTGGAAATCATATCCCCAGCCGCTCTAATAATACTTTATATTAGTTCCATCAGTGTGTATGTCATGATCTGATCACGTTTACCAAGGGCTCGTATGGTTGATGTAGGGTTAGTTTTTACAAATCATAATCCAACTGCTCATTTCTCAATAAATGAATCCAAAATCAACATTTTTCCTTTTTCTACGCTCGCCTTTGTCTTTGTTCCCATTTAGTCTGTAATTTTTGTTATTATATTTCTTATAGACTCATTTTACACAAATAAAAATAAAAACAGCCACATAAAGAGAAAATATACAAACAATATTCAGGAAAAATGACAAAATTTAACATCAGTGTTACTTTAAACTATATTTTATTAATTAACTTGGTAAATACTGAACAGATATGGCTTTACTTAAGACATATTTTGACAAATTTGATATATAATATATATATATAAAACACTACTATAGTTCCTTCCTGACCTTGGCTGACCTGTTTTTCTGAGGTCAAATCACTTTGTTTGATAGAATGACTGTGAGGGATTTGCAGAAAAATATATTAGTCTAATCCCCCTGTACACGCACACACAGAGAGACCACCACACCTCTACTCACACACATACTAATTACCTAATCACCATTGTCTGTCATTTTTGTCATTAGGTGTGTTGTGAAATTGCCTTTATGGATATTAATGGCTCCTGACACGCTCCCGTGCCTTATTCCCGTGCATTGTTTGCATTTAGCTCTCGGGAATTTCCTCCCTCCCATCAAATCAGAAAGCCACCGCGGCAGATGGATTCATAATTGGGACAAGCAATTATTTCCACTGCCACTGTAATTCACCTGAAATGTACCGAAAGGAACAATGAAGGGATGACAGCCTCTTTTACCTCTTGTTACACCTCACTCCTCTCATACCCGATTAACAGGGGGAGTATTTTTTTTTCTTTCTTTCTTTCTTTTTTTGGGGGGGAGGAGGCATAATCCCTGGGCCCATGTCCTTTAGAAACAGAACATAATTTCATACCTGGTTTAGCACTATGTTTGCAGAGCCATTAACAGTATATGATGCTGGTTATATTCCCCCAGTGTGATTGTGGAAACGGCTGATTCAACTTTATTGTTGCCTCCACTTGGCTGCGATCATACACAGTCAGCTTTGGAAGGGAGTGTATGTGTTTTGAAACATTATTTAAACCCTTGGAGAAAAAGTCACCTCAGTTGTTGTCTTCGGACTTACCTTACAAACTCACCTGATTTTCAGCCTCGTTCAAAAAAATGCATATTTCAAGTCGCTTCCTCACACCTGCAGTGTGGGAACTTTGCACGAGAACAGTTCTAAGTGGCAAGCTGAGATTTGCTGGAAGACATTTTCAAAAGTTTGGAAGACTTTGTGACCTAGAAATCATGTAAACTGCACACTCTCGCCTGAGGTAAATGTATTCTTCGTAGCAGCAGGTGTAGAGCCTGGTGAGTCCTAATTGTGAATGGTGTGCTTGTGCAGTCCCCTGGAGCTCACACTACACCTCTCACTGCAATCAGATTTTTCTTTCTTTTCTTTTCTTCCTTTCTTTTTTTTCTACCCATGCAGGTTCTCTAAGAATTTTGCCTCTACACAAGAAATGCTACAAAAAGAGACCCAACAAGAAACAGCATATGCAGCATATGTTGTGCTTCTTAACCACTAGTCTATCAGAACCATGCACATTTCATCTTTTAATTTGTATTTTTTATGATTCATATGACATTTAAAATTAACTTAAACATGAGACCACAATTCATTTCTTCCTCACTGAAATCAGCACCCTTTTTCTAATAGGTGCACGCATAGACTCACACACTAACACAATGGCTCGTAAATTTCCCAGGCAACCACATGTGGGGTTGCTGCATAGAGAAGCTCTTCTGTTTGTTCAAGGTGTGTGCCTGTCTGCACAGTTCCCGTTTATGTTAGAGGAACACACTAGACTCTGTTGGACGTGACATGACAGAGGCCTCAGTGTGCTTTCTCGCTCTGTCATGTGAAGGAAGATGTCACTGTCAGAAATGTCAAGTGAGGTAACACAACATGCCCACGTACGCAGTAAAAAAAATTGGACTTTATCTATTCCCACGTCAGAAAGGTAGTACTGACTGACCTGAGAGCAGTTAACCCCAGTGCCACTCTGCAGTGTTTGCACAACAGCACTGTTGTCAGCTGTTGACTCATCTCTTAAGTGATTCGATCACAGGTGGACGGCACTGAGTACATCAGTTCACAGCTGGCATGAGAATGATCACTTGTGATCAGATCTCACTTCACTTCTCTATATTCACATAAACACATTCGCCATCTGTGTTTGACCAAATCCATCATTTTTAACCACAGAGAGGCAGACAGTCTGCTGGAAATTAGTAGAAGAAGAAGAATTTTAGTCGTCTCAGAGCCAAAATGCCGCTGCAAGTGCATACTGTATGTGTTTGAATGCTCTATCAAACCTTTTCTTCTGAGTCTTTTCAATCTTATCCTCATCTGGAAGTGTGGCATGCTACCCAAAGTGTTGGCCATCAATAACAGCCCAGTGATGGTTTTTGTTGTTTTGTTCGTCTCTCTGAGTGCAATTTACAGGGTTGGGTTGTCTGGGTCGATAGCTGTGTTGATTTGCTTTCAGTCTTCAAGCAGTGCCCCTTTTCTAAAGAGCAAAATTGACATGTTCTCAGCGGCAATGCCGCCACCCCTGTGTTTTAGCTCAGTGTGATGCTGAAGCCAGTCAATAGCTGAGACTTGCTTCACTTCCTGCTGCGCTGCTTACAATTACAGACCCGGCATCAGTAGCAAGGATTACTCATACAAACCTGCTCTCACTCTCTGTGAGTGTGTGTGTGTGTGTGTTGCCGTGCATGTAGGGCAGCAGAGATAGTGTTCGCAATCTCAAAATATGACTTTCATTCAACATGAGGATTTCATTTCAGACCTCAGGTATAATATTCATGCTGCAAAATTGCATTTCTTTTGTGTGCGGCTGCTGAAAGGCTGAAATCGAATAGCTAAAGGCACTCGCCTGTGAATTACAAGTGTTGCCAAAGTTGCCTGAATTGTTGTCTGGAATTATCACAGTTATTCAGAGCAAAACCGCTATCATCAGGCACCATGATCTATGGACACGCAGAGATGCATATTGTACTCTTGAGCTTTTTGTACTTTTTGTACAATTTTGGAGGATCTTTGTCAAGCACTGCCGGTGGTCCACTTTAGTTTTTTTTTTTTTAACAGACTGCAGGTACAGTATAAAGAGAAGTGTGCAGAGATGTAAAAGTAAGAGGAAGAGGAAGTTGGAGCAATTTCCACAGTCACTGTAGTTACACTGTAGTTGCAGTAGATTCTATAGATAATGCAGACAGATGATCAGACAGGCAGATAATTTGCCCAGAGCCTGCTCGGTCACATCTTTAAACTCCTTCATAAGTGACCTACAAAATACCCAGCTTTCAGTGTTAACCTCATTTACCAGGATTTGGAGCCATAACCAGGGCCCAGTTCCAGGTTGAGCTCTGCTCTTATCAGCTCATTTAATGATCTGTGTGGAGCCATCTGCTATTAACCAGCGATATGCTTTCGATACCATCTCCTTGTGGTGATCCCCTTAAATCCTTAACCCTGGTCCTTTAAGTCCAAGCTTACCCCTCAACATTTTATATTGCACTATGTTGCACTTTGACATTTTCATGTTGCACAAATCCAACTGTAATTTTTTTTTCATGAGATCTTGCGACAGAAGGCTGTAGTCCCAAATGTAAACTAAACACTGCATTCTTTGCATGTTGCACAAGTTCAGCTGCGTGTCACCACCCCTTCAACACATTAGAAACATCTGTCAACTAACTGCTGGTGTGTGTGTGTGTGTGTGTGTGTGTGTGTGTGTGTGTGCGCTTGTGTGAACAGAGCCCTTGGCTGTTAAATGCCAAGCAGATATTTGAAGAAATGCATCCTTTTTCTTTGATCAGACGCTCCAGGAAAGCTGCTGTTGAGGTGCCAGAGCCTGACTGAATGTATCTTGTTGCGCAGGCAGAAGAGCATGGTTTTTCTGTTAATCATTCACTTTTGGAGCACCTCCACTGGCAGGAAACCAGGAGTGAATTATTATATCATCAGCAGCATAGAAGATCATAGAGCAGGTTGTGAAGGAAGAAATCACAGTCGGCGGTAGGATGTGGATTCGTCGATTGCATCGAAGCGTCTGCGCATATTTTCACACTCTTTCCGCGGAAGAAACACATTTTTCTTGCTTATCTCGGCGAGGAAGCCACAGAGGAGGAGCCACTCCATCTCTGACTGTTGCACACGCCTAATTAGACTGATTAGATTTTTCTCAGCTGAAGCCTGGAGTTTAACAAGACACGGCTCTCGCCCTTTGCACCACACTCCTTGATAGGTGAGAATGAGACTTTATATTCGCCAGGCAGGTAGCACATCACTCTCTCTCTTTTTCCCTCTCTCTCGCACACACACACGTCCCTTAATGGATCAAATTAGTGCTGTGGCACATAAACCCTGTTTTCCACCCATTTTCTCACCTCCCCTTCCCTTGTTCTCGCTCCGTTTTTCTTCCCCTTCTCTTCCTCGCTCGTTCTGTCACAGACAGTTGCTGGGTAATTAAAATCTACATTGAGACAAAAGTTGCTTTCATTTAAGTTCATTACACCGTGCCAGTCTCCTGCTTTGCCGGAGATCTTTTTTAGAAATACGCTGCCTTGAAACCATGGCAACTGCTGCATAACCTAATTTCCCACCTAATCACAGTGAGAGAGACTGCCGAACATTGATTTGGACAATTATGAGGCTACATTTGCAACAAAAGTAAACAAGGCAGGGGCGGTGGTTGGGAAAGGTGAAGTGGGGAGTCGGGGGGGGGGCTGAGACTTAAGTGCTTACAGGGGAAATGAAAGAGAGAGTGGAGTCAAGGGGACAGCGTGGTGAAGTTACATATCTAAATAATTTAATGGCTCTGAAATGGCACCTTTTTTCTCAGTCTGCATCTCCTAAATGTCCCAGAGATGCCATTCTTTTCAATCTGACTGACATCCACGCTGCCCTGCCTCTCGAGCGCATCTTCCGCGCTCATTCGACCCGGCAATTTGACCGAGAGCACATTTCTATTTACAGCAGACACCGCTACGTTTTCATTGGCTGCCTCCGCAATCGCCTCCTGTGTAACCTAAGTTACATCCTCTCGTTAAATGATCACTTCAACCAAATCACCCACTTGAAGAGGTAAATAGCCATCCACATACTTTTTGGAGACATTTTCTCAGACTAAATGCAGCAAAGATTGAATTGAGCCAACTGGCATTTATGAGTATGTGTTCGTGCAGGCAACAAAACCCCTTTTTGTTGTTTGATTTGTTTTTAAAGGGAACTGGACCAGATTTCTGTCAAAATCATACCAGTATTTGTTCCTTAAATATCACAGACAGAACAGACCTGTGTCCTGCTCAAACATGGTATGCGCACGGCTGGTGTCTCAGGTAAAGTGAGTTGTTTAGTTTAGTTTAGTTTAATGAGAAAATATGACATTTGGGTGAACTTACCCTTTAAACTTGGCCAATATGTTTGCCTATGACAAAAGGCCTGGAGCACCACCGCACGCCAAACAACCTGGATTTTATTACAAGCAGGAGGGGTTGAAGGGCAAAGGTCAGAGAGTTGAAAATGGAGACAGGCTTTACTGTAAAAACACCACCTCATTATGGGGTATCATTACCTTCTCGGCGGTCAGACATTTTGTTTTGGCTGACCTGGCTTCAAAGAGACACGGTCGAGTTCTGCCAGCGCTCCGCGACCCCGCTTCACATCGAGGTGTGGATTCTGGGTGATCAGCGCTGGGCTTGTGTTGAGAAGAGCGGGGTGAGGTTAAATCATTAGAGGAGAGAGGGAGAAAGAGACATAACACACTCGGACACACTGAGCTGCTGTGTTGTGTTTGTGCGTGTGTGGAGTCCGCTGGTTCTCCTTTGGTGGGCGTAGGTGTGTGAGAAGGGGCTGGGGGGGGGTCATCACAACTCCTCCCTGCACATGTGTTGCCTGTGATGGAAGAACTAATGACAATCCATTGACCAAACACACTCAATTAAGTTATGCAAATGCAATAATTGCAAAAGCGTAGCCGCTTTGCCTCATCACTTAACCCTCACTAAACTGTTTAAAGGTTTCCATGCCGGCTTACAGTTTGGATTTGTGGTGGACGAATGAAGAGGCTAGATGGGAAAGAGAGAGTGTGGGAAGGGAGGGGGGAGCGTGTGTGCATGTGCATGGGTAAAGAATCAAAGAGAGATCAAAACTGCCCCCCTGTCAATCAAACAAAAACCAATTATCATTCTCAATCTGCACTGGAAGGACACAAAGAGCCGCTCTCATGCAATGGGATCAGTGGTCTAGACCAGAGCAATTACAGCATAATTAGTCCATCAGACAATCCCAGATTGATCCAACTTTGATTTGCATGCGGAGTCGGGTCGGAGGAAAGCTTTGAGCTCTGAGCATCCACAAGATGTTCCCATCATGGCTGTGCTGGCAACTAGAAAATGGGTATGAATGTCCAAGAGAGAGGCAGAAATGACAGTGAGAAAAATGTCTTGCACGAAAAAATTGAGCCCCATCACCCTGTTACATGGGTTATTGGACCCTTTGCACTGCCTTCTACTTTCTGGGAGACGATGGAGGATCAGGGAGTGGTGAAATTACTTCTGTATCCCTTCAGCTGGCACAGCGAGAACTGATGAAGCCCTTTTTAACAGAAACGCCCCCAATTTGTATCTTTCTCTCCATATGTGAAGTTTTCAGCAATGAGGGAGTCTTTGCCGTCATTACAGAGCAGACTCGCCGCGGCACATGATTGCGAGAACAGAGGGTGTTATTCACTTGACCAGCCTGGACCTGATTCTCTGGCGGCTGGTGGTTGGTGAAAGGGGGGCGCGCCGATCGATGTCAAGGAGGAGGTGGAAGGAGGAGAGAGTCGGTTTGAGCTCGTCACGAGGAAAGTCTCACGCTGGGTTTCTTTCAGAATCCAGACTCGATCTCTTTCTGGGAGAGAAAAAGGCCCCCTGCTTTCTGCCGTCTGTGAATAGACTGTGATTGCCTGTGATACAAAGAGACGGGGGTACAGGTAATGACTGTGGGGTTTTCGTAGACACCACCCAGCAGCAGCGACATAGCAAGATGCTCCACCATTTGATTTTGGATAACTGTTGCTATGGAGACGATACTAAGTGATTGGCGCCCTGCATTTGGTGGAGGAAAGTATTATTTAATACCAAAGAAGCTCATACACTGTGAACCTCATTTAATGGAGCAGAAGGGAATCTAAAATGAGCATTCTGATTCAATTTGAAAGTGAATTTGTCCTTGTTTGTTGTTTTGATGTCTTAAGACTGTTTTTTTTATTTTTTGCAAATAATCTCATCAGGGAGGTATTTTTCAGGAGCAAAGCTTTTGAAGGACAAGGACACTGAGGTCCTCTGTAATTTTGAGGGAATTTGGGGGTTTTAGAAACCTGCTAGAGAGTAATTATTTTGCAAATGTATTCTGAAGGAAATTCTTGTATGACACAGAAGACCATTTTTTTGTTCCACTAAAAAATGGGAAAAGTATTAGGTAAGCTATGGTTAAATATTAAAAAGTGAACCTGTCTTGTCTCATGCTTCAACTTAGTGTTGACTTTTTCCCATCTTTTGACCACAATTTAACTTCAGGAAAGTGTTCAAACATGACTCATGCCTATTGCATGGGAAAGAAATGAAATACATTTCACCATTCAAACTCGATATATTTAAATTGTGACCTTATTTTGGTCAATAAAAATAAATAAATGAATAAAGGATTTGTGTCTCTCTGACAGAATCTCACTCTCAGCAGCATTGAGGGAGCTTGGAAACAACATTTAGATCTTTATGTTGAGAAATAAAATGTAAAAACAAAATAAATATACTGTGAGAAATTCAAAAATTCAACAAAAATGGGGGCAAGTGTGTGAGGATCGCCTGGAGGGAGTCCTGATGAAGCCTGTAAAGTCAAGGCCACATGTTACCTCGTGTCTATCATTTTCCTCTAATCCTAGATACATGCTTCTCCCTTGATTCAATAGTCTTGCATCCGCTCTTTCTCATCTCACTAAATCCAAACTGCACTTTCCCAAGGAAACAGTATAAATATGTAAAGCAGTCAGAGCATGGAAATAAACTCGTGGCCCTGTCTCTCGGCTCACAGGTCGATCACCGGGCTAAGTCCAGGCTTACAGCTGCTTCTTCGACTACACCGAGGTTGAGGATGAAAAGATCTATTTCTGTCCAGCCCTCCTTTGTAATTAGAGAGGAATCCATACAGCGTAGTTTCTCAACCAAGTCTACAATTCTGTCGAGCCATAATTTACTTAATTACTCGGAGACGCCTCTTTGATTCAGTCAATATCAAAAAGAGCTTTTTCAGAGGAGAGGTAGGGAATGATAGTAATTTTGAGGCTGTTTGGCCCTCATCGGCTGCTGTAAGGAGCACTGGGTTTTTTTTCTTGTAAGCAATAAACTGATTATAGATGAGAGGTTGTCAGAAGTGTCTGCTGAGCCTTTTTCAGGCAATGGACTGATTCGAGAGCTTGGACTTCAGTAAAGCTGCACTTTGAATACCATAATAGTAGAAATAGCTAATATTGATCCGATCTTTCTGTCTGTAATATCCGTCAGCTATTTTGCAGACCTGGATGCAACTTACTTTAAATTCATTTTAGTCAAACGGCAAATTGGAGGTATGATAATTCTTTTACAGAACATGAAGCTTTTGAAATCTAAGGAAAACAAGCAGGAGTTGAAACTGAAATCCACCAAAACATCTTCACCGGAGTTCAGTGAACTTTGGGGATTTGTAAGACCTCTCTATGAGACCCTTGAGGCAACGAAAGGCAGGGTGCCACTTACCTGCTGGAAATCCTGTGAGTACTTTTTTCCCCCCCAAACCAGAGAGTGAATGTGCCAGGCCTTACTTGAAAGCCTCTCTCTCTGCAGGGCTGAGATTAGAGGACATTCCTCTCTGTTTCCACTCGTGCAGGGAGCGCATAAGTGGTCGCCGCAGCCCTGATGTAACGCGTGGTCTCAAGCGTCTTTGAAGTGGCTGGATAAGCCAGCCTTTGGACGCCGGCGAGTTCACAAAGGGGCCCGCAGAGGGATTTTTGAAACACAGGAAGGGATCCAGTTCTTCTTCAGATCATTTCCAGCCTCATTTCCCACCGTGTCAGCGGACAATCTGAGAAGGGAAGAAGAAGAAGGACAAAATATCCTGGAAGGCGACTGAGTGACTCAGACATGTGGGTCGTTTCATCCTGGGAGGTCAGGGAAGACAAAAAGAGAGGACAAACATATCTCACAACAGTGTATTCAATTTATTTTTACATCTTTGTTTATTTGATTCAGAAAGACTTGCAATCACTGTCTCCATCCTGTATTTCTACATTTAACATGGTAATTTTTTTGGAACTCTTAGCCAAAACTATAAACCAGAAAGCTAATCCATCAAGCATATGCTATAATAATTTACTAAAGGAATTATCAGAGGCTCACCAGAGTAAGGAGAGCAGACATCATCTGGGGACCATGATCCTAAAGCGGTGGAACGACTGCCAGCATCCCATTTGAACACTGCGGGAACATTCAGTAGAACCAAAGCAGCGTTCTCGCAGCAAACGGGACAAATCTGACTCTGACCACAACCTCGGGGGAGCCAAGAAGTCAGCAGCCGTGCTTCCCGGTGCCAAAACTGTCTTGCCCGGGGTCTGGACAAGCTTAAGAGCCATTTGACTCTGGACCGAAAATAGTCTTCAGTTCCCCTTCAAAGTTAGCAAAACACATTCTGTATGTGCTGCATATCACGGAAAGGTTAACGAAATATTAAAACCCAGGAGACCAACGTACACATGGCAGCTGAGAAGGAAAATTTGACTTGTCTCGTGGATCCCTGTACATATTTTTGACCATCATCCAGTCCGACACATTTGGTATTGTTGGAAACTTCAGCATCTCAATATGAAGTTCAGTGGGTTTGAAGAAATCTTGGCATTGAACAATATTCTTGAAGGACAGACCCCACCAGCGGATCTGTGTGGGTTGAAGTTGGCAATTCTTCTTTACTGGAAGCACAAAAAGTTACAATAATCTTGCATGTGTTATTTTTGGGAAGGTTTAGGTGCATGAATAATGTGTGAGCCCTGACTAAAGCCCTGGTTCATACTGAGGACAGGACAGTGATTTTATCTGTGATGAAGAATGGGCTTAGGTTCTGTGTCAACCACAAAAGCACAGACTATTATTCAAAGAAACAGTCCCATTTTAGATTAAAAAGAGGTATAACACATTGTACAGAACAAGCATATAGCTGCCATTCAAAAACTAAAATCATGACCACCCTGGGTATTAAAATACATTTTAAAAAAACGGAAATTTTCTAATGCAAATAGTTTGAGTATTACTTGTCCAGGATTTGAAACATCCATGTTTGAGATTTCTGCCTCTATCCCTGTGACTGGACTTTAATTCAATTCAGTGAGATCAACTCTGCCCAGAAACAACCACCAAAGCCCTTCTAATCTGAACTGAAGTGAACTGAAGTTCAAACCAAAACTGTAATCAAGTTGTTTTGTCTAAACTTTGGAAGGCACAGACAAATGATTTTGTCCTGCCAATGGGGCGTCAGATCAGAAAACATCTCAATAGAAACATGACTAACACATTGACATTTGTGGAGGAAAACCACAATGAAGAAACTCTGACTTTTGTGTGCACTTACAGCCCGGCCACAGAGAAAAAATTTTGCAATGCGGGTGAACCGACCCTTTAAACAAAAGAGATTCTTATTGATTCCCACACAGCCAAACAGAAATAGCACAAATCAGAAGCGCATTTTAATATTGTAAGTGTGATCTGTGCTGGGCATCTTGCTGCAGCTCGTAGAAATGTGTGGTGCTCACGAGGATTTATAGCTGACATCCTGGCACTGAGAGGGACTGTTCAGAAGTGAAATGCTTACAACAGGGAAGAAGAAGCAGGGCCCTGGGGTGGGGGAAGTAGAAGTGCGTGACATTGGGTCCCCATTGCTGCTTTCACTGACTGTGCGGCCGCGGCCATCAAGTTGCAAATCCAAGTCGCCCTGAGCTAGCTGCCCTTAAGCAAAAAACCTTCTCCAGGTGAGGTCTGATCCCCTCAGTGTTGCCCTGCTGGTTACCACACACACTGCCCAGCTGCACCAGTGGAGCTTGTGCTGTGCTTTTATGCATTTGATGCAGCATACATTTCCTCCTCTCCACAGCCTCCCCATGTCTCTCTTCACTGGCCTGTCAAATTGCCCATTCGAGAAAAAGATGGCGGAGCCTGAGTTTTTTTTTGCTGTTTTTTATTAAACCGCCGAACAAAAAAGAACCCACAGGTTGTCTGTCCATGTGTAAGTGACAGGTGTCCAAGGCTGAGTGTGTGTCTGCGTGTGTGTGTGTCTGGTCAGACGACAGATCCTGCTAATCCTGTCCGTCCCAGAGGACAGGCAGTGTGACTGGGTAATTGGCCACTGACTGAGCAAGACCACTCTGGAGGCACTGCTTATTGAACCACTGTCAGAGGGAGAGAGAGGGAGGGAGGGGGGAGAGGAGGTGATAGGAGGTGGAGGCATAATGAGTCTGGGGGAGGAATGGAGGGGAAGATGGAAAGACAGAAAAAGAAGAGAAAATCAACACAACGATGAGGAGGAGCAAGAACAGCGAGGAGTGATGCAGATCGAAATGAGGAAAGTGCAAAAGAGCGACGGGGGGGGGGATTGTGTGTGGGTGAAAGAGGTAGAGAGAGAGAAAAAAAGAATAGAAGTGAGATTGAGGAGTGGAGAATTTTAGAGTGACCCCGAAGCCACCATTTCTTCTTCTCTCAGCTGAAATGTGACACTTTCATGATTACACTGGACCTCGCTTTTCTTTTTTTTTTCTTTGGGGCTGTCTTAATCTTAAAGGGATGAGCAGGTGAGGATAGGATGGGAGTGGGGGGTGGAGGGGGGCATGGTAATGGAAGTCTAGGTTAATACTTCCCTCCTCCAGCTGGCCACCTAACAAATTGCCTTGTAAAAGCAGAAGCAATGGATAAATAAAGAATGAAATAAAAAAAGTATATCCCTCCAGCAAATTGGCTGTCATTGGATTATCCCCTATAAAGCAGGATTTGTGCGAATGTGTATGTGTGGGTAGACTTTGGGGTATATGTGTGACCACCGTCTTGCATCACATAGATGTCGAATGTGTGTGTGTGTGTTAAGAGATGGCTGGTCGTATCAGGACCGGGCAGGAAAAAAAAAAAGGGGGGAGGATTGGATGAGCGATCATTGCTTCATCGGCTCCATTAAACACACCAGTGGCCTGCGAATCAGGCTGTCACAGCAACACCTATCCTCCACACAAACACACACACATGCACATTGCCCAATGACAGGTAATAAGGTGAGATGACAAAGTTATATGTTAGCAGGTGTAAGTATTTCTATTGATAATATGTCCAATGTACAGTACATTATCGGATGTGACCTTGGCCAGTTTCACACTCCCGATGGTCTTTTACGAAATCATACAAGACATACACAACTAAAATAAATGCATACATGCATATGATACAGTGAACTGAATGGATACATGCATAAAGTGAGTACTAATTACAGCAAAATTACCATAAAAGTTGATTAAATTAAAGGGTAGCCACTCACAAGCCATTAAGCCGTCATTTACACATATAGCAGACGTGGAGCGACTACCATCCACTGTGGATTCTAAACACACACATTGTGTTGCTGCCTGAGGAATGAATCCCACTAGTTTCTCTGGACTGCAGTAAAGTTCGCCTGCCCTTTGCGGTCTTTTTGGAGCTGGAAGTGCCACAACTATGGATTTCATTCGAGGTCAGAGTTCAAAGTGTCGCTGAGGCTCCGCTGGAACAGTCAGTGTCTTGCTTGATTACTTCAGCAATACCGCGGTAAGACCAGCTGCCCTCCAGGTGATCCTGAATTGACAATGAAACACATTGTTGGTGCCAAGGACCGAATCAGCAGCTTTCCTCCTCGCCTGATATCCTCTCTAACTCCAGGCGGTCACGCCCCGAAACGGGAGCAGAACTCATAAAAATCAAAGGCCTGTCATGTTTGAGAAAGTTTAGAGTCGAGAGGGAGAAAGGAAAAGGTCGGCGAAAACATTAAAAAGATGAGAGAGGGATCAAGGAAAAGATGAGCATGGAAGGTCGTTGAGTGGGCAGGGGAGGAGCAGCTTGTCCGAGCCAAAAAAAATCAATGAGTGCTTGAGAGTCAACAGCGTGTGGGTGGTCAATGGCATGATTCAAGCTCATTAGCACAGCGTTTGACTCGAGTGTTTGACCTCGTGCCCGACCATCCCACTCTCACAGTTTTTACCCGGCGTGCTGCAACTTTTGACAGATAATGAGCTATGCAGAAATTGTTCGGTTGAGCGGACTCATCTTTTAATTAAGGTGGTTTTTGACACATTTGACTGCAGCACAGCAAATCAGACTTGAAAAGACTGGAAAACACAAAGAAACAAACACTATTCTCATTAAATTAAACAAAATTGAAGCTCGCTCAGTGCTTCAGGGAGGAAATTGGCTTTTGTTTTTTTTTCTGTCGCACTTCCCCAATATCCCTCAGAAGAAAAGCAATATGTAGGAAAACAAAGGAATGTCCCGGTCAGTTTTCTATCCTCCCTTACAGTCATTTAAAATGACATTATAATGATTGATAGCAGTCAAGCAATGGCGGTAATTTGAGCAAACAATGCAGCACTGTTTCAAACTGCATCAAAGTACTGATTGAGCTGCAGCCTGCAGTAAGCCATTTATCTTCCATTAAAAACAATCTCTTGTAATTACCTTAAACTGCTTTTTTTGTATTGCAGATGGAGAATTTAACCAGAGCTACTGTGTGTAACAAATTACAAGTCATTATAATAAAATATAATAATGTATGCACACATCTTGTGCTCCCGGAGGTTTTGAATAAAAATGAAGAAATCTGTGCTCTCATTTTGAATTCCCTGCAGTTCTTTGCGGTCACTGCGAAATGGACCACTTACAGTTGGACTGCGGTGTGTCTTCGTCCAAACCCTGCACTCGCTTCAGCAGCAGTCTGTTCTGCTGAAGGGCCTTTGAGCACGATGGTATTGTAAAGTCTGGACCTCTAAATGTCATTTTTGAAAGTTTGTAGGCCCATTTTCATCTGTATAAACCTTATAAAACAAGGGATTGGCAACTTAGTTATCTTAGCTCCATGTCACAGAGTCAGTGTTAGATAACTTTTGCATTATTTTTAGCCAGTGTTACACAACTTTGGCTGCACTGCACCCTGTAAGTACTCTTCTATAAGTATGGCCCTGACAAACTTTCAAGACAGATACAAACTGGATACAAACAAAATTTGTTTTTCCATAACTGTTCTGAATATAATCAAGAGCACACTGCAAAGGGCCAGTGGTTCATAATTTCATAGTCAAACAAAGGTCTGTCAGTTCCTGCTTTGACCTCTCGGTGCTGTGGAGTTAGATAAAACTCAATAAACCGGCTCAATTTAGCTCAATTCACTTCAAAATGTTTTTCCGTGAAAAGCCCATTTGGTCTGTTCTGCGGACAGATTTACTGTGAAAACCTATATTGAAAGTGCATGTCAAATCACCACAACATAAAACGACTGCAGATAAGACCTCACATGGGGGGCTAATTGCGCCACGGGTCTAATCTGGTCAATATAAAGTTCCTGTTTGAGCCTAAGAAATCGCATTTTGTGCAGTAATGGGTCCCTTGTTGTTTAAAGAATCAGTTCCGACTGCCTTTACAGTGGCTGACCTGTACAGATGAGAGAGACATCAGCCTTTTTTTTTCAAAGTTAGTTTGTATTTCAGTTAGTCAGAGCTGTCTCACAGCAATAACATGACTGCTGCTGCTGTTTGCTTCGTCTCGGTATTGATTCGGCTGTCTAACATCATCCGTCCAACGTGAATTATGCTTTAGGCTGGATCCTTGCTTTGATAAGGAAATCACAGACTCTGTGATGACCACCGAGGATGCTCCCGGCCGGTATGAGGTAGTGAGCGAGCTCTTTTGACAAGGTTAACAGACGATCAGTGAAGAGTGGCTCCCCTTGGCCCTCGCGTGGATCCCGCTCTTTCCTTCCTTATTTCCTCTCCCCCACCAGTATCAATCAATACCTGTTAACAAAAGCTCTGTGGGGCTCCTCTCCTCGCTCTGTGCTCTTATTCATATTTCAGGATGTTATTAGAGCGCACGGCGAAATGTCAAGATCTTTACAAGGTAAATATCTCTCAGAATGTCACAGGGATAGTCAAGGGTGTGTGTGTGTGTGTGCGTGTGAAACTACTTTTCTTCTCCGCTCTGTTTTTCACTGTCAGAGCTGCGAGCTGCTGACATTAGGGCAAGAATGATTTCTCTGCCGGCGGCTATTCCACAAAGCCGTTTGTTTCTGCCATGTTTCCAGTGATCATATTGGCGTGGGCGTTTGCATTTTAATGGCTCGGCTGCGGAGGCTGCCGCAGAGATCCGATGCTGAAAGAACCATTAAGATGAATACAAAGAATGTCAGGGTAGAGCTCGGCGGACAGCGGGGGCAGGTTCGGGCACGCATGTGACCGGACTTTCGCATGCGTCGACCACAGTGGCCCGTGGACACCTTCCTGCTCGCGCGCCTTTGTTGTTGCCACAAGCAGCAGAAATGGAGCGCCTCCACGCCGCTCCATTTCTTCTCCAATCAGCACGCTGCCTCACGTCCTTCTCATCTCGAAATCAAGAGGATGACAGTCGTGTCTGCAAAAACGTTCATCTCATCAAAGCGCTGAGATATAGAGCGGCCGGCCTGCAGGCAGGAAGTGCTCGTAGCAGGTCCAGAGGTGGGCCCAGCTGCACGAGGGGCCCGTTGATCAGAGGGGAACGGGAATTGGTCTCATCTGATACAAACCTCCTTCTCTTCTCTGTTTCACGCATCAGCGGCAACAACGACAACAACAACAACAGCCTCACCCAGGACATAAGATGTGTATTCCTACCAGGGATCACGTCTATTTTTGAGTTGTTTGTTTTTTTTTTCCCTTACTGAACATCTGTGTGATGCTCCCAAGCGACAGCCTCGCCTGCCTGATCAGCGAAGCAGAAAGGCAGGGAGGAGAAGGAGAGAGATGGAGAGAGAGAGAGAGAGAGATGGCAGTGTTTCAGGTGATGACAACATCTTCGTCAACCTGTGGGATTGTGGGTAATGAGGCTCTCGTGGGGGAAGCCAGCTCAGTGATGTCACGGTGCCAGGATGAACAAGCACAATCAAAGATGCATTTGATGGGGCAGCGAGGGAAGCGCGTGGCTGTTGCTCTTCTTCTTCTTCTTCTTCTTCGCTGGTGACAATGAGAGCTGCAGCTCCTGGCTGACCTCATTCATCGCCGCCTCTGCGAGAAAGATGTCTGTTTTCCCATGTCTGACAACCTCCCTCTTCGCTTCACATTTACCAGCTGCCCTCCCCACTGCAGGTTTTTTTTTTTGCCACGCATACGAGCCATCTGGGTAATTACAAGGTACGGCTGACAAAGCTTAGCTCTCCTTTTTTATTTACCACTCATCTTGTTGACAGCACAGACAAGTTGTGTGTGTCAGTAGCTTTTAGCTGCTACTTCCTCACAGATGAATATTTTCCAGTCATACTGCAATCACGGCCTCATATTGTACATTTCAATTAAAGCACCTGGCCGGTCAAAGGATGCAATTGTCCGCGATAATTGCAAGAACCTCGCAAGAAAATTGTCACAGCCAAATCTCCCAATTATTCTCTCCATTTAACATCTTACCTCAGATCCTAAACTGATCCTTTTGTCATCCTCAAAGCCTTCATTTGCTAGGCTGTTGTGTCTGGGACACACCGCGTCTTTGTCTCGTCTGTGCTGAAAAGAGCGGAGCAGGTCGAGGAAGAACACTCATCCATCGCTGTACCTGTACCACCCTGTACTTACCAGCTTGTACCTGAGGTTTGTTCTCGTCTGAGCTGCTGCAGCCTGAAGCAAGTTGCTGCCGTGTGGTGAAATTTTGGTCCCACAGTGCCACCTATTGATAAAAAATGATTCAAGAGCTTCCAGCTGCACATGCAATGGGTCATTTTGGCCCGGAATTTTCCCTTTCAAGCTTTTCATCCTTTAAATTAGTCTGTTGTGATTAGTCTGACTTAATATGTTTGCAGCACAAAGTCAATTCTTGCTGTCAAGAGCGAAGAAACCCCCAAAAAACAAGATCTTCAATCTAAACCTCTCCGCTCCCCTCTCTGTGAAATCGCAGAATTGAGTAATTCAGACTATTTTGCCCGAAAAGTAGCTGATTTGTCTGCAATGAAAATTGTTGCTCAGGTCATCAGAGGGGGACATAGAGGTGGGAAAAGGGGGCTCTCGTCGGAGCGAAGCAGAACAAAAGTATTAAATCCCTCATCGTTTCCCACTCTCCTATAACCTCGTTGCGCCGGTGGAGCTGAGGTCTAGACGTTGTGGAAAAGGCAACAGCCATCCATCATGTCCGATTATGCCGTTTAGATGTAATTGCAAACCCTTAAGGATTGCTCTTCCATCCTCATCCCTGCACACGTAGACACACAAATGCACTCACACACACACACACACACACACACACACATACACACACACCTGCAGGGGAGAGGAAGGGTAGGATATCACTGCTGGTTGTGCAGACAGAGAGAGGGAGAGCAGGCAGCCACCTCCATACGCATTTCAGAGACAATCAAATTAGAGCTGGCGTTCGATAAATCACTGACAAATTGTTTATTAAACAAAAGGCTTGGATTGCAACATAACTGAGAAAGATTCAGGAGGCAGGGAGCGAGGTGGGGGCCGTGTGATTGTGCGCACATTATATGCCCATGTAAGGAAAGCAGGCTTTCATGTTACCCCCCTTCGCACAAGCGCACACCATTTATGTCCTTCCCACACGGGAGCCTGCAGGCATCTAAAACACACTGTGAGGATATAGACTCCAGAATAAAACAGTGTCAGTGAGGTCATGAGTGGAGCATGGCACCAGCACTGTTAACACTGCTTGATTCCCAGTGGGGGCCACCCACGTTCAGTGTGGTATACCGTAAAGCACTTTGGTTAAAAGCATGCACCATATGGTATGTTAATGTGCGCTGATCATTTGTTTCCTGACGTCCTCCACGTTTAAAAGTGGGGGAACTTAAAGGTCAAATGGAAGCATAATTCATGTATGTTATTCTACAGCAGGCATTTTGAAGTGACAGCACAGTTGCAAGTGGGGAAACTCCATCCGAAGGGAGGGAGGATGCTGCACATTATGCAAAACACGCAATGCTTCAGATCCCCCTCTGAAAAGGCATTACAATAGCATGGACGTCAATCTGGATATTTCAAAGGAACACTCCACCACCAAACTAAGAAGGCTTAAAAGGTGGGTAAGAAAAGAAGGAGCTCCCTCTTTCATGAAGCGTCGTCCAGATTTGCAGCAGCTCCAAATGGTTTCCAAAACATGAGATATTTGTCATTCAGAGTCCAAAGTGCATGAAAATATCCATGGAAACTTTCCAAAGCAGTCACAACAAATGTGTTGAAATTTACAATGTTTGATTTCAACGTCCGCTGTGTTTTAGACTGATAGTTTCTACTGTGTTGTGTCGCTGCTTCCTCATAGCTCCAAAGGCCACTTTAAGAGTTTAAGTAAATCTTTAAATCTTCACAAAAGGTTAAACTTACTTAGAAGTATATTATTTCACAGTGGAACAGTAGAAGTTTGGACAAACTTTCTATGTGACATCTGAGGGTTCGCAGGTTGGATAATAAAAAAAAAAAAACAAGCTAAATATCATCAGATTAGCTCTTCCACGGCGCACGGCTCTGAGTAGATGAGAGGAAAAGTAGCTCGAGAGAGAGAGAGAGAGAGAAACTTTGGATCCCCTGATGGCGCAGGAGGCTAAAGGTCAGCTCCTGACTCTCCTGCCGCTGCTTTGTCCCTCGACGTGGGGCGATGACACCTGTCAGTCAACTGGAGCCAAAGACCTTTATCCCGTGACAAAGGCCATTCGCGGGCTTTTGAGCGAGACGCCCATCCCTCCATGAGAAATGTCATGGATGTTGTGATTAAAAGAAGGGGTCAGCTGTGTGTAGAGTACGAGCAGTCTGAAAGAGTTTGTTTTGGCTCATGTCATGAGTCGGAGCGTGTCACCGTCGCCTCGCCGTGCCACTGTGGCCTTTTGCTAAATGATACAGCTGTTATTGCAGTGCCGGGAGATCATTATCCCATTTATGTGAGTGTGCGTGTGTGTGTGTGGAGGCAATGCGCACATGTGTGGCGGCTTTGTGTGTGGTCAGTCGGTGACATGGTGTGATGCATGTCTTTAATAACAGTCCATTAGCTCTCTCTGTGTGTGTGTGTGTGTGTGTTTGCGCGACTTTCCTTTATGTGGGCCCGTGCCTGTGCATGTGTGTGCGTTCGTGCATGTTCCCATGTGTGCGTCCCCGTGAGTGAGTGTGCGAAAACAGAATGCGTGTCCTTATGTGGAGACGTGTTGGAAATGGCCGGTGATGGGCCGTGAATCAGAGCCCCAGCGTGATGTTGTTTCACGTTGCTCCCACTGGGACGGGGGCCGAGCACCAGCCGGGCCGCTGCCTGTTATCCCTCACCCTATGGTTCACTGACCCCGACCATATTTTTCTTCTTTCCCCTCCTTTGTTTGCACTCTCCCTTTCCCCTCCTCCCAAATACTGAGACTTTTTTCACTCTTTAAAGGCCTTCTCACTTTCTCCTCACTCCTTCTGCTCACCGGTAATTCTTCTTCAGCTTCACCATCCTGACAGATCCACGTATTTGATCTTTTTTTTTTTTTTTTTTAAAAAGCCAAAACACCAAGATAGCTTTACGCAGTGGCGCCATAGCTGATGCCAGCATGCGGCAAGTCCCCTTCAGAAATATTTCCTGTCCCACGCAAATCCATTCACTGCTGTGCGAACGCTGACAAAACACACAGAAATGCGCTGATCTCGAACGCCTGCTCGCCCACCACGACAGCAGGCTATAGCTAATCCATCTCCCACTACATGTTTTTAATGAGCCCTCCATAACCATAATCCGTATGGTGCTGTGCGGTGGGGGCCAAGTCGAGCTGTTTCCATGACTTTGTGCTGTCAGCAAAACCTGATGAGGGACATTTGCGTGTACATTTGTATGTCGGTGTGTGTGTGTGTGTGTGTGTGTGTGTGTGTGTTAGGGTTACTGTCACTGAGCATCTGTGTCCTCGGTGTGCCATCCTGGTTGAAAATTTTCCATCTGGTAGAAGTAGAATATGTGTGTGTGTTTATTGCCTAAACAGAGGATCTGTCTATTTACCTGCATCCTCCTTGGATTATTGGAAACAGAAGCTAATGGGAGTGGCAGCAGTGTGCGTCTGTGTGTGTCTGTGAGGGAGCAGAGGTAGAAGCTGCCAGGCTCCTTTCAGAAACCCCCCATGGGGCCCACATTAGGGCCCCTCCGGGGTCCAAATTAGCGGCCACTAACCAAGTTAGAGATCGGCAGCAGAAAAAAAAAGGAAGGGGGGGCTGACTGGCAGGGACTGACTGATTTCACTCCAGCCCTCTGAACTGACACCCGCATGCATGCACACACACACACACACACACACACACCTCTTCTCTTTGTTTTGCAGCCGATCAGCAGAAGATAAAAGCCAGTTCCTGACAACAGCAGCCTCTCTGCTGGGGGAGTCTGCTGGGAGATCCTGACGGAGAGGAAGAGCTATAATGTATTCCTGTAGGTCGGCCATGATTAGCGTGTCTGTACCGAGGGGAAGTCATTTAAACTCATTTTGCGTTTATTTCAATGAAATCTTATTATTTCTTTTATGCATATGTTTCTTGCCGGAAAAGTTCCTCAAGCATGCCTGTAAATGATGACAAATGTTGATGCTAATGTTTTTAGGGTTTATTTATGTCTGTACAAAAGTCACCATCTTTCCACATCAGATTTAACCAGAGAGATTTCGGCAGGACAAATGAGGTTTTATTCTTTTATTCAACTTTATTTCAAAGAAATGAGGCTGCCGATATTTTATACAGGTCCTTAATGTCAACAAAAAATCTCCCCAATTAGAAGTATTGCCATAAATCTTATATATTTCACCCTATAGAATGTTTAAAAAAAAGAGAAAAGAGAGAGGTTAAATAGGCCTCAAAACACCTTGTCAGTGAACGTCTCACCGCTGCGAGATTTACAACTGGTCAAATAAAAAAGAAAAAACAGGAGTACGTGAACCCATATGTATGATTGATGCGCCCCTTGCTTCCTGTCACATGTGACACACACACACACACAGGCACGCACACATATATTTTGGTGGTGGTGACATTTGTGAAGTCTCACAGAAGGTGATCGTAAATCTCAGTTTCCTGAACGACTCTGCCGCAGAACGCTGACCACGCTTCACCCTGATTCTCGAGACCACGCAGAACCACCCAGTCCCCCCCAAGAGCGATGATTGATTTGCCTCACGAGGGCAGTGAAAGCCACTCGCTGTTCGGGTCGGGCTCGTTTCTGTTTATACAAGTCTTTGTGCATTACCATCATGACAACTGGAGATTTGGCAGATGACAATGTTTGCCTTTTAAACATTTCTGCTCTGTTTTCCAGACGAGAAATGTACATTATTATACGAATTGTATCAATTTGTTTATGAATTGAGTCTTTGCTGAGTCGACAGGCTATGATCCTGATTGAGGAAGACTTCATAGATTGAATCCTTCAGGCTGGAATCCAATCAAGTCATTAGGAGCAGGTGCTGCCAGAGCCCAGCTCCCGTTCCTTAGTTTTGGTCAAAAGACAAAAGCAGCAGTTCTCCCTGAGACTCAGGGTTTTGTGTGAAAAGCTGTAATGGGGTTCAGAGAAGCGGCTTTGTTAGGATTTGTGCTTCTCTTCTCATGCGGAAATCCTCGCGTCGCCTCACAGAACTGGTCTAACCTGAGCACCAATGAGGCTCTGAACCAGGTCCCACAAGAGCAAGTGACAGGGAGCCTCCAGGTACCAGGACCGCCGCAGAACACAGAACACCAGTCAAACCGGACGGAGCAAAGTGAGCCGGCCCGCTTTTCCATGAGCTACCGGCTCAGGACCTACCAGCTCAGGAACCCGGCCGTCAGCAAACAGAAACCGGCCCAGCCTCTTGTTGCACACGTGCAAACTTTCCAAGACCCTCCAAGCTCGGAGGCCGGGCGGCTGACCTCAGAGCAGCTGGAGCCGAGGAGCGCTGACTTTGCTCACAAGTTGTTAGAATTGCCGGTTCAAAGCCCAGATCTGAACCCACCTGTCAAGCAGAAATCTAAAGTACTTCAAAACCCTCTTTCATCTTCTTTATTTCTGTGCAGCTTGTTCAGTGTAAATGAGTGTGAGTGATTTTTGTAGGCGCCGGTGAAGGTGGAGCAGCGGGTGCCTGCTGACAGCGTAGTAGTGCGCTGTGGTGAGAGGCAGATCGTCGTAGAGGTCAGACAGAACTTCCTAGGTAATGGCTGCTGGTTACTTGTTTGAATTGATCAAGTGTGTGTGAGTTTTTGTGTGGGCGGCACCAGCACATGTCCATTTAACATGCCTTCTGCTCAGATGCCTGAAAAAGAAAGGGGCCAGGTTCAAGGCCTGTATTGGAAAATTGAATGGAACGGCGAGGATGGGACACTCAGTGCTTATTACTGCAAATGGCACAGACTGTGGACGATGGCAATCAATACTATGTTTCCTTTTTATTTCTTCACTCTGATGGGGGGCCGTTCTTGGTGCTCGAAAGCTGACTTTACAGCGATGCATTAAGTAATGTTTTTATTTGTCCTGTAGCTGAACCTCCACTTGCTGCGGGCTTTATTGACCGGCCCAGGAAAAGAGATGGCCCTCTGGTAATGGTCTTGATCCAAGCTGTGCCTTTCCCTCCTTTTGTTCTCAGGAAATGGTCAGTCGATCCGCCCAAGTGATCTGACCTTAGGAGGCTGTGCCGCCCTAGACACCGCTGACCACATCCTGCAGTTTCGGTCGGAGTTACAGGGCTGCGGCAGCAAGAAGATGGTGCGTGGCTTTGTGCCTCCTGTCCGTCCACTCCAGTATTTAAAGTCACTGTGACTGTTCTGTGCCTCTCTCTTTTTTTTAGATGACCGAAAATGCCCTCATCTACTCCTTTTCCCTGTTGTACTCTCCCACACCCATTGGCAAGACCTTCATTTTAAAGACAAACCCTGCTGAGGTGCTAATTAAGTGCCACTACCAAAGGTAAGGCCTCATTATCCTCCATTTGCCTCTTGGCTTGATAAAGTCCAATTCCAGCCCTGCTGTCAGCACAAGTGAGGGTATTTGCAGGTCTTGGAATATAAAGCCCTGCACAAACCCTATTCATGTCAAATTTGTTGTTGTTATCCTTCCTCCGCTCCGGCCTTTCCTTGCGAGTGAGGCGCTTATTCTTCTTCCTCGATGAGCCCCTCTCGAGCAAAATGACCGTCCTTCCTGTAATTGTCCTGGCAGGAGGCATTACGTGAGCAGCAACGCCGTGGGGCCCACCTGGATGCAGTTCGCCTCCGTGATGCCAGCAGAACGGCAGCTCCAATTCTCCCTGCGCCTCATGACAGGTGGGGGACATGTCAGAAACGACAAACTCGGAGCTGATGTTCTGGGGTGGGAGGAAAAAAAAAAAAAAACCTTTTGATTTGCAGCAGGAGCTATGACTAATTTTCCCAGCGAAGGGCATAATTGCAATCAGTCAAGGAAAGACTTTTTTCCAGGCCTGTTAAAGATGCTAAACAGTGACTTGATGAACGGGAGCGAAACTTTTGATGCATGGTGATGAGGTGGAATTGCGTGCCTCGTGGGCCGCAAATGACCCAGCGGGGTCACAAGCACGATGAAGTGATCAATAAACAGCTGATTATGTTTTCTAATTAATGCCAAACGACAAGCTGCAGATAGCGACTGCGCAGAATTGTTCCTCTAAGAAGTTGAAACGGAACCTCGCCCACATCTCCTGTGATTTACTTATTTGCATGGTCTGTAGGAAGTTATGAGGGGAAATTATGAAAGTTTTAAATGGGTTTTTGCAGCCACAGACCCTCATCTGTGTTTCTTATCCAGGTTGATGATCTTGTAATCCATTTATTCCCTTCCTTAACGTACTTTTCTCTTATTGTTTCAGTACCTATATCCCATTCTCTGCTGCTGCACTGACCCTCTCTCTCCCACGGGCATCATCTCGGTTTCATCTAATCAGACCGATGGGCCCCAGCATTGCTTTTCCACTTATGTATTGTTTTCCCCTGCCTGTATTGGATTAGAGGACTGGCAGTCGCAGAGGCCGTCCAGCGTTTACTTCCTGAGTGACGTGATGCACATCGAGGCGGCGGTCCTCCAGGGTCACCACGTCCCGCTGAGGGTCTACGTGGACCGTTGTGTGGCCACTGCCAGCCCCAACCCCAGTTCCCAGCCCAGATACCCCTTCATCAACAACCACGGGTGAGAAGCCGGGGATCAGCTGTGCGGGACACTTAAGCAGGCCAAAACAAAGGATGAAATATAAACAGCCGAGTGGACGGATTGGTCTCCAAGAGTCAGCCAGTCAAAATACCCAAGATTTACGTTTTGAGAAATGCAGTTGCATATCATACAGTACTTGTAAAGAGCATTTATTGTCCTGTAAGGAGTTGGAATGAGTGGCCGACACAGTGATTATGAATATTTTTGCCATACAAGGTGTTTAGCTGATGCTAAGCTGACAGGAGCCAAGTCTTACTTCATGCAGCGGAGCCAGGAGGATAAACTTCATTTCCTGCTGAAAGCCTTCAAGTTCCACCAAGATCACAGGAACTCAGTGAGTACAGTTGGTGCCAGCCGTGTTTTAATACACTTTTTAAAACTACTGATCATGTAATAGGTAGCCAGACTTTGACTTTTCTGAGAGATTTTCTTTTACTTTCCATAATGAGCCATCTTGTAAGTGGAGAAAGGTGTTTTTTTTCCCCAGTACTAGTTTCCTCTTAAGTTCTCACATATGTACATTTTGAGGTGTTGTTTGAAGGCCGTACCATCCTCGGAGGTTATCCATGCTTGAGTTCAGACACTTTCCATCCGAGGAAATGAACGCCCCCTCAGGTGACGTTAAACTGTGATAGACTGGAGAAGCCAAAATGGAACTGTTCCATTAATACCAGCCTGTGTCAACTCAGGAAACCTTTTGTGCATGTGTACATTAGCGCCTTGGGTAAAGCTTGGCCAAACAGGAAATTCTGCTCCCAAATGCAACTGGCTGCTTTCAAATCCGTCAGCGCCAGTAGGTACATTTAATGGTGACATAAGCATACACCAGACTCAGAAAAAAAGATACAAGGGATGTCAGACACACATACGTTCAAATTGCATGAAATAATTTGACCTTTTTAATTCCACCTCCAGAATTTAAATGGTCAAATCCTTGAATGAGACTGGGAGGTTTTCCACATTGTGAAGTCAGTCCACTGTACACGCTGGCAGTGTTGCAAAAGACACAAAGTTAACACTTAACTGTAGCAATCATGTTTAATGCTGTACATACTGCATATCCGTGTCCTTTAACGTGTCTTAGCTTTACATCACCTGCCATCTGAAAGCAAGGATGGTTTCCGTCCCCATCGACTCGCGGCACAAAGCGTGCTCATTCCTCACTGAGGCCAACAGGTGAGTTCCCACATGTGTCTGGTATGTTTACATCATACTGTATATGCAGGCGCTCACCCCTCACCCTCATGTAACAAGTAAGAGTTCGGAGACTTTCCAAGTGTCTTCCCACCTGAATTACCATGACTTTTAATGCTATGAAAAGCTTTGCTGAGCCTCCCTGACAGAATAAATTTTTTGGCAGATGGGTGGCATCAGGCGGAGACAATGAGGTGTGTAGCTGCTGTGAGAGCAGCTGCAGCGAGCAGAGACGGACAAGAAGCCTCGCAGCAGATGCTGGTACGGTTTACAGAAGCAACACATTTCACATTTTTAAAAAAAACAAAACAATCAACAACATGTGTATGTGCATTGACATTTCTGTAATCAAGGTCTTTGTCAGTTAAATTACGTTAGTGGTTTTTTTTTTTTCTAGGAATCCAGAGTGAAATAAAAATCACTCCCTAATTGAAAGGCAGTGGTTCCACCCACGTTTAGACAAGCTTACTTGCCTTCAGTTGGCACACATGCTGTTTATGCACCTTGGGAGGATTGATTTTGAGTTAATCCTTTTTAATTGTTCAACCAATCAGTCGTGTCATGAATGGTTTTTCTCCCCCCGCCCCCTTGTTGGACTTGCACCAGGTGTGCAGCAGTGGGAGGGGATGGCTGCCCTGGGCCCCATCCTGCTGGAGGAGAACATCCTGCGAGAGGAGCTGTCTGAGGTGTCCCAGCTTCCTCTGGAGCCGCTCCCTCTGCTCCAGACACGTGATGCAATTCAAGCAGGTAGGACTGGAATATGCATTCACATTATTTTCTTCCCACCTTTTTGTTGTCTCTTAATGGTAAATACTGGAAACTATAATATTTGTCTTCTGTTCCTCCACCCTCAGCCTGTCATCCGTTGATAGCCCTGCTGTGTGGAGTGAGTGTAGCACTGACTGTGGCGTTGCTTGTTTTCACGGGTGCCGCCACTTGCTGCAGACTACGCAAATCCACTTGACACGCTGCCTGTACCTGATTTCAGACAATAAAATGTTTAACCTATAGCTTCAAGATTTTTCCATAGCTAAAAGACGAAAACCATCTCAACAGTCTCAAGTCTCAACAAACAGGTACAAATACAGTGCAGATACTTCACCTGACAAGATGCTTCCCCACCTCTGTGGATAGTTTGTGTTCAGTCAAAGTGACAGTATTTCTCTGCAGGAGATGCTGCTGGGTTGCTCACTCTATTTAGTCTGGTGCTCAGTTGTCTCCACACTGTATTAGCTTGCTAGGGTTAAAAGGGGTTAAGCTGCAGTGTCCAGCGCGGCCATAAAATCTATGCTATGTACACAATGAGGCCCTGTATATTGCTCTATCAATCAGCTTGTTTCAATACCATACAGGCTGCAAGGACTACATCACTTAATATGGTTTGTGAAATGTACAGGGGTGTGTCCGGAACATTTAAAATAGTTTTGCCAGCAGTTCATGCATGGGTGATTTGTATGGTTAATTTTTAGGGCGGCTGCAGACCCAGTCCATCCATTTCCCTGCTTTAATACACGCCATTGCCATTAAGCTGCCACCTAATGCACTTGAGCTGCATGAGATTTCACCATCTTTACACAATTACACGTGTAAAACAAAGAAAATAAGAAAAAAAAAGAAAAGCAGAACCATTGGCTCCACGCTGCGTGGAAGAACATGAAGTACCATCCCAGTAACAATAGTCATATTTTAGCTTCAGGCCATTTTCGGTTCTTCCCTTTAATTCACCCCCTCCAGCTTTCTGCCGGTGGCGGGAGTATTCGTGAAATGGGTCTCATCATGAACTGTTGCTCACAAACCTAGGAAGACGAATAGACATAATTAAAAAGCCCATAAAGGCGGGAGCGGGGGCTTTTATTACAGTAATATGTGAAGGCCTTGGTTTAATGGGGTGTTTGTTCCCGTGTGCAGGGCTGACGGCTGCACTAGTTTACTACCGGAGTGATGCGAATCCCTTCGCCCCCCTCCCCGTCTCCCAACACACCAGGGGCTAATAAAAAGCCATAGCAAACGATGCACCAGCAGGACACATGACAGCAGCAGGCATGCAGAGGCACAGATGCAGACCGTACAAGCCTCTTCCTTACAAAGAATCACTGTGGATGTAAAAAAAAAAACTGTTTTCAGATCCAGGAGGAAAAGAACCGAGGACAACAAAGAGGAGGCAACAAAAAATTACTGGTCACTGGGTCTCTCCACCTCCTGCAGTATGATATTGTTGTTTCTGTAAAACACACTGGTGAACACAGGAGACAGGTTTGAGCAGCATTACTTGGCATTGACGAATTGTGACCTCACAAAGTTAATTTAGCAAACATGAGTACAGAAAGAGGTGGACACTTGTTTCATCCTGACTCTCAGGTGTGCGCTGCTTTGACGAGTGTGTCTTTTTCTTACATGCAAAACTTGTCGAAAGAATTAGGAATCAACAGAGTGTAAAAGGTCTTAATATGTTGTTATGGCCAGAGAGGATCATCACCATCACCATCATCATCATCATCATCATCATCATCGCCATCATACCGGAGATGGTCGCCCGCCCACAGATGGGTAACGGTTATGGAGGCATGAACCCGGGTTGACAAGCAAAATGGCAGAGAGCCCTGAATCAGCCATTTTCTCCCGGCAGGATGAGTGACCCCGGGGGCGAAAGCGCACACAAACACACACACACAGACACACGGCCCATCAAAAGTAATGGTGTGTGTCCAGTGGCAGGCGGGGAGAGTCCTCTCATGTCTGGCACACTTAACGATATTATTGCTGTAGATGGAGCGTGCTGGGGAATATTGTTCCACGCCATTGGTATGCTGCAGACGTCCACACGCACCGCACGCTTGTGGGGATGACAGAGGCTGGTATTAGCACCAGACCTGTTGGTTGATGCCTCTGACAAGACACCACAACATGTGGAATCCTCCGCGAGACAAGAAAACTGCAGTTATTTTCGAGCGGAGAGTCGATTTCTGTGCTTTCTCTTTAACAAAGACAGACATGCAGGACTATTATCAAAGAGATGGTGCTGTGTTATTACTCCGAGCCTTTGAAATTCAAGGCAGACAGCTCTATCATTTACTGGAGATACTATCTGAGTTAAAATGTTCCCTCCTTTGAATTTAAATAAATATCAAAGGCTGTTTAATTTAAGCCATGGATTGTGTTATTATGTGCCTCTGATGCAGATTGCAATAATACATCTGGCTCTGGTCTGTGCACACGAACAAAAAAAAGTGCACGTGACCTCTGTCCAGGCCTATAATTAACCCTCTTAATTAATAGAGGAAAAAAAGTTGCTAACGAAGGAAATGGATTTAATTAGCCGAGTCGTAGCTCAGGCACGTGTGCGCTCAACTAAACACACACATACACGTGCACCCACACGCGCATAAAACAATTAAGCCTCTTTTATCCTAGCTAATGGCTTCAGTGACTCAGAGCCTTTCTCATTAAGACTATCAATAATATGCTGATTACATGCATCCACCAGTCTCCTTTATCAGGGCACAAAGGGACGAGTGTGCGTCCCTAAGGTTTTCAGGGGTGGGTGCGACCTTATCTGCTAAAATAGACGTTTGGATTGTTTGGCTGGAGTGCAGCTTCGCTTTGCCGTGTCTTTATTTTCTAGAGTTTATCTTATCAAGCAGGCCACGTGTGAGGGGGGGAAATGCCTGTGAAGCTGTGCTGCTGAGGGCTTTATGGGGGCGAGATAATAGACTGAGGAGTGACGGTGACTGCGGGTTTGCAGATCTGTCTGCTCCTCTGATTGTGTGCCACCAACCCCTGCTGGATTCCAGTCAAATAAGTTCCTGCCTTCCTGTACAACTGTAAGCCAGTGCATCCGCCCAGGTCCACCTCTATGTTGTTCAACTGTCGATTAACACAAAGTTATACATATATACAAATCTTTTCCTGTACATTTAAGTCATCTATACACCAGCTTCAGTCCCAAAATAGCACTGCATGAAGAGCACAGGGCCAATTTGGGGAATGTATCCATTTGTTTGAAGGATTACAGGATGTCACAACACTGCATGGTGGTTTATATTTACAGCCAGATGAGATTGTATAGCTCTTTGCTGTTCATGTTACAAATTCATGTACTTGCATGTACTGTATTTGATCGGCGAACAAGACGCTGGATGATGTTGTCATCGCACAACAGCAAAAGCTCAGCAACATTTTGTCAGGCAACCTTGTTGTGATCTTATTGGAACTAAGTAGGAGGCTGTAGTTTGGGTGCTAATGTCAGTCAGAACATTATTGTACATATTATTAGTGTGACTTTGTATCTGTGCTAGTAGACAGATATTGCCTCTCTCTCTTTTTTACATCCTGTATGTTGAGGCGCGTGCAAGAGACGTCGTAAAATGAAGACAGACAGGCGTCTGTCACACGGGCAGGATGACAATAGGTCTGTGCTTTGACCTTCAGTCTCTTCCTGTTGTAACAGACACTGGGGTCCCTCCCAGAGGAGGAGAGAGGAAAGCGGTGGCTTGACCCGCAGAGCCACACCTTCACCCCTCCCATACCGCATCCCCAAACATCCCCGATGGGGGCTGTCACGCTCCACTCTGATCTCCACTGTTTTCCAGTTGATGCTATTGTGAGATTTGTTTTTCATCCGATTTCTAAGGGGTCTCATGGGGCCCCCTGCGGAGCTGACAGACAGAGCTTTGTTTGGATACCTGCCTCCTTTTTTAAAACGTGACGGGATACAAGACACTTGAGTTTTGCTGAATCCTGCCAGATTGCACAAAATAACTTAGAGAAAAACTGAATAAATGTTTTCTGGGAGTCATATTTCTCTATGTGGTAAAAGTCAGAAAGAGGTTATTGTGAGGATCTGAACATATTTTGTTCTTGTTTTATGAAATTCAATTGTCCAAATGGATCAGAAAGTATTAAAATGTTACTTTTGTAGAAATAGATGATCTGAGTTTTCTCTCCTTGGCAGGGTTCTTCTCTGCCCCATAATGCGACCAAAAACATGAGCATGAAAGTTCCCTCTGTTACAAAATTTAAAAAGTTTTTGCAAAACTTTCATCTGCATGTCAGGGTTTTCATCAGCAGATGGAAGATGAAGACAGTGTAATGAAAATAAGCTAGTAAGTGAGGCTTTTGGTGTTTTTATTTCTTTTTTTGTAAAACAACCAAAAGCATTAGACCCCCCTGCCTCGCAACTACCCACATCTTTCAACCTCCATGCCAGAAGTTTGTAACAATCTGTTCTGAGTTTGAAGTCGCCGAGTCAAACTAACCCTCATGATAATGATCGACTTCCCCTTTAATACTGTGACACTAATTGCAGCCATATTATCTGGCCCTTTGTGTAGGTGTGCTACGAGAAACTGGACAAAGAAGCACGGAGAACTAAGTTAGAAATCCTAAGTAAGTAATACAAGGTGTGGGGCTCATGCTTTAAGAAGGAGAACAAATCTGAACTGCTGCAAATAAAAGAAGCTTTGAAATCAGTGCCTGTAATCCACTGATGTTATAATAAGCCGAGATATAAACACTGGCTTTAATGCAGATAGAATATGATTTATAACAAACCTGTTGCCTGCTTGCAGATCCTATAATATCAAGGTTATACCTCTGGATGACCTTTCACAGCTAAAGATTGCAAAGCAGGCAGAGCTCAGGAAGGATTAATTCACCGAAATCTTTTTTCTCAAAGCTTTCCTCACAAGTTGCTTCCAAAAAGGCGTTCTTCTTAACTGTATGTAGATGTGTCACATGAGCCAAATGCAACAGCTTCCCCAAAATGAAAGTGTTTTCTTGGAGGCCCGCTCTCATCGGCAGTGTCAGCGGCGCCGCGCAGGACCTCTCTTGCTCCGAACGCCCACCGTACGAGACAAAATAAATCACCCTGCTGCTGCGGAGGTTAACACGGATGTGACTTACTGCAGAACAGATGTCTTTTCTGACTGAAATAACATCAGATCCATCCCACAGTGAACCCAGCACCTTCCTTTCAACCACCAGGAGGATAACCACAACAAAAGGCCCCCCTTTCCGTTTATTCTGCTTTAGATGTGGGGTTTTTCGGTAGACAAAGGATGAAAATATTGTGGCCTTCATGTTTGATGTGGACCTGGTGTTTTTCATGTGCTTTAATGGGAATGTGCTGAACAGTGTTTGATCGTAGCTCTGAGGAACAAGGCCGCAGACAAAGGGGTGATAAAAACTAGGAAACTCACACCTCTCATTCACAGGTTCTAATATACGTATATTTGTCCTACAGTCCACGACCTTTAATCCTGATTGGCACACTGAGAGTGGATGAGCACACGGCTTACAAACAACACTTCTTTATCATTCAAAGTGTGCCAGAGCTATCAACCTGAATAAATAAATCCACCACCCCCCTTCTTATCTCACAGTGCAAAACTGGATCAGCGCTCCCACCGGGTCTGGATGGAGGAAGCTGTCAGCACCTCTATTTTGGTTTTGCCTTTGCCTCATACAGAGACAGAATCCTGTTTTTCTCTCCAATCCGTCCTCCTGGTTTTCAATCCCCCGGAGAGTCATTTCCCTCCATGTGCGTGAGACGTGTGTGTGTCCCTCAAATCATCCATATATGATCCCCCCTTTCCTGCTTATCTTCGGGCGCCGGGGCCTACATCTTTCACCAAATTGATAAATCCACGATGCTGCAGACATTTTCCACGTTAGGAGGAAAGGAAAGAGGATTTTCCACATTGGCAGCCTTCGAACCTGCTTTTTACTGTACGTGCCATTACTTATCTCAACACTATTGCCTTCCTATATCACACCCGTGTTCCTTTGTGTGTGTGTTTTGACACCTGTAGCCACTGTAGGCAGGGGTCACCAGTTTGAGCTGCAGCCCAGTTTCAAGAACCCGGTGCGTGTTATTAACTTCAGTTGATTTATGATGTTTTCATGCACTGCATGGCCTCAATTTACTTAGTTTTATCAGTAAACACTGTAACAATGCTCTGGATATATTACTGAGAAATAATGCACAATGAGAAACATATATATCTTACGAAATCCCAAATTTCCAAGATTTCTTGTTGGATAAAATGTTTCTATTTCTCATCTACATAACACAAGACCAGTTTGTCAGGAATAATCATTCTTAGACTTTGATGATGTGTGCCTCCATAGAGTCTCTGTTATACAGTTTTTCCATTCATCACAAGAAGAGAAGATGCAGAGCAGAGGATATACAGTGTGTTGTTCAGCTTCGGTACAGAGCAGCATTGCCACCTGCAGCCAGCATAAGTCAGAAGTCAATGTTAGCAGAATAGGAGAGTGTATTCTGTGAGAGAGACATCTTTTAGAGAACTGAGATTTAAGAAAAGACTTTTCTTCTTCTGTCACTGTCCCTTCATCTTCATCTGTTGCCTGAAATTCAGTTCATAAAATAAAACTGAAGAGAGTTTTAATATCCATTAGTGTGCTGCTTGTCATTTCTGTCATATTAAGGTGTCTTTTTTATTTTTGTATGACTGTGCAATACTGAAATTATATCCATTGCTTTGTTGCCCTCCTGTGGTATTAAATGATAGTACATGCAATACAGTGGAAGTTTAATAATACGCAACATTCACTTGTCATAATGCAGCTTCTCTTACAGTAAACCTCTTTTCTAGTAAGGACAAAGGTATACCGACGTGTTTCTTTGTTATTCATCATCCAGAATAATTAATACAAGCTTGTTCTTTGGCACATATTGCAGTACCTAGCATTGTCCACGAGATGGAGACATCAGATCATTTTTGGATTTTATCAACTGCAATGGATGAAAACTTTTGCATCATTAATCAATTGAATACCTTGCCAATACACAGGTCAGACTATAATGACTGAAGTATACTCATAGTTTCTGCCAATGCTCAATGTTCAAGATGCTGTAATATACTTATCTCCAGATATTTTATTGGGAAGAAAAAATTGTGTTGGTTTTTTCAACCCTCTTTATTAAATTATTGACAAAGGGACAAATATATTAAGATGTCCTGAATGTATTATTCTGCTAAATTGTCTATTTTTATTCTGTAAAATGCTCTGCAGGCATCCTGCAAAAGTTTTCGTCCATTGTTGTTGATAAACTCCATAAATGGTCTGATGGCTCCATCTAGTGGACATTTCTGGTTAGCACAACGTGTGCTGAAGAACACACAAATACAGATAAGTGAATGTTGCGTATTTTCAAGCTTGTATTTACTGAACATTCATTACAAATAGTACATGGACACACACTAGACTAGTAGTGTACCAGGGGCTTAATCAATTGAATACCTTGCCAACACACAGGCCTGAGTATACTCATAGTTTCTGCCTACACTCAATGTTCAAGATGCTGTAATATACTTATCTCCAGATATTTTATTAGGAAGTAAAGGTTGTGTTAGGTTTTTCAAAGCTCTTTATTAAATTGTAGACAAATGGACAAATATTAAGATGTCCTGTCTGAATTATTCTGCTAAATTGCCTGTTTTTATTCTGTAAAATGCTTAACAGCACTCCTGCAAAAGTTTTCATCCATTGTTGTTGATAAAATCCAAAAATGGTCTGATGGCTCCATCTAGTGGACATTTCTGGTTAGCACAACGTGTGCTGAAGAACACACAAATACAGATAAGTGAATGTTGCGTATTTTCAAGCTTTAATATGACAGAAATGACTAGGAGCACACTACTGGACATTAAAAACTCATTCAATTGATTTATGACGTTTTCATGCATATCCAGACCATTGTTACAGTGTTTACTGATAAAACTAAGTAAATCTGAGGCCATGCAGTGCATGAAAACGTCATGAATCAATTCAACGAGTTTTTAATGTCCATTATTGTGCTGCTCGTCATGTCTGTCATAATGAGGTGTCTTTTTTTTATTTTTGTATGACTGTGCAATATTGAATTTATTCCCGTCGCTTTGTTGCCCTCCTGTGGTATTAAATGATAGTACATGCAATAAAGTGGAAATTTAATAATACGTAACATTCACTTGTCATAAAGCAGCTTCTCTTACAGTAAACCTCTTTTCTAGTAAGGACAAAGGTATACCGACGTGTTTCTTTGTTATTCATCATCCAGAATAATTAATACGAGCTTGTTCTTTGGCACATGTTGCAGTACCTAGCATTGTCCACGAGATGGAGACATCAGACCATTTATGGATTTTATCAACAACAATGGATGAAAACTTTTGCAGGAGTGCTGTTAAGCATTTTACAGAATTAAAAAAGGCAATTTAGCAGAATAATTCAGACAGGACATCTTAATATTTGTCCATTTGTCTACAATGTAATGAAGAGAGTTGAAAAACCTAACACAACCTTTACTTCCTAATAAAATATCTGGAGATAAGTATATTACAGCATCTTGAACATTGAGTGTAGGCAGAAACTATGAGTATACTTCAGTCATTATAGTCTGACCTGTGTGTTGGCAAGGTATTCAATTGATTAATGATGCAAAGTTTTCATCCATTGCAGTTGATAAAATCCAAAAATGGTCTGATGTCTCCATCTCGTGGACATTGCTAGGTACTGCAATATGTGCCAAAGAACAAGCTTGTATTAATTATTCTGGATGATGGATATCACAGAAACACTTTGGTATACCTTTGTCCTTACTAGAAAAGAGGTTTACTGTAAGAGAAGCTGCATTATGACAAGTGAATGTTGCGTATTATTAAATTTCCACTTTATTGCATGTACTATCATTTAATACCACAGGAGGGCAACAAAGCGACGGGAATAATTTCAATATTGCACAGTCATACAAAAATTAAAAAAGACACCTCATTATGACAGACATGACGAGCAGCACAATAATGGACATTAAAAACTCGTTGAATTGATTCATGACGTTTTCATGCACTGCATGGCCTCAGATTTACTTAGTTTTATCAGTAAACACTGTAACAATGGTCTGGATATGCATGAAAACATCATAAATCAATTGAATGAGGTTTTTAATGTCCACTAGTGTGCTCCTAGTCATTTCTGTCATATTAAGGTGTCTTTTTTATTTTTTGTATGACTGTGCAATATTGAAATTATTTCCGTAGATTTGTTGCCCTCCTGTGGTATTAAATGATAGTACATGCAATAAAGTGGAAGTTTCATAATACGCAACATTCACTTGTCATAATGCAGCTTCTCTTACAGTAAACCTCTTTTCTAGTAAGGACAAGGATATACCGACGTGTTTCTTTGTTATTAATCATCCAGAATAATTAATACAAGCTTGTTCTTTGGCACATATTGCAGTACCTAGCATTGTCCACGAGATGGAGACATCAGACCATTTTTGGATTTTATCAACAACAATGGATGAAAACTTTTGCAGGGGTGCTGTTAAGCATTTTACAGAATAAAAATTGACAATTTAGCAGAATAATTCAGACAGGACATCTTAATATTTGTCCATTTGTCTACAATTTAATAAAGAGCTTTGAAAAACATAACACAACCTTTACTTCCTAATAAAATATCTGGAGATAAGTATATGACAGCATCTTGAACATTGAGCGTTGGCAGAAACTATGAGTATACTTCAGTCATTATAGTCTGACCTGTGTGTTGGCAAGGTATTCAATTGATTAAGCCCCTGGTACACTACTAGTCTAGTGTGTGTCCATGTACTATTTGTACTGAATGTGCAGTAAATATAAGGTTGAAAATTCGCAACATGCACTTATCTGCATTTGTGTGTTCTTCAGCACACGTTGTGCTAACCAGAAATGTCCACTAGATGGAGCCATCAGACCATTTATGGATTTTATCAACAACAATGGACGAAAACTTTTGCAGGATGGCTGCAGAGCATTTTACAGAATAAAAACAGGCAATTTAGCAGAATAATTCAGACAGGACATCTTAATATTTGTCCATTTGTCTACAATTTAATAAAGAGCTTTGAAAAACCTAACACAACCTTTACTTCCTAATAAAATATCTGGAGATAAGTATATTACAGCATCTTGAACATTGAGTGTAGGCAGAAACTATGAGTATACTCAGGCCTGTGTGTTGGCAAGGTATTCAATTGATTAAGCCCCTGGTACACTACTAGTCTAGTGTGTGTCCATGTACTATTTGTAATGAATGTTCAGTAAATACAAGCTTGAAAATACGCAACATTCACTTATCTGTATTTGTGTGTTCTTCAGCACACGTTGTGCTAACCAGAAATGTCCACTAGATGGAGCCATCAGACCATTTATGGAGTTTATCAACAACAATGGACGAAAACTTTTGCAGGATGGCTGCAGAGCATTTTACAGAATAAAAATAGACAATTTAGCAGAATAATACATTCAGGACATCTTAATATTTGTCCCTTTGTCTATAATTCAATAAAGAGAGTTGAAAAAACCAACACAACTTTTACTTCCTGATAAAAAAATTCTGCAAATAAGTATATTACAGCATCTGTAACTTTGAGCATAGGCAGAAACTATGAGTATACTTCAGTCATTATAGTCAGGACTTTGTGTTGGCAAGGTATTCAATTGATTTAGCCCCTGGCATACTAGTAGTGCACAAGCACACAGCAGTGCACACTCACTGATCCTCTGCCCACTCTCCTCCCTTAAATACATTTCCCCTGAAAAATCAAGAGGCTAATAGATCACTATGGTTACAGTAACATAATAATTGCCACAATTGGGGGTGGGTGGGGAGGAGGGGACTCTGACCGATGATGCAACCTTGGAAAATGATAATTATAGAGGAACTATGGGCGTGGGCGATTCATCTGGCAGCAGAATGGATGTTTCATGTTATCACATGTTAATTCTGATCGGGCCCAACATTACAACCACCCAGGTGAAGCGGATGACATTGATTATCTCGCTGCACTGGCACCGAGCAAGTCCCCCCCCTCAGATGGCAGCAGTATTCTCTGATGGCAGTGGCCTCTTTCAGCAGGATTATGGGGCCTGACACTCTGTGAAAACATGACAAAGAGTTCAAGGTGTTGACCCAAATTCAGATCTGACTCTGTGGAATGTCCATGGAGGCTTACCGCACAACTTACAGGACTTATAAGGATTTAATGCTGACATCTTTGTGTCAGATAGTACAGGACACCTACAGAGGTCTTATGGAGTCCATGTCTTCACAGGTAAGAGCTGTTTTGGGGGACGTGCACAGTTTTCAGGCCGGTGGTTTTAATGTTGTGGATGATCAGCGTATGTACATCATGTTATCATTCAAACCGACATGATGGAGGCCCCGTTTGGTAGCAGGGCCCTGAGTTAAAGCCCAGTTTTACAGTCAAGCCTCATGTTATTATCTTAACATGGTGTATTTTAGTAACCAGGGACAGACCTGGACAGAGCAGGGACATCCATGTCTTGTCACACAGTGTAAGAGGTCAGCATCTCTTCACAAATGGAAGGGGTTGCCTGCTCTGTTATGAGGCAGTGGAAGTGTCCTTGTGACCTGCTGCAGCGGCCTGCAGCCTTGCAGCAGCGGCATCAATATTTCAAGTTGATGGGTCGCCTTGAGATACTGTAGGTTATTATTATCTCTCACAGCGGTGGAGAGACACATACACACGAACATGAGCACACATTCACAAACATTTTTTTCCCCCCTCGATATTACAGCCTTGACATAGACACACTGGAAGACAGACATGTCATCACAGGCTGTAAACAAACACTCATTCATTTTTCATTCACAATAATCCTGACATCATTACTGCTTGTCAGAATGCAAAATACTTAATTACTACCTCCAGATTCACACTGTGTTTATGCGTGTAAGAGGGAGACACAGAGAGTGTGTGTGTGAGCATAATTAGCTGACTTCTCTCTGATCCTTAATGCATTATTGAATATTTCAAAGGCGTCTCAGTCCTTTGGGCTAAGTGGCTGCCAAGTTGGGATCACAGGGCGGGTTCGCTCGTGATGAAGGGCGACTCAGCCATTAAGGAGTCTGGGCTGGGCTGCTGGCCTTGCGTGAACCTGGAGCTCATGAATAATATAAATTCCTTTACTGTATTTTGAAGCACTTTGGACTGTAGTGGTGGAAGCTGATGATGCTACCGTATTGATTTTTTTCTTCTTTTTTTTGGCGGTGCAATTTCAGGGAACGAGTCAGTTCAATTTTAGTGGTGAATAATGACCCACAGAAAATAGAAGACTTATTTTAATCAGCCCTGATGGAGAACAACAGCCAAGGTCTGGTTTTGTTGCCGTCGAACTCCACGCACTCCAGCCTTGACGAGACAATGACTGTGTTGTCATGGTAATATACCAGTTCTCCTGACATTTCCAAAATGATCATCTCTCACAGTTGTTGCCAGTTTGTTTTCCTTCTTTTGAAATGCCACCATTTTTTATTGGATATTGAAATTGTGGAAAAACCTGTTACATAAGAGCGTGGTCGTAAAAAACAAATCAATGAATTTTATCTTAAATTTCTCTCATTATTGCTGTGAGTTTTTGAGGGCACTGTTTGAAAAGGCAGAGAGAGCTCAAACCAGATGATGAATGGTAAAAGCAGTTAAAACACATTTAACACATTTTGGGTCCTTGTTAACAAAAGTCTGCCTTGCAGACTGGAACACATATTTCTGAGACACTGAGTAATGTGTGTTTTCCCGTGAATCCACACACTAGAGTTTGGTATTGGTCCTGCACAAACAGTGCATCTATCATCTGCATAGGTTATGGATCTATGTGCCATGGTGATGCAGTGCTCCATACTGTCACTGGGGCCTTTTCTGCGTGAAAGCATGCCCATTCTGTCCTGCAGTCCGAAACACATGCAGGTTAATTAGTGACTCCAGGTGAACGTGCATGGGTGCCTGCCTCTACGTGTCAGCCCTGTGATTGACTGGCGACCTGGCCGGGGTGCACACCCCACCTCTCAGGCAGGTTTCAGTGGAAAAAGCTCCAATAACCCACTGTGCACCACCTAAAAAACACAGATACATTATTATACTGTACTAAGTGAGGTGCAGATTATTTTGAATTGACCCACATATGGATTGAACAGTATCTCCAAGCAATACGAACAAATACCGGCAGCAGATGATTTATGATGATGCATAACTTGTCCTTTCTCAGTGGACAAACGAGTCTGCCTCAAAAATGATCCTCTCAGCACTTTGAAGAAGCTCAACCAGTGCGGAGCACATGCATTTGGGGATCAGTTTGTTTTAATGACAGCGGGACCATCTTCAATCCATCATTACTTAGGCCTTGTGATTAGTAAAATGCTCATCAAAGTCATAGTGGGAGTGAAATGGCCAGGTGATCTGCCGGCAATCAATCAAATTGACTGAGCCCCAGTGGAAGCGGTCTCTCTCTCTCACAAACACACACACACACACACACACTCACTTTCTCTCCATCTCTCTCTCTCTCTCTCTCTCTCGCTCTTTCCTGGCTTTGTGTCAGGCATAAGCCCTTTCCATTAAACCTGTGCTGCATTAAGCATTTGGGTTAAAAGCTTTCATAATCAGGTGTGTTCTCATTTAGTGTACAGAGATTTCCAAGATCAATATTGTCCTTGACGTGAGAGCTTTGCCCATTGTGTGCATAAGTGTGTGGATTTGTGCGTGGGTGTGCATGTGTGTATGCAAAAAGGGCCGCAGAGTCAAAGCCCCCCTCTGCATGTGTCATGTATTTGCCCCGTCTGAGTGTCTGTTTGCCGTTCGTCTGTCTGCGGGGGCAAATTAGTTTCCTCTGCGATCACTCTGAAACTCACAGAAAAACTCACAGTGGTGTTTCTGTGTATGTATACACTGCGGTTGTTTTTCAGCCTGACGCCCCCTCAGCTGATCCTGAGGTCCACTCTGCAGATTGCTGCTGAAAGAAGCGTTGAGTCAAAACTCATTAATGAACACACACACACGCAGACATCTTTGGTTTGCTTTTCTTTGCTCGTGTGTGTATTTTTCAACTGTATTTTGTGCCTGAATTTGTACGGGAGTGTCTCATATACATATTAACCAGCAATAAGTGAGGTCTTCTATCTTAAAATTGCATTTCCTTCTAAAGAAGCAATCATTTTGCCATTTAGAATGCACAGTTGCATTTATTTTGTTTGTAACTCAGCTGGTTTAAATCCAGTTATACTGACTTAGCAGAAGCAGAAGATCTCTCTGACCTCCAATTAATGCCATTTGTTTCAAAATGTTGTACAAAATGTTTCAGAAATAATTTCCCAAAACAAGTGCGTTATTCATTCTCGAAATACAATCTTCCATCTAAACCACTTCGTCTAACATGGCAGAAAAATTACACAAATGTCTCAACCCTACACCCACCACAACGTGTCAGCCTCAAACTTCACTTCAGCGAAGTCAAATCAAGAAAATATTCTCGTTAAATTGATTTATTTTTTTGCAGCTTGTACTGTACTGTATGTATTTGTGTGTTTTCATGAGTGTGTGCTTGCGCGCTTGTATGCGAGTGTGTGGGCGTTCAGGGACTTTTAGTGAAGTATGCCGGCAGCAGCGTTTTTACAAATACCTCCTCTGCATTGGGATCGATACATTAGGCCTTGGGGGGGATGAGCTTGACCTATGCGAGCACTTTTTCATAATCACTTACTCTTGAAAAATCCCGTTTTTCTCTATAGTGGTACTGACCTGACTGCCTTGTATTTTATTTTTCCATTTGCTATGCTGGTTGAAAGACTTGCATCCCACATGGAAAGATAGAAAAATGATTAATGGCCCAGACATTTTTCAATTAATAAATGCTAAAAAGAACATGTGCAGGCAGGGATAATATCAGTATCTCTGTGAAAAAAACATCTTTTCCATTGGTGTGCTTGAGAGCATATTTAGTAAATGTGAACTTTTATATTGCCAGTATTATGACGGGTGTCAAATGTCACAAGATGAATTATACTATTAAAGAGTCTCAGTAGAGGTGATTCAATAAGAGTAACATATATCAAATGTTACCTTCACCGGTCTGAACCCAGGTTAATTCACCAATTCTGAATTTCAACATGATAAATTGGAAATTGAGCCCATAAATGTTTGTGCTTCAAACTGTTGTGCTTGATGAAATATTCTAATTTACACCAACCCCCCTTGCCGACTAATAACATCTTCATCCCTGACACTGCTACAGGCTCTGTGTCCTTATGAAGTCTGATGCCTTCATTCCCAGTAGCATTCCACTAAAGCAGGCCTTGGCCCTGCCAGAGCAGCCTGTGATGGCTATGTTCATTGTTCATGCGCTCAATAGGCAGCACATGGCGTGGGCAGCAGTCAGTGGGGCTAAATTTGTGCCTCTCTGCTCATTCCGGGGATATTTGTGACTTGCTCCTTGTTGACTCGTTGCGCTCCTTGCTGACAACGGGGCTCTGTGTGCCACAGATGGCTAAATCCAGCCAGCTGTATGCAATTAGGCTGCAAAATGCTGGAGATGTGCATGGTCCTCTGCAAAGCATCAAGTGCTGATGATGTGCTGACTTAGTGTGGCTGATTAGCTATAAAAATCAAATTACATAAGTCTCTTTTGCTGTTGCATTTGTTTTGACAGGCTTTAAATAGTTATAAAAACTTACAAGCAAATGAATACCTCACTATAAAACATATCAATGTCATAACGGTCAGAAAAATTAAGATGTTTAAGATGTTTGTATAATGGGTGGTTTAAAGTGGTTTTATATTAAGGAAAATGTTTTAATTTATTTTTAAATGATTAAAAAACATTGTAAATGAAAATTAAGTGTAATAAATAATTACATTAATTCCACTTGATTGTAATACCCCCCCATCAATTTACGGCATTTACCGAGGAAATCCTGGTTTACCGTACATGACTCACTTAAAAGTGTCAGAACCTGGAGATATTACGTGTTATATTGCACAGAAGACATTTTTATGGTGTCGACGGCAGGCTACTTTGACAGACAGACAGTCACTGGTTCATAAATCAGTTGCCACATCTTTTATTCCCCGAGGGAGATTCACTGTTGTTTCCTAGGTAACAACCACCCCCTCCCTTTACCCTTGGTTTCTCTGGACTGTACCACATTTGCTGTAGGGTGAGAATCGTGTTGTTTGTCGAACAGAAGTAGATTTCCTTGTTTTAATTAATAAAAATGTACCATTGTATATAAAAGCTTAACCTTTACCTTCAAACGGGGGTTATGATAGCTCAAATAATTAATAATAATGCGTCATTAACATTTATACCTTAGGACTAACCCCCTAGCGAAGCTCATTCAACATTTCCTCGAACTGTCAAAATCGCTTGTTGCTTCCTACCCTAGCCTTAAAAGTAGTTAGCGAGCTAGCGTGTTGCGAGTGATAGCGTACTTCAGCTTGACGCTGAAACACATTTTTTGGGGGAAGTGGAGAAGTTCGCTGCTGGAGAGAAACAGTGAGAAGTCTCAGTCGAAGTCCCCTCCTCTTTCTTGCCGCCGTCCTGTTCCGAACCGAGGGTCCCGCTCCGACCGAATTTGCGCTCTCGAGAAGCGGCGGCGGCGGCGGCGGCGGCGGCTGAGGAGCAGCTGGATGTGACAGCTTCGTCATCAGGTAAGCTGCAGGTAGTTAGCTTAGCAGCTAGCACCCGTCTGCTCTCCCGTTTGTTGCCATATAGCGGCGTTTGTGGACAGCGTAGGTGCAGCAAAAACGTTTCTGGTGCTGTTGCAACATGGTTCTCCTGCGGCTGGTGCGCTGTGCTAGCTCCCAACCGCTGCCCGGACAGCTAAGGAAAAAAAGTGAAAGCTGCTCCTCCATAAAAACAGAGATGAAATCAGTATGCATTACGTCTCCGTGGTCCCCTTGTGTCGCTCCCGCACGGTTCAGTGTTACGCTTTCTGGGACGTGCCGCTTGTTGGGGCCAGGATTTCATAATAATTCATGTATTATTATTATTATTATTATTATATGACACATATAACAGAGACGTTGTCACGTGGCGCGTCCGGAGCCTTCAAATGCAAAAAAACGCAATAAACGTCATGGCAGTTTTTGATTAATGGGGTTATTAGGTTTAACTTCTGTGTCCAAGAGGGAAAAAAATGAAGCAACTCTAATGAGATGGCACATTTTCATCCACTGCAGGTTGCCCGAGCAATAGTCAGTACACTTGGGTATGGTTAATAAGTTTTGATCAGGCGACCCGCGAGGTCGTGTACAGTAATCTGTCCTCCTGTAAATGCAAATTGACATCTCGGAGCAGAATTGCGCAGTAGGTCAGGCAGCAGGCATTCGGTTCAAATGATCTATCTGAATAATGCTGTTAAGAGGATCTTGGCTTCCCATTTGTCCAGGATATATTGTGTTCATCAAAGCTGTTACAGTACAGCCGTCAACGGCACACAAAGATTGTTGGGAAATAGGCTTTGTATAATCAGAAGTTTTCAGATTATCCTCTAGAAAACAGATTGTGTTTGATCCTCAACCAGTAGGGATTTTAACGTTGTGTATCCAGTATTCCCCTGATTTATTCTTATGTATATTTTTTTGGAGTGCATTTCCAATGCACAGCCTGGACCTTGCTGGAGAAACACGCAGGCCGACCACGTACCTGCAGGTCCATTCAGCAGTTATTTGCTCTCAGCCATCGTTTGGACTTTTGTGCATGACAGACTTTGCCGAAAGAGTTACAAACGGAAGGAAGCGAGGCTCTCTCTCTCTCTCTCTCTGCCGCTTGATATTTGATTACGGCTAATAATAGAAAAAGACAGCTGCCTTTTCATTGATCTGTCTTCAGTGCCCTATTTCTGAGCCATTCACCCCCCCTCCCCACCCCACACCCCCATCGTGTTGAACTATCCAGTAGTGAAAAGATAGAAAGCAAACACTACTCTTCGTCGGGGGAGCATTTTTGAACACGGTTTTAAGTTGTCAGTCTTCATTTGCTGTGATCAGCCATTGTCTCAAAAATACTCCTTTTGTGTTGTGTTTGAGAACGAAGCCGCTTTGGGCCACCAGAGTCCAAAATCTGGCTGTGCGCGAGTGAGCCGAGCCGTTTGGGGTCAAACAGGACAGGGATAATAAGTGGGGAGGGGACGCCATGTGGGAAGGAAGTGGCTCAGCTTGTTTGTCTGCCAGGCTTTTGTTTGTTTTCCTGTCGGACAAATCTATTTAGGAGGAGGGCTATCTAAGGTCTGCCGGTGGAAATTAGCTGTGAGCAGGGCTTGTTATGCAGTTATTGACGGTTATTCAGTAATGTGGTTATTGAGAGGTCTGTTGAAGCCAAATGAGAGATTGATAACCTTCATCCGTCAGCAGCGATGGAGCAGGCCGACCCGCACGGCCGCTGTTGCGTTTGGATGAACGATGAGATATCGAGTTGTTTGCGCCACCCCGCCAGTCGAGTTTCGTCCTGCGGCCGCGCGTTGTCGCCGCCGTCCCGGAGCCTTCCTCCCGTCGTAATCTGTCGCGTCCCAGTGCACGATGTAGTGTCGTGAGACGGCCTTCTCGGAAGGTGTAAATTGACACCTCTGGCTTTTGACAAAGACTCATTTCCCCCCCGCCCCCCGGTGTTCGTGCTTCATCTAATGGCGGCCTGTCTGTGTTATTTCCCCACAGGTCCCCTGATGCCTAAGGTGACGTCAGTATTCGGCGTCGTTTGCTGAGGTAGACAATTTTTCATGTGTTCAAGTGAGATTAATCCCCCACCCCCCCCACCAACCCCCCGTCTCCCCAATAACATTTGACAAATCTATTGCCCGTGGAGCCTCCGATTATATATAGCTACCAAAGCATAAACAGTCAGTAAATAGGTTTGTTTATCGCGCAGCTGTAATTCATGTTTCGCCTCCCCGATGTCAACGAAACACCCAGGCTGCAGCGTCATTCAGAGCCTTTGTGTGGTAGACAGAGGCAGCCGGAGAAAGAGAGACAGACAGAGACAGACGCTACAGCTGTTCTATTGAAGCCGGATCGAAAAGTCATGAAGCTGGATCTCTGACTCATCAGTTCTGTGACGCTCCCGTTCCGCCGCTCATAGGACGGCGGCCAGCGTGTCACCGGCTGGGTGGAGGGGAGAGGAGGACGGACGGGGGTGGGGGGTGGGGTTGGGAGACCAGACCGAGAATCCCGGCCACAACCAATCCTTTTTTTTTTTTTTTTTTTCTTTTTTTTTACAAGCACATTCTGATGCAATAACAATAGCAGAAACGTTCACTGCTGTGCAATTTTCCAGTCCAGTAAACGAAGGAATTAAATGAAATCGAGCCCTCAAACTTACGGGAATGGGGCAGACGTTCAGGTAGGGGACGGGGAGAGGTCAGGGGAAGGAGGGGATGAGTGGGGGTGTCTGGACGGCGGGGCGGAGGAGTTTAGAGGACGGATGCTGAGGGGAGGAAGAGGAGAGTCATGAGGAGGAGGAGGAGGAGGTGCAGTGCTCCGGTTTCCTGGGGAGGGGGTGGTGGTGGTGGTGGTGGTGTTAAATGTGACGATGGAACACAGACAAGGACAGGGCTGATGCTCGCTGCAGCAGCTGCGATCGCTGCTCGACAAATCCACCCGGACTGACTCGTCTTCGGCTTCTCTGGCGTTCCATGTGCTCGCTTTGAATCCAAATATAATCAGGCTCGCCGGGAGGGGATTGGCCGGAGGATGAATAACGTGACGGCTGGTTTAACGGGGCATGAAACCGGGGAAATACCTTTTCAGCTCAGCACTTGGGGGCTGTTACTGTAAGTGCGGTTTTCACCCCAGCGCTGGGGCGGCTCTGTTCCAATGGAGAGCTGCGAGTCAGAGACGTGGTCCTGCCATTGGCTGGAGCTGTTAAGGGGCAGGGCCTTGCCACAAGCTGGTGGGCAGGAAGGGGCTGGCTTTAGGGGTGTGTGCGTGTGTGTGTGCGTGCGCGTGTGGAAGTGGCTGGAAGTGTTTTAGCCAGATAGTTGGAGTAGACACTCTTCTGCTTCCTGCCTGCCTGGGTCGCCCGCTCGCTCCGCGGCTGAGAGAGATAGACGGAGAGGGGGAGAGAGAGAGAGAGAGAGAGAGAGAGAGAAAATCCCCGTCGAGGCATGGACCTCCGGCCGCAGCACTCGGCAGCTCGCGAGGAATGACAACACTTCACATGGTCATTAACTCCAGGCGCTGAGGCTGAAGGGGAGAGCCGTGTCGCGGCTCAGCGTCGCTCAAGCACCAGGTGCCTCTGATGTTCCGGGACGGAGGCGCACGGGCAGAGCTACGGGACCCAGAGGTGGAGCGAGGTGGGGAGAACCGTCGCGTCGGCTGCCTTTTTTTTTTTTTCTTCCTCTCTCTTTTAAAGATTTTTTTTATTTTATTTTTTATTTTCCCAGAGTTTTGCTGCAGTGTGCTGCATACCAGTCGAGGCGGGGAGGTGGTGGTGGGGGGATCGCTTTATCTGCGCGAGGGGGGAAGAGCGCGCGGCTGGAAGCGAGGGAAGAAAGGGAAGGGAAAAAAATAGACGGAGCGGCGTAAACGCAGAGGGGCAGCGGGAGCTGGCGGGGGCCGCGCCGCAAACCGCGCTCGCTGCGGTCGGACTTTCTCTTCCAACTCTTCGGGGAGAAGCGTTATCACAGCGGTCGATTCGCTCCTTTCTCGGTGCAAATGTCAGGAGCTGTTTTATTTTTTCTTAGCCACATGGGCGAGATATTTTATGCTCTCCGGAGAAAAAAAAACTTGTTGTGTCGGGTGGCATCTGCCCTGTCACTGCTGGCTTTTGTGTGGTCCTCACAAAGTTTTTTTCTTTCCCCTTGTAACTCTCAGCGCCTAAAATCCTCCCAAATAAAGAGGCTTCAGCTCCAGGCAGAGGTTGTCTGCGCAGAGCGGCGTCTGACGTTTACACACAAATAGCCGATGGCGCGGACGAACCGGAGCTTCGCGGTTCTGTCGAGTTGTAATTAACCTTGAGTTAGATGGGGGGGGCGCAGTTGACGTGTCCCTCCGCTTTCCGCCGTCTGTCCAGATTTAGCTTCGGGCTCGGCCACGAGCGGGCAGCGGGCGCCGCCTGCGTGGAAAGGGCCGGGGATGGTGTCGCACGTCTGGCCGCGGATCAAGGGGAAGTGGGCGTTTACTAAAATGGAACATCAGCTCAGCCCTTCCTGTTGAGGGAAAAGAACAGGGTCGGTCTCAGGCGAGCGTCCGACCCTCGCCTACCTGGAGGCGGCATTAAAAACGATTTAGCGTTCGGTGGGATTCGCAGGCATCGTCCGCCTGAAAGGAGGGAGACCGATCGCCTCTGTGACACCGGGGGTGAGTTTGCTGAATCACTCTTGTGTTTCTCAAGCGCTGTAGTTCGAGGGCTCAACATTTCCCATTCACTCTCCGCGCCCCGCGCCGTACTCTCACGCACAAGAGCGCTAATCTGATCGAGCAGTCGCCGCACTCGAAGCATCGGCGGGGCGCTGTACCTGCAGCGCCTCCTCTCTCTTCCTTTCAGCACGCGAGCTCGGGTACGGCGTTAATCGTCATGTTTGTTCCGAGCGGCGCTCGTTCACCCCTGGCTGTCAGCTGTACTGTAATTAGCTGACGACTCGCCTGGGTCCTGTGGCGAAGCCGGGAGCGGGACAAGAACACTTACGCGTGGAAAAACACGTCCATTTACTGAGTGCATGGGTTGATATCCATCATCAGGCTCTCTCTCTCTCTCTCTCTCGACTGGTTTCCGTTAAGTGCTTATGAAAACGCAAGCAAATGACGGGCGAAGGCGCAACGTCCGTCCCGTGTGATGAAACGGGGGGGGCAGTCCCCGCGTCGCGAGCGAGGCGCGCTCGGGTCAATGCCGTTTAGTTAAGGCTCTTATGATATGGGGCACGGCGATCTGCTGACTCTGCGAAATGCCTCGCTGCGTTGCTGAGCCGCTGAGCTCCCTCACCCCGTCCTTGATAACACTGGACTCCAGGCGCTGTAGCTTATGCCAAAGACGATCGCGTAAGCATCGCAGCATCCATAGTATTAAATCCGAATTAGGGCGGCAGGGTATGGCCCCCCCGCTCCGATCCTCTCCGGAGGAGGCGAAAGGAACATTTTGCGAGCGGAACGAGCCGGTGACGTCACGCCGAAAGAGCCCAGCTGAGGCTTTTTGGATCAGAAGGCCCGCGCGCCGCCAAGGCTCCCTCTTTCGCGCGCCCTCCGTTTTCCATTACTCGCTGGAAAAACGGCACATTTTCTCCCTTCGCCCCTCCACAATGAGGCCCTCTCTCTTTGCAGCCTCGTTCCTCTCGACCATGCAAATGACCACGCGACTGTGGTTCTTTCCAGCGCGGGATGCTAATGAATGGAAATGCGGCCGCTCGGGTCACGCCGCGGCCGCTTGTTTTTTTTTTTTTGTTTGTTTTCCATTTTGCCGGCAGCACCTGGCCCAGACCTGCGACCGACGGAGAAGCGGGGGAGCTTATCGTCTCTCGCCGGACAAATACGAGCGGCTCAGATAAACTGCGGCTCAGATACCAGACTAATGGGTTACATACGTGGTATTCAGAGGTCAAGCCAATGACTTTCACTCGAGACGCCCCGGTCCCGCTGACTCTCATTCAATTAAGCGGACTGACCAAGATAATGCCCCTGCCAGCTGGCCTTAGTAAGCGTCCGTAATCCATAAAGTCCAGCGCCGTGGCGCTCGTCCTCGCATCTCCGCCCTGCTCCATCCGCTCGCCCCGCCTGTCCACTGTTTGTCCTGGAGACACGGCGGCCTCGTCCATGGAACTTAAGGCGGGATGTGGACAGATGTGCGGAATTTGGCTTTTTAGGGTTTTGGGTGAGCGGCGATATTAACGTGCGCACACCTGGGGATGCTGATGTAAGAATCCATTACAACGAAACGCAACAACAGCAGATTATTAGATTCCTCCCTTTTACGCAGCCTCTATTTCTGCAAAAAAACCCAAACAGAGTCCGGTTCCGTACAGCGGGGAGCGGGGCGAGCCTGACCCAAGGACACGTCACGCCAGACTAAACCAAAACCGCCCGCGCTGCCTTCGACCTCGCAGTTTCCCAAAGCAGTCATTACCGCCGAGCGCTTTTCTTCCACCGCGCGTTTTGACTTTCTCATGCCCGGGGATGTTGTTGTATGAGAGAGGTAACAGTAGCCGCACCACCCCCCCCCCCCTCCCTCGCCAGGATGGCAGCTTACTTTAGGCGAGCATGAGAAACAAATGCCGCTGCTGCACACTTTAACGCCAAATTACTAAATCTTTGCGCTCCGACATCTACTTCAGCTGCATCTTTTTTTTTTCGGCGCGTTTGTGGTGTCACCCCCTCGATGCTTGAGCCGAACCAGTCCAACCAGTCGATTTGAAAGAATCGATTCGGATCCAGTTCCAACCCACCCGAAGTGATGACAAACAATATTTGCTTTGGCAGGACTTAAATCGGCCGGACGTGTTTGCGCAAACACGCAGGAGTCTCTGGGAACGGCCGCGCGGTCGTGTTCCTACACGACTTTTATCGTGCCGTCACCCGCATGAGGGTCCGTTTGATGTTCGGCCTCCGCCGTTCCTTTACAATATTTCTCATGGCTGACGTAGTTCCAGTGCTGCCCGCTGAGTCCTGTCTTGACCATTTTAGCACAGTTTGCTCCGTTTGCGGCGCCTTCGGAGAGAAACAGCGCCGTCGTCCCGTCGCACCTCGACAAAGTAGGTTAGCTGGATGTCAGACTTCTTACGGCTTCTAAAAATAAGAAGGGATTAATTGTTAAAGGTCAGATCTGACATGATTCCTACCTGGCTGTCTCTCCTGCAGCGATTGGCTCTCTCCCCCGGGGGACACGGGGTGAAATTAAAACCCCGCCGTGGAGAGCGGGGAGCCCGGGAGCGGCGGCGCGACCGGGGCGCGGAAGCTTCTCATCCCATTTCACGCGATCAGCACTAAAGTGGGACGGTGTGATTAGCTCGACAATGGTGGGGAACGGTGCGAGGAGGTTAGTGGGTGATTTCAAGGAGAAACATCTTTCTTCCACTTGTTAAAGATTTCCACCTTCCAGCAGACCAAGATGAAGGCGGATGTTTGGGTCTGACACCAAACCGACAGGACTCGTATAACGACTGCGTGCGGGGGGGGCGACCCCCCCCCGAACAGTAGCGTGGATATTTCCGAGGGCGAGTCTCGGCTCGCCTTCGTCAACACCGAGCCGAGCTTCTCGTGTTGCTCCGGAGGTCGTTCGAGATGTCGTTCTCGCGGGTATTCCGCGTTTTTCTTCCTGCTTCCTCCCCCGTGTTTGAAAGGGCAAAGGGGAATCTGTGACCCCTCTCTCTGTCCCCCCCGTCCGGTGTCCCGGCCCCCACCTTCCCTCCCCCAGTTCGCAGAAAAACTGTTTCCAGATGCGCCCAGAGAAGCGCTCCCTGCGCAGTAGCTCGCTAATGGATCTCGTACGCTCGAACTAAAGGTCACATCCTCGGATTGTCCCCCCCCCCCTCCAGACACAGGTACCAGGGCCCTACAGTTTCAGCCCAGGCGCACATACGCCCCCCCCACCCCTGCCCCCTCATGTGAATGTAAATTGACAGGCCGCTGTCAATGAGCCGGTGTCTAATTTGGACGGTTGGGGAGCAGTGAATGTTGCAGGACGCGGGGCGGTGTCATAATCGCGTCTGGCACTGGCATATGCATCTGTCTCGGTTCCTCTCCGGCTGCTGGACGTCTGCCCGGAATTGTGCTGCGCCGCGCGGTTTTCTATTGGCTGCCCCCCCCTCCCCCCCGTGCATGGCTCTACAGGGCGGGCTCCACCCTGGGGCTTTTTTTTTTTCTATCCCTGCTCTGATTCGATGTTCTTGTCCGCTCTCTCGTAGCTCCGAGGCCTTTGCCATTCACCGCTTTGTGTAGAATATGTCGCGGAGCCGGAGGGCCTGTCGTCACCCCGCACCGCGGCACACAGCTGGGACTGGGGGACTTGAACCCCGAGTGGCTTCTGAATAACCTCTGGTTCGTCGGCTTCGCGCCCTTTTACGACGCGCTGCCCCCTCTGGGGCGGCGGCGCGCCCGAATTCAGAGCGGCACGGGCAACGCCTGCTGATATTTCGCGAGCCACTTTCCCGCTCTGAAAATAACCGCAGCCTGTTTGTTTCCCGTCTGTCCTCTCCTTTGCAGATCGCTGACAGGAAGTGCCTTGTGAGTCGACGTCGCCGCGCGAAGATCCCCGGGCGTTTCTGAGGAGCTCCGGATTTCGACAGGATACAGCTGGGTCGCAGTCCCGCCCCTCCCCCTCCACCCCCCCACCCCCCCGACCCCCTCGGGCTGTCCTCACCTGCGCTCAGCGTGAGGAAGCCTCCACTGGAGAGGTGGAGCCACTGCAGAGTCGGCGCTGAAGACTTTTAAACAATAGAAAAGACTGCGTGTCGTCCAAAACTGTGCCGCCGCACCTCAAAATAGCAACGCTTTTCCTGCGCCGGCATCCACCGCAGATATCATCATTTATACGGAGGACGTTTTTGGGACATCGGTGCAACCGGCGGCGCTCGTCTCCGAGCATGTCCCCCCCTGCCTCGTCAGAGGTCTGCGCCTGAGACTCACTGACTGATGAACAGTTAGCTGACAAACTTTCCAGCGCAGTCCCATGCTCTGCTCGCAGAGACTTTGCCGGCCCATTACCCCCGCTCTCCTGTCCACAAGGACGAACCTCATCCGCTGACCTGCAGCAGATCGCTTAGAGCTGCATGTTCCATTAGTTTCAGTCGTTGTGTGCTGTCTTTCTTTCTTTTGTTTTGGGTTTTTTTTTTTTTTTTATACTGGAACACTGAAACGCCTCCTCAGAGGGCGACCTCCTCCTCAGACCGAGCGGCTGCACTCCACGCCAGCTCCACAGCCTTCAGACATGGCTCTAAACATCGCCTCCATACGGGACACAAAGTGGCTGACCCTGGAAGTGTGCCGGCAGTTTCAGAGAGGGACCTGTTCGCGCAGCGACGAGGAATGCAAATTTGCCCACCCGCCCAAAAGCTGCCAGGTGGAGAACGGGCGGGTGATCGCCTGCTTTGACTCGTTAAAGGTAAGGACGTTTGACTGCGGCGGCCCGTTAAGCGACGGCGTGCGCGCCGAACCGATATAGCATCTGATGTTAGGCGTTACAGTTTTGCGGGCTCCCAATGGTTGGTGGGTGTAGGTTGTCTGCTCAAATTAGCTTGTGTGTCAGGTCTCTGTGCCGCGCTGCACTTTGCAGACCAGCTTGACCTATGAAGCTAAAGGCCAGAGAGGTCTGTTGTCATGCTCGCTGTCACCACGCACGTGTGTGTGTGTGTGAGTGCGTGCGTGCGTGTCGGTGTTTTCATACGGTAAGTTCTTCCAGTGTCGCCCGGCCTTGTCCATCATCTTTACTTGCCGCGTGGGTGGGTGGGGACATCGGATCGCTTCAAGTCGTTCCGCCGCTTCTATTCCTGGGAGCGTGTCAGCTGTCAACGAACACACAACTTCCACAGCCGGACGTGGCTGTGTGACGCCTGGGCCTCACAGATCCGAGAGAAGGTGCAGGTATCGCCTCTTCGATGTGCGGTTACTGTGCGTCTTTGTCAACCGTAGACCAGGATCTCAACTGTAAATGGATAAGAATTGTTATTATAGACCACAAAGAGTCGATATGAGGCTCTAAAGCCACGTTAAAATATTTATTATGATAAAGGCCAACAGTTTATCCATCGCCCCCTTACGCTGTTACTGTTTGTGCGTCTGATGCACTCAGTTCTTGTTGTCTCATAAAGGTAAAAATATCTGAGATTAGCTTCACGCCTGACACTCTGAAAGTCTCCCCAATTATAACAAGGTCGCTTCACACAAGCCCCCACACGCTGCAAGTAAGATGACTGCATCCTATTATTTTCAAGCTGAGTGGAGAGGAAGGAGAAAAAACCCACAAAAAAAACAGCTGTGACAATGATAAATAGCCACAGAAACTGGAGCAGAACACTGGAACTGAGGGGTTTGTCTTTTCTTCTTCTTTTTTTTTTTTATTACACATGTACAGCAGTGCAGTGCGCCGTGTTGCACAGTTTTCAAGGTCGTGCGCTTTCAAACTGCGAGCCGGTCTTCCTCCCCTCCCCGGAAGTGACGGCGAGCTTTTCGGCGCGTCTTCATTACGAGTTGCTCGCTATCCGGCTGTTCGCTCCAGCAAGGCCCGGCTGACGGCGAGGCCTCGCCGAGTTATCGCTCGCGGTCGGTCACTGAGCGACGTGCCTCCCCAGCCGCCAGGCTTTGTGAAGTGTCATACCATTACGGCTTCATGAGCGAACCGCTGACTCTAGTTGGAATCCATTCATCACTGCGCTGTGCGAGGAAAGGCTCGACGCGGGTCCTTTTGGACACGATGGGACGTTGCCGTTTCTCGGAAACCCCGACCGGTCATCCCCGTTGTGATTGACAGCCGGTACTGATCGCGTTACTCTCGCGTGGCTGTTTTATTCCTTTTTCCGTTACTACGCGACACATGGGGGGTGGAGCTATCTGACTTTATCTGTCCTGATGCAGATTTGGGTATTGGCTGAAACAGCGTATTGATCCGATCCGTCGATGCTTTTCCAGCTCTCTTTCGAACGACGGCGCACGTATGTGCATATAGACAGAATTGAATTGAGTAGATCGGCCCTCTTGTTACCAATACCCGATACTTCTGTGCGAGATCAGACCATATCTGACGTCAGGACTGGCCCTGCCCGCTCCAGGTTTCTCACAATATTGTTCGTCGAGGAATTTTGTCGCGGCTGTGGGTAAGTTCGACAGATCATTCGTTCGAACGTGCAGACGGATCCATAACTGCCGTCTCTCCATCTCCCCGCCGCCCCCACCCCCTCTCTTTGCCACGCGGCCCGGCGACGGAGCGAGAATACAGGATTCTCTGTACTTTTAACTCCAACTCGCCTCCTCTCGCACAAAGACTTTGCCTCGTGACAGCGCGGCGAACGAATGAATGAATGCTTTATTACGCAGGAGGAAATGCATTTCGCTCCACGGCAGCCTGATTTCCACCCAATTACGCCCGTATCGTCTTCCCAGGTCTTCTCAGCCGACGGGGGTTATCGTGCCAGGGCGGTGCGCTGCCAGGCGCGACTTGGCCGATGATCGGGCGGGGGCGTTTCTTTTTCACGAGCGCGTGAGGTGGAGCGGAGTTTGTTCTGAGAGGTGATAAAAGACCCTGCGATGACTCCTCGTCTCATGCGGCGAAACCTCAGCCAAAATAAAAGAATTTGCGCCTTGTCTTCACCCAGGGGCTTAGTTTGGATGCCGAGCCACATGAGCCGATGATTTACTGAGCGTCTGGGCCGCACATTCACAAAGAGCATCTTTGAGATTAGATTATCTAAATTACAGATGCCTCTGACTGGCAGACTCTTGGTAATCATCCCCTGCAACGCAGCTTTTAAAAAGGTGTAATTAATTTTAAACACAATGCGGCGGGGCTGCTCAGAGAGGCTGGCGTTGGGTGATCATGGCGAGGGGAGGGGGGGGCTGGTGGCGGAGATAAGCGCCTCATCTGGCTTTGGGCATAAATGACATTCAAGAGCATAACTCAGTTATTGCTCCTGCGTGCGCATCCGTCGCGACGGATGAGACCTGGACCAGAACTTTCAGATTTTCCGATAAGGAAGGGGTTGGACTCTCCCTCGGCCTCCTGATACCTGTTGCACCATGTCCACGGAGAGCAGGAGAGCGAGGAAGGGTTCGGAGGAGGGGGGGGGAGCAGGCGGAAGTGAGCGCGAAATACCTACGCTAATGGACGAAATGCAATTACAGTGGCCATGTGACGATGCAGCATTCGCCGTGCCTCCAACAGTGGTCTTTTGTCCACGCGTATTTCTCAGACTTTTTTTCCCCCTATTTATCACCATGTGGAAACCAAGATGGCCGGTTTAGAAGTCCCCCCCGCAGCAAAAGTACCGCTCGCTGCTTGTCGTCATTTATAACACGATTGTGCGTAAGTAAAGCGGGAAATAAGGCCGAGAGCAGGTAGCACGCAAGATAACGAGGGCTGTGTAAATTTCAGATTTTTACAAGGTGACCTCCACGCCTGACTGGGCTTCAGAAGTCTGAGAGGTGTTTTTTTGGGAGGGGGGGGATATCGTTGTGCTCCCTGGCGCTATCGTGTTTCGTCAGGCTGTGGTTGTCAGGAAGAAAGTGGCGAAGCGGGAGGAACAATACCAGCCGCTCACAGGCGTGTGGAGCGGTTTTCTCATTTTGTGTCACTGACTGTAGCGCAGCAGCACCCCCCAACCCCCCCACCCCCCACCCCTGGGGGGTGAGGCGCCCTGGTTTCCCTTCGCTCGGTAAGGACATCTTAATCCGGACTCTGCTTCAAAAGACGGGGGGTAAATGAAGACGCGAGGGAACGCGGACAGAAGGCCAACACATCTGATTGGCGGAGAGAACGCAGGAAGTTGGGGGAGGGGGGTGAGGAAATGAAGCTGGGAGCCGGAGGGCCTTCCTGTCCGCAGGTGACGGGTCGAGCCGCGAGTCAGAGCAGCAGCGTTCAACCATGAGAGGCTGGAGCGAAGTTCGCCCGGAAACCGTGACCTTGAGTTTATCGGCTCCTCCACAGATGATGAAATCAAATCTGATGCTACGACTGTTTCAAAAATAAATCAAACTGCCTCCCTTTATCCTCGGGGAACTTTGCGCTCATGGCTTCAGCCCCCCCCCCACCCCTTGTTTTAAAAGATGGGCTCGGCTGCATTCCTCGGCGTAATCCTCTCGAACCGGGCCACACCCCGGGCCGAGCAAACGCGGAGGGGAATGTATGCGGCGCAGCGGGGGCCGGTGCTCCCCCGCCGTCATTCACACAGACACAATGAGGCACCGACTTGAGCTTAACGTTGGAGGGCGGGGGGCTGCAGTGGATGAGCACGCTTTGATGGGCCCCCAGGAGACCCAACCCCACCACCACGTCCTGAAACAGGCCTCTTGGTACTCGCAGCGGCAAATTTCACTCTTATCGTGTGACCCCCCCCACCCCTTTTCAGCCCACAGCCCCATTCCAACTGATCTGAAAACAGTTGTAAGGGTCGGGAGAGGTAAGAGAGAAGGAGGATCCGCCATCATGCGTGTCATCATGACCCAGGCCCAGTTAGTCACGTGAGCCATTTAGAAAATTGAGCTTCGTCGCTGAATCACCTGCAATAATGGTTTGTGTTTTTTTCCCCCTCCGTCACAATCATTCATTATGTCCTGTCACTTCCACACCTCCTGGTTAGTCAGGATTTTCTGTCTCCCTGCGATGTGACATTCACACGTTAGCGCCGTCGCCGCGTGCAGATGGATTCCGCTCGCGGCGATTAATATTTACAGAGGTTATCGATGCCGCTGCAGACCAGCGGTGCAGCACTGCGCCGCCGTCCGTCGCCGATGTTGATACGGAGGGGACGGCGCTTTTATTCGGGCCGATGCGCTGACCCACATCTGTGTGTGTGTGTGTGTGTGTGTGTGTGTGAGCTGCGATCACCACAGTTCAGGGCTGCTGGTTTACGGCACTCATGTTTGAGCGGACGCTGGCCTACAGCGACGGGGTTTTTCTTTTTTTCTTTTTGCTCTCTAATGCGGGCAGCCAAAACAAAAAATAATACACAGGGCCTGTGTGTCTGAGAATAGCTGTGCGGTCGCACGCTTTGAAGACAGTTTTGTCTCAAATCGACGAGGAGCGGGATTAAGAAATCCACTTTGATGAAGAGTAGGTGCAGACTGTATTATTTACATGAGCGCTTGGTGACAGCGGTGAGGAAAAGCTCGCTCCCGGAGCCGTAGGATGGAGCGCCGTGAGTCTTAAACTCCTTCTCGGCCGATCCGCGCACCGCCTCCGGGCTTGAAATGTTCGGCTCGGCTGTCGCCCCGATATCCGGTCCCGAGCGGTAGGCGTTTGTCACCTGGCGCAGCCACCTGCAACGCGGTGGGGAGACTGAGCACTGAAAAAAAAAAAAATCTGCCCATCTGCTGCACCAGCGTCTCACCTGGTCCTGATCCACCCACTGCCTCTGAGTCATCCCTTTTTTTTTTCCTTTCTTTCTTCCTTCCCGTCTCGCTCTGCTGCCCACAGTGCTGATAATGTACGAGATCCTCTGCAATTTTTCTCTCCCTCGCTCCCTTTTCTCTCCCCCCTCCAGTAAAAAAAAAAAAGCACCCAGCAACTTAAATCAGTGCTGCAGAATCGATGCCGTCTCTCGCATCCGGTGGTTTTCGGCGCCAGCTGGACCCAGACTCCCTTACTGCTGCAGCGGCCGTTTGCCGTGGCGAGCGCCTTCCGCAGTGGAGCGAGGGGGCTCGCTCGCCGCGTGCTCGACCTTTGGCGCCGGCGCGTCGCCTCGTCGTCGGCCGGGGTCATTCCGTCATTTTGGGAAAAATCTTCAGTGTTGCTTTTTTAAATTTTTAATTTCCTGGATGGCCCAGACACACCAACTGCTGTAGCGCGTGGCATTTGCGGCGGCCCCTATTAAATACATAGGAATGAATATTTGCTCGGGAAGTGTGCTGACTCCACCCCCAGTCTTGTTTGAATCCTCCCCTGATTAGAAAGTGGACAAATTTACAAAGACACGCAGAACACGATGTTCCCCAGTTCCCACCCCCAGCTCATGCGCACACAAACGCACACGCACCTTGGGACCTGCAAACAGTTAAGACAGACAGGCCCAGCTGCCTCCCAGGGGCCAGCCTCTATAATGAGACAGAGATCTTCTTAATTGGATCCATCTAATGAAGCAACAGAAATGCAATCTTTGGGGGCCCTACACCAGAATGAGTTCCCTCCATCTTTTTTTTTTTTTTTTTTTTTGGCTCAGTGAGTATCGGTCTGTGTCAAACAGGCCGATCCCGGGCCCCCGGCGTGACGTCCCGAACGTGGAGATGCGTCGAGTCTCGTCGAAGGAACAGTCGTCGACGCGGGCTTGACGAGAGAGGAGAAAGAAGCACGTCGGAGCGTGTCGATGTGTTGTGGCTCATTCGGGCTTGACGAGCAGCGGCGGCGGCAGCCTGCAAAAAAGCGGAACCGCCCGTCACGGCCTTCTTCCCCTACGCCAAATCCTTATCTCCACAGTTTACCTCACTGATGAGGTAATGCAGGTGCGTTCCTCTTAAAAGCCCGATTATCCAGAACAATCCTGCTGTTGCAGTCAGTGCCGCGAGGTTAGCGCGCAGAATTTATTCCAGCATCCCGGGCTTAATAGGCCGGAGCGGAGGACTATGGCTGTCACAGCTGTCGAGCCAGAGGGGAAAGCGGCGTATCGCCGTGGACGTTTTCGTACGAAAGGCGCTCTCGGCTAATTCGAGTTTTTATAGTGGCTCTTAAGTAATGGTCCGTCTTTTGTGCGGCTGAGCTCGGTGTAAATTCCCGCAGCGATAAAACCCGGCGTCTATTATTAAAGGGTGCGTTGTTTCGGGCCGTCAGAAATAACGTCGCGGCCGCCGGAGTTTATTTCGGAGATCTGGGAACGTCGCGATGTCGCCGCTGAAGCTTGTGGCGATCTTTCGTGCCAGATTTGAGTCGCACCATTTCCCCTTCACCCCGGCCATACCATAAAGGTCAGCTTCAGGTCACAGCGGTATATCTGTGCCTGTGTGTGTGACGGGGTGGGGGTGGGGGGCGTGCAAAGTTCATGGCCGAAAGTGAGACGGCCAATTTCATACTCAGCAGATGCCTGCGCCAGTGACCCGCGGCGACAGGTGGGGGACACTAATTGGCAGCGCGCACCCTCGCCGAGCGGGGTGAACCCCCACGGCGGGTGAGAGAATGAGGTGGAGAGGAGGGCGGGGGTGAAAGTGAAGCGGCACCGGGGGGTGGGGGGGTAGTGGGCGGGGGATGAATTGGTGCCGGTATTTGCTGTTGTAACCCAGTAAAACATCCGTGGCAAGAAGAGCGTCGGGTTTTTAATGATTGCGCGGCGGCACGCATAACACTGGTGGTAATTTATTCTCTTTCTTTAATAATAAAAAAGGAGGTATTTCATGCTTGAGGAACAAACAGCCTCTGAAAATCCCGTTCTCTGTGCATTTCCATGACTCTGGCTGGGACTCGGCCTCTCCCTCTCCCCACAGGGCCCAGGCTTTCCCCGCAGGCAGCGAGGGGAGAAGGAGCGGGGCGATGACACGGGCGAGCGGCGTGTCAATATGTTTTTTCGCGGGTGAACTTTTTTGATAAAACGAGCCCTGCAGCGGGCTGGTGGTGGGGGTGGGGGGGGGGCGCCCTGTTTTATCGAACTCGCGTCTTGGACCGGAGGGCGCGCGCCGCTTTGACCGAGCGCTAGGTCTCGCTCAGCTCCGCTCCGCCTGAGTGTCATCGACCTTATGAGGATTGTTTTCATCATCTCCGTGCGGGCTTTGAGTCTCTTCAGCCCACGCAGGTGGGGGGTGGTGGTCCTCGGAGGCCTCATCATCACAATCAACAAACAACATGCCGACCCAGGCGGTGGTGCACCTCACTCCCCTGTGGTTTGCGTCGTGAAAATAAAATCGCCCGAGCCTGAAACTGATGTTCTCTGCGCTTCCCACGATATTAGCAGGCTTTTGATTATTAGCACGTGTCACATCCTGAAATGTAAGAAACCAGCACACTCGTGCAAACTGATCACTATCATCACATGATCATTACACTGTGACAGCACAAGTGTGAGGCATTATAGCTCAATGTGATCATATACTCGTACTCGAGTACTCTTACTCTCCAGATCCTCTGCCGTTTGAAAATTAAACCTGCACCCCTCGACTTTTTTTTTTTTTTGTCAGCAACCAAAGGCTTTAATCTCCAAACTGGAGAGTAAGCAGCCCGCGCCACATTTCGGCCCCGTCTCTGCTGAGTGCGTTCGAAAGAGGCTTTGATGAATAGATCTGCTCTCTCCCTTCCATCTCATTATCCTCCTTTATCTGTTTTATGGATTTACACAACTCCTCGACACGCTCCCGCATGCGGTCATTTGTGTCGGCCGGGGTGGGGGGGTGGGGCGGAATGAGGGCTCACATGCTTTTTTTTTGTTGTTTTTCTTCGCATTTCCCTCATTAGCATTCGCCGCGGATTTTCGCGGTATTTTTGGAACGGTTTTGCTCGCTCGGGAGCGACTGAAAATGAGGCATCTGTTAACAAATGTAATATTAGGAGACGACAACGAGGCCCGGCGGCTCTCTGCCGTTTCCTCTTGGGGACCGACGGCCCTTTTTCCGTGGAATCTCTGGTTGCCATGGCGAGTCGAAGTCGGCGGCAGGGCCGCTGCCACGTCGGCGCGAAAGCTGACAAGATCTGTCTTCTCAGCAGAGGGGAGTGACAGCTTGTCGGGGCGGCTCGCCTCGGCCGCTGCCGCCGCCGCGCCCCGAGCGTCCGTGCGGGCGCGTGTCCAGATTAGAGGAGCTCTGGAGGGTGGGTTTCATGTCTCAGCAGGTCACAGATGATCAGATTAACTGACGCAGGGCTCCAGCTGGATTAGCAGCGACTCTGCAGGTGCCCCCGCGTAATTCCACCTCCCCAGAAGAAACGTACAACCGGGCAGCCGACACCTGAGTGCTGCTAACCTAGATTTGTGCTTTTAAGGCGCCTTGTCCTTTTTATTTCTCCTGCACGACGGCGTGAACACTCCTTTTGTAGAAATCTGTCAGCTGCTGCGACAGATGTACACAACGTTGTTTCATAAGCTGCACAAACATCGGCCTGAGAAGAATATTGTTTGTACCGTGCAAATCACCTCGCAGGGCTTAATGAAGACGGGCTTTTTCGTGCCCTCTCCAGAGTTTTCCACTAATTGGACGGTGGCGGCCTGTCGCAGCTTCATAATGAACCCGTGAAGGTTTGACACTTGAAGTGGACCAGAAGTCCACTTCCGCCAAGAGGAAGCGAGCGGACGCTCGGCATTTCGTCGACTCCCGCGGCCCGAGCGTCCCGGGACGAACGGGCGAGGGGAAGAACCGACCCCTCCCCCCATCTCTCTCCCCGGGTAATCTCAGGCGTGTCAGCAGCAGCGCGCCTCCTCCATCTGTGGGATTACAGCCGGTGAAACAAAGGCACTTAATTACGGCTGAGGCAACGCAGTCTCTCGTGTGTCTGTGTGTGAGGCGCGGCTGTTGTTTCAAAATCACCTGCTTCCGTGTCCCTTGCTTTCTTTTTCCTGTAACTGTGCCGGGCCGAACACGCTGATCACGATACACACGGAGCAGAAAGGGAAATTGGAGCTGACGTACCGGCAGCGTTATACATTTCAGGCACTCGCTCTCTGTTTCGCCATCGATTCCCCCTTCTCCATTACCAGCCCAAATGTAAGCAAAAAGCCTCTGGCTATCATTTCATAATGGATTTTCCCGTCCCGGGGCCTCGCGGCTTCAAACGGATCCATTAGCCCAAACGGATCCATTAGAGCCCAAAAAACAAAACAGGATCCTTGAGGAGGGAGCCGTCTCCGAGTTTGAGGATGAAGGGAAGCCCTGTCCATGTGCACCCATCGCCTCGCTCCTCCGCCTCGAGCTGGGATCATTGGCTTCTGAGCACTGGAGCGCCGGTCCTGGCGGCGCCTCACACCTGGGGCCTTTCTTCAAAGTGGTTTCCATGTGACCTGTTCCAGGCTGACCCATAACCAGCTGTTAGTGCCCCTGGAAGGGATATTCTCGGGGGGGGCAGGCGCTTTAAATTGTGTTGTGCAACTTAAAATGACTTAAAATGTCAAGATCGGACATTGACGTGGAATAAGAAAGGCCCGGTTGTCGTCTTTTCCTTCCTGGAGGCGGCGACACCAGGGTCAGTTCCAGTAAACGGGCCGAGAGAGTCTCTGATTTGGGTTTTCGTAGCCACAAATATGCAAATCTATAAACAGAACACCCAGTTAGAAAGGGTGCGCACGAGCCGCGCGGGATGGAAATGCCACTCAGCGGAGGAACGGAGAATAGAAAGAGATAAGCGGGGGCACTGAAAGACACCCCCACCCCCACCTCGCCGGTCAGCGGGAATACAACAGGTCCTTCAGCTATGCTCTAAGGGGATTACACATATCGCAGGCTTGATGTCAGAGAAATTAGTGTCAGTTTGTCACATCGGCCCTCCTCCTCTCGAGCTGAGAAGGACGATCGGATAAACGGGGGGGGGGCTTTGTGGGAACAGCCGCGCAAAATCCAGATGCGTTACAAACAGGGCAAGTTAGTAGTAGTTGCTGTGCTGCCCCCCCCCATGATCCTCCCCCCCCTATTTTTTTCTGGATCAGCGCTGCCAGCCGCGCCGTCACCGGTCACGTCACCGAGCGCTCGGCTAACGTTACACATGGGGGAGGGGGGTCAGACATGGAAAGCCTCCAAAGCTTCAGTGTGCTGCAGGAGAATGGGGGGGGGGGGTTAATGGTCAAAAGCGTGCAAACCACACATCCCAGACTCCCCAGTTTTGGCACAACGCAATTCACCGATTTTGTGGAAGTGCTGACGTGAGTGAGGGAAGCAGCGTCTCCACCTGGGATGAGCCCCGATTGGGGATTTGGATCGGAACCTCTGGGGCGTAATTTAAAGGCGGGTCACCGGTCGGCCTTTACGAGGACATTTGCAGCCCCAGCCCACGGGCGGCCCCTCCCCGCCTGAGGATAGAGCAGCCATTGATGCCGAAATGCAAATGTTACAGTGCAGAGCGGTGGGGCCCACAACTGAAGCGCTATTCTACCGGGGGGGGGTTGGTGGTGGTGGTGGAAGACTGGCTCTCTGTGTCTGTGCCACCCACAGACACACAACAGTCATCGCTCTGACCATTCAGCCGGGCTGATGAAGGAGGAGGTGGTGGTGGTGGTGGGGGGGGTTTGTGCCACCGATGAGGCTGGATGGGTAAATCCCAGGCAGGGGATGCAAATGCTAGTTATACATGGGCCATTTGGGCCAGTGTTAGTTTGTTTTATGGAGGGCGGGGCTGAGGCGAGGGGGTCGCAGCTCAGTAACAGCTCAGCGCATCGACTGTCTCGCCGTAATTGCGGCCGTCGTTCTCAGAGGACCCGCAGGAAAAATGCTTTTGCTTTCAGGCAGATTGTTCTTGCTTTAACGGAAAATATCACAGCTGTTGGGTTTGTGTGTGTGCAGCAGCAAATAATGGTCATTATGAACACATTCTTCCCCCGAAAATGAAATCCGTCGACAGTGGGGAGACGTGTACGCGTCCCAGAGCCGCCCGAAAACTTCATCGCACAAAGCGGGGCCGGCTCGCCGCGCGTCCGAAGTGCGTCCGCGGGGGCCGCGCCCCCACGTCGCATGCCTTTTCATCACAGATTCATCTGCAGATTGTTTTCCAAGCGTCGTTATTTAGTCACCGACGCCTCTTTAAATAGACATCTCCTTTCAGAAACGTGTCTAGACCTAATTAATGGGCCCGGATTACAAGAACTAAAAACAATTGAAGGAGTCTCAGTGGGTGAAGTGGGTGTAATCCTAATCTGTTTATGACATGAGCCGCCTTCATCCCCTTCCCCTCTGGATCAGCCCTTCTGTGGAGCATATTTTTAACGACAGCCGCCGCTGGCATGGCGCGGAAACGCGGCGGAGCAACAAGCGGGGCCGCGGCGGCGGCTGCGGCGGGGGCCTGGAGGATCTTAACAGTCGTTCGTGTATCCCCAAGCACGGAATGAGCGTTTCAAACACACAGAGGGGCACCGGTGCGGCCTGCAAAGAGAGGTTAGCGCACCAGCGAGCCAAGCGAGAGGTATAATTTCAGAGCGTCGCCATGGCTACGCATGCCGGCGGCTGGTGCGTGGCTCGCAGAGGTGGCTCGCTGCTTTCAGAATCCCTTTCACAGCCGGCCGCTGGGAGGCAATGCCCCGCGGCGAATGGATCCCTGCTCCGAGTGGGTGGCCCTGTGCGCGTCTTTCTTTCCGCGCGGGGCGGTTGTGCGTTCGCGTGTGCTTTCCACCCGCTTAAAAAAAGGAAAGAAAGCCGGAGGCCTGAAACCGGGCGACGCCTCGGCGCTGCCTTTTCAGCACCGTCATTGTCTCGCAGCCCTGAGCACGCCTCTTTTTTTCTTTTTCCTTTTTTTTTTTTTATAAATACGTGACGCTGTGCTGCCTCGCCACAAAGCTGACCTCATCTCATGCGCTCTGAATCCACAAGTGCGACAGAGAAACCTCAAAGTGCAGCACCGGACCCTCCGCTGATGGCCGTGAGCGACAGTCACGTGATCAGTGAGCACGGCCGCCGCGTCTTTATTAAAGGATTACCTCCGCCATCGAGCAGATGTTCCATTTTCACCCTCACTTGGAGCTAATCGGCGAGACGGGACGTGGGCGAGAGCTCCTCAACCACCAATACGTCTTTTTTTCTCAGAGAATCTCAGAATATGGAATAGCCTTCGACGACCTGACCTCATATCTCCTGCCTGAGCTTAGCTGCCTGAGCTTAGCTGAAATTCCTCTAAATGAGCTCATCTCCTCTTTCGTGTGCCCCCTGATGTTTTAACACCCCCCCCCCACAAAGGATATCCATTTACATGTCCTTTAGCTATATTTATAGCAAATCAATATCTTCTTCACGATGAGGCACCGAGACTTTCAGGAGTCTAAGCTTTTAAAAGACGCGGTGACACTTGCCCTTCTCGTCTGATTTGGTCATCGCCCTGTGTCGCATCTCCCACATGCGGCCGGAGCCAGCCTTCAAGAAACACCCCCCGGATGCCACGCCTGCGAGGCGGCGCCGGCCCATTTGAACGAACCCAACGGCCCCGGCGCTCGTCCTGCAGGTTGAGGGAGAGAACACGCGGGTGGCGCTGCATATCGTTCTTCTTCAGTCCGCACATGTGCGATACATGACCTTTTGAGGAAATTTCAATTTACTGTAAATAATGAATGTGTATATAATTGAATGCTGCACACACACACATACACAGAGTTTTTAAATAGCGTTGAAATTGCCATTACCATGACAGCCCTCGATAAGGTGCTTCATTTCTGTGCTTCCTCCACCTCTGGACGAGACACAAAGGAAGACTGAAGACAAAACCAACCTCATTTATGCGAGGGCCCCGGAACGCCGCCGCGATAGATCATGAATACATCAGTGAGAAAAGGCTCTCAACCCGAGTTTGACAGGATGAAAGAAGACGGTCTTACGAGTCCGGGGCCTGCACTTAGTGTGACAGCGCCTGTGCGTTATGAAACGCTCTCCCGAGTAGTTTCGCCGTCAATTTCCCTCTTCACTTTAAATGGGCAGTAATGATGAGCGACTGCAGAGAGCACGTGTCGCTCGCAGGCTTCAGATGAACAGGAGTGCAGTGCGGGGGGGTGGGGGGCTTCACTGAAAGTCCACGCGACCCACAGAGAGACCGGGCGAGGGTCCGGGGTCTGAGCGTTCGCAAGTGTCGCGTAGTTTGTGTCCGTCTGGTGGGGGCGATACTGCGATGCCGTTTTGGGATGTTGTCCAGAGCCCAGCTTCAGCACCAGCTCCCTCCCTCCCTCTCTCTCTCTCACACACACACACACACACACACAAAGTCCCACCCACCCACGCAGTTTCTCCGGCACGCACGCGCACAGTTCCACCCTCCTACGCGTTCTCTCTCTCTCTCAGATACACAAGACACACGTGCAGCGTCCGCACACACATGTGCGCGCCTGTTTTCACCCGCGCCGGTGGCGGCGCACAAAGCTCCAATTAGCCCGGACACCTTTTGAGGTGCTTCAGCTGCAGCCCCCCTCCCCCCCGGGCTGGACTGGGGTGGGGTGGGGGCTTCGTGGATCTGCGAGCATGTCTCTGCGCGCTCGTGTGGGCGGCGCTTGTTGTGATGGTGCGATTTAGTATGCATATGTGTGGGCAGGTGTGATTTTGTGCATGTGAACTGTGAAGGAGGAGGAGGTGGAGGAGGCTTTGCGGGCCGGGGGGGGTCAGTGTCATCTGACTCGTGACTCCCACCACCACAGAGCTGCCCCGGGGGTCTCTGTGTTATCTGATACTTGCGGTGCCAGCGTTGTGCGTCTCACGAGGGGAGCGCCCTCGTCCTCGCGTGTCTCTCATTGTGAAGACAACTTTTTGCAAAGACGCTCGGTAATTTTGATTTTGACGCTGTGCCTGCCCGTCAGGGAGCGGAGGATGGCCAGGTTTTTGTTGCGTTTCCCCTCTGATGAGACTCGAAGGTGATTGGTCACTCACACCGGCCTGCGCCTCGGCCTCGTACCCGGTCTCGACGCTCGCCCTCCCCGCGCACAAAAGCAAAGCTCTCGGCGCAGTCGCTGCTTCGAAATCCCCGCATGGCGCGCGACACCCGGGGCTTTCAAGCCTTTGTGTTCACAGAAATTATCCACATTAGGCTTTTGTGCATTCGCATCATGACCCGTGGGATGTGTTCCAGTTCTGTGCTCCTCTAAGAATAGTTTGCGCGTAAGAATACTGTATTTTATTTTTTTTTTGGAAGCGGATCTGCTGGCTGTCACGCTGGTGACGGGGAGGTATTGGGTTTTCAGAAGCCCTGCATCGAGCTGGAGTATGTCAGGAACGCCTTGGGGGGGGGGGATCAAATCGCTGGAGTCCCACGTCCTGTCAGGTATCGTGCAGGTCGCTGACTGCTCCAGGATCAGTCGCAACCGATCACTGCTGCCGTGGGTCTCTGGTGTCACGGAGTGAAGGGGTTTTCGGGCCTCCTCCTCCTCCTCCTGCCAGACTCCCTCTCTGGCCATGAAGTGGCCTCTCCTTCCGTCTTCTTGGCCTTGACCCCCCCCCACTAATTCGTATCCCTCCGCTGTGCCCACGTCTTTTCCACCACCCCTCTCCTCACCTTTACTTTCCGCCGTCCCCTCAGCATCCTTCTCCCACCCTCCACTCTGTCGCTCCCTCCTGACCTCCCTCCCTCTCTTCCGCCCACTCCCCGGCTCGGCGGCGCGGCTCCATATTGGATTATTGTGTTTGCCATTAGCCTCTGGGTTGACAGCGTAATTGCCTTCATCCACCCGGGGTCTCAGGGAGTCTGACTCCGGCGGCCCCGCATTTGCATTTGCACAGAGAAGAGCAGCTGATCCGTCCATCAAAGAGATGGAGAGATTTAATCACGATGGCTGGAGAGCCAGAATCTAGAGCTAATGCCCTTGCCATTTTTTTTTTTTTTTTTTTTTTTAGCATTGTGGACTTTATTTCCACAGCGCAGGTAGGACCGAGTTAACAAGCGGGCGAGTTAGAAACTGATAACGATCTTTCATAACAATGTTTCTTCACAGAGGCGAGAGCCGCCCGCAACCCCCGCTGGATAAGCTCAAGCATTCCTCACTGCGTCGCTCATAAGTTCACATGGCTCGCGCTCTCTGGGTATGAATATGTATGCTGCCTTCAAGCACTTGATGTTTTGGAAGTCTGCGTGCCCACATGCTGCATCTGCCACGTCCTCAGGCGGAAGCACCGCCGCTTCGCAGTCGAGTTTATTATCGGAAGAGAGCCGCCTTCGGGTCGGCTCTTGCCGATCAGAGGCTTCGGAACTTCGGACAAGTCTGTTAATGACCTTGTTTGTGTGCCCCCCCCCTCCCCCCTCCCCCCTCCTCACTCAGGGCCGTTGCACGCGAGAGAACTGCAAATACCTCCACCCGCCCGCCCACCTGAAGACCCAGCTGGAGATCAACGGGAGGAACAACCTGATCCAGCAGAAGACGGCGGCCGCCATGTTGGCTCAGCAGATGCAGTTCATGATCCCGGGCACGGCCATGCAGCCTGTGGTTAGTGTGTGACGACGTATAATTGATGTTCGAACTGTACGTGCACCCATCTGTCTGTCGTCAGACTAGGGTGAGGGTTGATCGCGCGTTTGTTGTTTGAAATGCTCCCCCCTCGAGCAGAGCGCGTAACTCCCCCCCCCGCCGCTCTCTGGGAGCTGCCCGGGCGGCCGGCGGTTCGACCGCGGTCGCCCTGGGCAGCTGCCAGGTGAGAACGTGTTGAGCTGCATCGGTGCGAGGCGAGGCGCGGCCCAAAAAGAACATGCATGCTCAGCAGAATCGTCCCGGGATATGTCGAGGTTTAAAAAAAGAAAGAGCATCTTCTTTTTTTTCCCCCCTCTCTCTCTCCATTTTTTTCCTCACAAGCCCATTCCTCTCTGCTCCCCCAGGTCTCACGCTACCCACCCCCCCATCCACTCCACCTCCATCCCTTTACATCTTCGTCATTCCACAGTTCCTTCCTGTATCTGCCGTTTTGATTAAGACTGGATAGCTAGACAGAGACATCTCCTGGGTTATTCGGGGTTGAAATAAACGTGGGTCTCTCCTCTCCGCCCGCAGCAGACGTTTCCCGTCAGCCAGGGCCTGGGCTCCAGCGCAGGCTTGAGCTACACGCCCTACCTGACCCCCATGTCCCACAGCATGAGCCTGGTGCCCACGGACATCCTGCCCAGCGCCCCCGTCATCGTCCCCGGCAGCCCGCCCGTCTCCGTGGCCGCCGGCTCGTCGTCCAGCCAGAAGCTGCTGCGCACCGACAAGCTGGAGGTGACGCGCTGAAATCTTCCCGTCTCCGTTGATTCGCGGTGCTCCTGAGTGTCGTGTGTTTACAAGGCAACCTGGCGCGTGTCCGGACTCTAACGATTAAAAAGAAAAATGTAATTACTCGTTACATAAATTGACTTCGACAAGACGCGAGTAAATAGGTTCTGAATTTACCTTGGAACACGGCCACGGAGGCAATTCAGGCTCGAAAAATCTCCCATCATGCAACTCATTGTGCCGCTCGGTCGTTTGTGGAGCCAGATCTCTGCGTTTTTGTCTGAAAGCACGAAGGTACACATGTTTTCCCAAAAATACAAGACGGGGATAATTGAGGCTTGTCACAGGAATATGTAATCAGAGTTTACAGTGGTTTAAATTGGAATTTGCACAACTAGTATTTGACTAGACGGCCACAGTTAGGCTGGGACAATTACTTCAGCTATCTCCATCTGCCCCCGGGCAAGCCACTCTGAATGTGAATAGCTCGGTGATTGTGAAGGAGTGCCTGAGGCGTTTTTTTTTTTTTTCCTTTATTTTCTTTTCTTTTTTCACCCCCCCTACATTTAAAAAGATAAACAATCATCTCTCTAAGACCTGCTGGTGATGCGTAGGTGTGCGCCTGCGTGTGCGTGCGTGCGTGTGTTTTTCTCCAGGAGAGCTATCACTTAGCAACTGAGTGAAGTTGGCTCTAATGAAACAATATCCCTCTGAGACATGCATGCATTCCCACACCGTGTGTGTGTATGTGTGTGTGTGTCAGTCCCAGAGGAGCCCCAAAGCACCCCCCCCCACACACACACACACACACACACACACACACACACACACACACACACACGCACACCCTATGACCCTGCCCAGGCCTCTGAACAGTAGTCCACTCAGCGGCTCGGGTTTGACACACATTGCAGTTTCAAGTCTAATTTAGACTCATTTATTGTGTGTTAAACAATAACCACCATTTTTTTAAAGTTTGCAGCAGGATAGAAGTGAAGCCTTTTAAAGCGCCTCCTCCCATGCAGTCGTTTTGCATTGGGTGTTTTTTTTTTTCTCTCCCGCGCCTGCCTCCTCTAATATCACGGGGCTTGCTTTTTCCACCCGATGTATGTATTATTTAACCTCCTCCGCCGCGAATAAAGAATGGGACGGAATCGTGGATTCGAGTTCAGTCACGGGAGGGTGAGGGCGTAGCGCGCCAACGGGGATTGGTAACATACCAAACGTCCGTGTGGTATTTCACAGGTCGTCTTTAATTTTGTGCCGCATGTTGCCTTTTTATTCAGGAACCCGCTGTCCTGCTTGTCGCACCAGTGTTTTAGACACGTCACATGATCAGCAGCACTCAAAATGCACATTTTTACAGAAATACCAGACTTGGTGTGAAAAGGCCTGAAGGCTTGTAACTATATATCCTGTATATATATGTAATGACAACTGTTATACACTAAAATGTGAGTTATTATTATGAAATCTAATATTTTTATTGCCTGACCTGGATTCAGCCAGTGCAGCCAACATTCTGCTTCCTGTAACCTGAAGTATTCACGGTTTGTGTGTCTCCGTGTGCGTTTCTTCGTTTCCTCTTTTTGCCTGTCGCGCATCAACGTGCATCGGCCCGCCTGCCTCTCCTGCTCCCAGGTGTGCCGCGAGTTCCAGCGGGGCAACTGCGCCCGCGGCGAGACCGACTGCCGCTTCGCTCACCCGAGCGACAGCCCCATGATCGACACCAGCGACAACACGGTCACCGTCTGCATGGACTACATCAAGAGCCGCTGCTCCCGCGAGAAGTGCAAGTACTTCCACCCCCCGGCCCACCTGCAGGCCAAGATTAAGGCCGCCCAGCACCAGGCCAACCAGACAGCTGTGGCCGCGCAAGCCGCCGCCACAGCTGCAGCCATGGTGAGAGCGCAGCACCACAGTCCACCCGCTGTACTTTATGCCTACACAGTGGCAGAGCAGGAAACGCACAAATGCATACTTGTCCTTGAAGAAGGCAAACACAACTCGCACGATTTCTGCTTGATTAGACTTACAGAGCAAGAGCTTGTGAGGTCTGACGGGACCACTTTATAGCACCTATATAAAGTGTACCTTGAGTCTTCCAGCGAGAGCTTTTTATCAGAATACCGTGGGAGGCTTTTATTGGGCATCAAATAAACAAGTTATTATTCTGGAGGTTTTACAGTTGTGGAAACGCAAGTAAACACAGAATATACAGTATTACTCACACTTAATAAAAGTCATATTAGGCCAGGGGCTCCATGTACGGGAATACATACGTACATGTTTGGGGTTATTTGTGGCTTTTGAGCAGTTTTTGTGCCAGTTAAAACACACACAGGCTCACTGAAGACGCATCTCCTGATGACAAATCACCTTGGGTTACACACCCACAGCAACATAAAATGTGGAGCACTGCTTTATTGCTGCAAAAAAGCAAGAAAGAAAAAAACAGCCTCTTGCTGGTTTATTCTAGTGAACTCTGGCGTTCAATTCACGAACAATAGTGATCCCAAAGTGAGGCCACTGTGTACAATAAACAGGGTTTAGTGAGACCTAAACGCATCACTGTAACACCACAAGAACAATCTCACTGCGGTACGCTTTTTATTTTCCAATGCCCTTGGTTCATACAGAGACAATGTGCTGCCCCCCATCCCACCCCCACACCCCTCCTGCTCTCAATGATAAGTGCAGCTCTATGCAGATCAGTGCAAATTGAATCAGGGATGGATGAGGATGTAGCATCCCGGGGCGGGGGCTCACCGTCCTCCGCCTTTAGTCGTGAAGAGTCGGGAGACGGGCGGGCAGACGGACAGAAGGGTTCGGCGGCGCGTCTCGCCCGTGCCCCGCCCTGCTCCAGGCTCCGAGCGGCTCCTCTCGAAACCGCCCCGCGCTCGCGCACTTTGCCGCGGCTGACTCGTTTTCCCCACCATGGCATGGGCATGCTTGACGCGCTGCACGCACCCCTCTCATTGGCTGGCTCCATCGCCGCTTGCTCTCCCTGTCCTTCGCAGTGTGGACGATAGGGCGACCGCGAGCGCAGGTCAGTCTCGTTTGTGCAGGGATAAAAGAGAGCCCGAGGACCCCCCACACACACACACACACACACACACACACACACACAAAGGCAATATAAGCTGATGTTTACCTGTCAGCACCTTAGCTCAACAACTTGTCCATCAACTGCACGTGGTCAAAGAAGATTTACTTTTATGTTGCTAGTGTGTTGTCCTCATACTCCTTTGTTGCTCATACGCCCCACTTTATCAAGTTTATGACCCAATTCCCAAATTACCATCAGCAGTTACACGCAGCGCTGGAGGTGAGGAGGGTTAACCCTCGGACAATGAGTTGTTAAGTCAGCACCTTTAATCCAATTTTCTTTTAGCGCTTAGCCTTAAGCTGAAGCACTTTTACTGAAGCAGAGACCAATAAACTCCGTATTGCTGCACTGCCGCAAATAGGTAATATCATTATCCATAATTCACCTTTTTTTATGGAAAGCTGAACAGGCTTAAGCGTACTGTAGACGAGGTTACACATTAACTGATCCCGTGAACGGATCCCGCTCCTGAGATTCTGTTTGTCTTCCTGTGCCACATCTGTGTGTCGCTTGCCGCGCTGTGACCTTCCTTCCTCATCGCAAGGCGAACGCAGCCATCTTTTGCTTCTCACCTCAAGCGGCCCATCTTCCATTCCAACTAACCACCGTGTACAAGTCTGTTAACACCGACGCGCTGTCGCTCGTCAAACAGGACACGTGCTGTTCTTTCCTGCGCTGTTTCAAAACCCACATACGCGAAGCAAGAGGCTTGTGCATGGACCCCTGTCAGTGCTGTGCTCGCCACATCAGTGTCATCACCTTTTTTTTTTTTTTTTTTTTTTAAATCACCAAAACTTCAAACTACCACGACCTCATTAGGTTGGCTTCAAACTAATATATATTACATTTTTTAATAAGAACATTTTGAATGATATTTAACTGCTTCCACATTTTAAGACATATTTATTTATTTTTTAGGGGTATTTCGGAGAATAAACAGAGCTCCACATTCTGCGACCGGACGTTAGCGGCGCCTCACATTGTGTCACCTCCCCGAGCTCATCCGTCACACTAGTTGCTCCCACGCGATGTAGATTTCGCCGCAGGGTTTATTTTTAAAAAATAAAATTATTTAAGTTATGTGAGTAGCCCCCACGACAGAGAAGGACTGTAAAACACCTCTTGCTGGGAATAGAGTCCGTAGTTTAAAATGGGATCGGGTCCAGATCACGCTGCCAGCAGCGGGGACCCAGGTCAGTCATTTCCAGGGGCTCCGGACGTTCCTGGGGCCCAAAAGCACCTCACACCCTCAGACACCCAGGAGCACTGTGACTGTTGTTGTGTGCAGGTCTGTAGTGTCTCCACTTGCAGAGAAACTCTGTTCAGATCTCACACCAAGTGTCAGCCCAGGATTTAGTCTGAATCATTTGTGTTTACCGTACTGCATTTTGTTGTTGCGTAGCAGAGGTTGATTTCCTTGTTCACAGATAGTTGACGTGACTACTAAATGCTTTCCCAGTAGTTTTGAAGTACATCATAGAATCTTGCTTTTTTTAACCAAAGGTTAATGTAGATGCTTTTTTGTTGCTTTTGTACTAATTCAAAAAAAGTAGCAAAATGTTTCTTTAAAGTAAACAAAACAATTTTTTGTTTATGTGCATGCCTATTGTTTTGTATGTGGTATACTTGCATTCAGATTATTTTTGTTTTTGTTTTTTTTCCTTCTCACCTATCCACAATGCAATGCTGTCCCCCATGACGCACCTCTGCTTGCTGTTACCTGTATGTTAATACGCTTGAATCCCATTGGCCCACTGCCATCATGTGCTCGCTGCCTGCTAATTAAAGACTCAGTCGACTGCCAAAGCAATGAAGCGACCCCTCGAGGCAACTGTAGACCTGGTACTTTGACCTTTCACCTTTTGCTTTGCATGTAGCTTCTTTAATTGTACTGTAGCCACTCACAAAATTTAAGTTGGCTCTTTTGTTTTTGGTGAAACCCTGTAAAACTCTTTTAAAGTATAAATATTTATGATCTGCCAGTGGCATTTCTAGATTTGACTATACATTTATGAAATGAAGAACTACAGAGTAATGCTAAGATAATTCCAGTTATCAGTGTTTTCTTTAGTGTCTTGCTACGGTGTAGTTTCTCATTGTCCTTGTGATAGTTACACCATTTGTGCTGTGCATAGACAAATAACAGATTTAGAAGATGTTGACTTGCGGAAGTATCCATTTCCAATCTGCTGTGCTTTTGTCGTGTGCGTGTGTGTGTGTGTTTTCGGTGGCCAGGCGTTCCCCCACGGCGTCCTCCAGCCCCTACCAAAGAGACCAGCACTTGAGAAGAGCAACGGAGCGAGCTCCCTGTTCAACCCCAGTGTTTTTGCACTACCAGCAGGCGCTGGCCAACGCACAGCTCCAGCAGCCCGCGTTCTTTCCCACAGGTAAGAGCCGCCCGGCAGACGGAGGCGCTCGTAGGTCCGCTCAGCTAAACCCTCTCATCTCTGGTCATCAGTTACATCTGCGCGGTTTTATATTTTCTCTTGAAAGGGATTACTTTGAGCGCCGCCATGTTGGTGTGTGTGTGTGTTTTGGCAGATGATTGCTGCCGGGTGGAGGGGCAGCGCAGGCTTTGATGGCAGCAATGAACGATATGATATACAGAACTATCTCCTGGATGCGATTCACCTGTCAGTCGGACACCCCGGCGCAGGAAAGCGCAAAACGAGCCCACTTGTTTCCAACCCAAAGCCTCCGTAACTTTGTTCAGGCTCCAGTTTGAGGGAAGAATAAAAGCAAGAGCGACTTAAAGCCTTTAAACAGAAGAAAAGGTTCATACTTTTCATCAGCCAGTTCCCTGTGTATTTAATCCATCTTGACTCACATAGATATTGGGGAGAATTAATTCAACTCCGCTCCTATTCCTCTTCAGTTCTCCACCCCCCCACACACACGTTAAAAAAAAAAAGCCCTCAGGTCACCTGCTAAACGAGTTAACTGCAGCTCATACGCTCACCCTGTAGCCACAGTCACTCATGAGTCATGAGGAAGAGGCTCCTTCTTTCTATCCACTCTTTGTTTCTCTGTGGTGTGCGATTGTCTGAACCCCCCCCCCCACCAGCACCAGCACCAGCTCCATGTGTTCAGAAAGTCCCCCATACTAATCTGCTACATTTCAGATGGCTGGGGTTTCTCAGTAATATCGGAGAAACAAGCAGTGTGGAGCTCACTGTAATCAATTTGGGATATTGCTGACGCGGTAAAACCCCTTCCTGCCCCCGTTTGCTGCGCGCACACGCTGACCCCGCATGACGCTGCCGTGTCGCCTCTTCACTCGCCTCTCTGCGTCTGTCTGTTTGATCCCTGTGCCTCAGTCGTTACAGTAATTTGGCCTAAAGACATAAATACAGTATTCCTATATCATAGCAAGTGATGGTGATGTGACTCCATCATTTCCTCCCTTCCCTGGACCTGGCCACAGTTTTATACATATATATAAATATAGCTGCTGCTGTATATAAGCAGTGTTTTCTCACTAACACTGTAACTAGCCCTATGCTCGCTGCCGTGCACTGCATTCACGACCGGCTGACAGCACCATTGTAACAGTAGCATCTGCACTATTTTTTTTTTTGTCCTGTATAACCTTGTTGTTCTCCTCCCTCTCAATTAACCCATTTATTTCCTCCACTCTCTCTCTCCCCCCCCCCCTCTCTGTCTCCCTCCCTCCCTCTCTGTCTCTGTCTCTCTCTCTCTGCATGAACACAACAGGGTCAGTCTTGTGCATGACTCCTGCTAGCAGTCTTGGTAGGTCCCGACCTTCCCTTTTGCTCTCTCACGCGCACTGTTTGATGTAGGTGGGAGTGTGTTTGTGTTGGGGGGGTGAGAGGGCGATATCTGCAGCCCTTACAGGTGAGACAAAAGATAATTTCTTCGCTGCGCCTTCTCCTGTGCCGGCGGTGCAACCTTTTTTTTATTATTAAAAACGGCTTTTAGAAATTCTCATTAAACCGTACGTTTCTTTAGGCTGATATGATGCGAAACGCACTTTTCACGTCCATTTTGTATCACCTGAAAGAGCTGTGACTCTCAGTCCTCGCTTCCCCACTGACTTTCTCACTATTGACTGTTTGTTTCGTGATTAAAGTGTCAGCGTGGATAGAATCAAAAGTACTGCGGACTGATGTGTTTGTTCTGAAGCTGTAGGATAGCAACTGTCTGTTTGCTGTGCTGTGTTGATCAGGAAATTTAAATCAGTTTCCCAGAGAAATTACGCATAACCTCGAGCGCTTGTCCCTGCAAAAAAACAAAACTAAATAAAACAGGGGGATGGGAATTGCAAAGGAGTCCCAGTCGGCCAAACAGCAGGTCCTGCATCTGTGAAATGAAGACTGAGCATGATGATTTTCAGCACAGTATTACCACAATCCATCAGAGTTTAAGTAGCCGCCTGGGTTTTTGGCATCTTCCGGCTCTTTCCAGCCCACATGGATTTAAAAAAAAAAAAGAAAAATAAATAAAAATTCCCATCCCTGCTGCCAAAAATGTCACTGATACATTGTGATTGGTGGCTTGTGTCCCTTAACTTCTCTGGGAAAAACAGCAAACTGATTTTCCATACAAATTTCCTTACTTGTGATTGTAATCAGCTTCTCTCCTCTTGTTTTTTTTTTTTTTTCTTCTTTTTTTTCTCCCATGCTCTCCTTTTTCTTTTCTTTCTGTCTGTCTTTCTTTCTTTCTGTCCTCCTTGCTTTGCATTGTGAATGGTTGCATGCCATCTGCCGGTGTAACCCTAACGATGGCTTGCTGGCTCTCCGTAACATCCGCCAACACCACCACCACCACCACCATCATCATCAACACCACCACCACCAAACACCCCCCCTCTCTCTCACACACACACACACACACACACACACACCACAACTATTACCATGGTTACCATAATGCTCCACCTACCTGTCCATTGCTACCACCTCCTTCCCTCTCCCCTCCTTCCTCCTCCCCCTCTTCCCCACCCACTTCCCCTTCCCCACCCTCAAAAACAAAGTCCCAATGATGTACAGTGCTACGCCTGCTACTGTCTCTGCAGCAACAACTCCTGCCACAAGTGTCCCCTACGCAGCAACAGCACCAGCCAATCAGGTTTGCTCCTTTTAAAGCTTTCTTTCATCAGTCCCCGGAGCTCTGAATAAGTGCTGCCGTCTCATAGCGAGCGGCAATAACCTGCAGCTGAGCCGGAGCCCACGCCCAGCCCCTCCCCATCCACGCGTGCAACCGGGGCGAGCTCACACTGGCACGAAAACGCCTCTGAGCGGGTGATGCCCGGAGAATTTAAAGCAGAGGGGGCTACCTGAGCGAGCCGGGGGCCAGCGCAGTGCACCGCGCTTCTTTCAGCACGGCCCCATTAGGCGCTGCCAGCAGGCACTTCTTCAGAGCTCCCACATTTGCAAAGTAGTAGTTGTGTTGTGTTGCACTACTTCCTGGTTTTGTTTTGCATGTTCTGTTCTGTTTTTAGTTACATTTTTTTTCCACCTCTCTCGTTGTCGTCGAGTTAAGCCTCTCCATCTGCGGTAGGGGCATCATCTGTACTGCTTGTGTGCTACGCAAACACACACATCCGAGCAAATGCATACAGACAGTTTCTCCAGCACTTCTCAGCTGATGCGTAACAGCCGTCCATGTTGGATCTTTTCCTGTTTTTCGCCTCCCGCCCCATCCCAGTTTTTCACCTTCTCGCTTTTCCCCAGTTGTAGGATAAAAGGGAGAATAAATGCGAGTTACGAGCCGGGCTTGTCAGCGGGAGACAGACGCAGGGAGAATGATCACAGTAGTTGTCTAAAAAATGGCCTCTGATCGGCAGCTCTCTTGTTGCCGCGTGTCAGCGGGAGCCAGGGAAGCGGTGCCAGGTTTGAATGCCAGAGTGACGCACATGTGCCCTATTTGAAACCTGGAAATTTCTGCACAATGCTGGCGCTCTGGCCTCACACAGCTGGCAATCATTTACTGGCCGTCCTGTGCCAAAGGTGCCTTGGGGACAAACAGGCTAAAGGTAGAAAGGTAACGGGCAAGTGGGCCTGTCATTTTCAGCAAGTGCAAAATCCGTCATCAACAGGGCGTCGTTCAGGACACGGTTCGCCTCTCCAACTTTCCATCTCTTTCTTCTCGCTGCTCTTCATTTACTCTGTGCTCTTACTGCCCCAGTCACCAGAGCAAATACGTTAACACAAACTCAAGTTCGAGACGGACTACCGGTTCTTTTTAAATTAAGCAATTTCAGAAAATCAAAGTTTCTCAGAAGAGAACAGTTCATATATCCCATCTGGAATGAACAAAATGAGAATGAAGTGTAAAAAATAAAAAATCATCTTCATTGTAAAATAAAAAAGAGAGGTAATCATTTCTCTGATATCCCTTTTCCATCATTAACCATCGATCTGGCCCCAGTACCTTGTGCTTTATTGCCCCTCATAGACCAGCAGTGTGTGCACTTCCTGTGAGTCACCGTCTCTTCCTGTAATTGGCATGCAGCAGCAGTAGCAGCAGGAAGGAGAGCAGCTCTTTAAAGATGCATGTGGGACAAGGAGCCGGAGAAACACTGACGTCAGCCCCCGCTGTCTGTCTCCAGTCTGCCCCCACCACCACCCCAACCGCTCCCCGCCCTGCTCTCCAGCTAGGACACAGTTAACACTTCTAATCACCCGCTGCGCTGCGTACAGTGCACGCCTCGGTCATCGCCATCATATGTTTTTTCTTTTTTTTAAAATTCAGAACAGGCGTCTCTTTATTATTTAATACCACATGCTGCTGCTGGCGTCACTGTTTTAGCTGAAAAACAAATCTATCAAACTTTGAGCTGCGAATCCTGACTTTGCATTCGTGATAGCTTGTCAGTATATTACATGTTTGGCCAAAACAAGGAACGACAGAACTGGAGAATTATCATTTCATCGTGATAAATAATAATGCATCTTTGTTGCATCTTGAGCCAAAAGCATTAAACCTCAGATAAAGAGAGAGAAATATTGAATGCTTCACACGCGGGACGGGATAGTCCAGACATGTTGATAGGTTCAGAGTCTGGTCAACTCATGACCCCTCTGAACTGTCATTGTGACACAACGAGCAGCGACCAATCACATCTTCCCGTGCGCCCCGGCAGCCTGCTAACGTCACCGCCTTTCCGGGCGATTGTAATGTTGAAGCGCCATCTGCTGGCTGAACGTGGTATTACATTAGGCTGCTGAAGCGACGTGAAAGTTAAACCGAGATAGAGATTCAGAGTTCGGTGGAGCAGTGGTCTCATCACAGTTGATGAAAATTGAGAGCCAGTGCAATAACAATGATAATTTAATATTAATTTGTTAAACAAAAATCAAACCTCCACCGCACACAATTACATTTATCATCTTCTGTCATCTGACAGTGAGGAGTGGCTGAAACATGCTGCACCAAATCCTGGACCCGCAGACAATTCTTGGCCTTTGTTTTCGCCCACCTGTGGTACCAGACGGGTGGGGTTGTACCGTCCTGTCTGGCTGATCCCACCCGCCTGGCGCCCGGTAACATTTCTGCTCCTCTTCCTCCCGTTTCCACGCTGCACTCTGGAGCGGGCTGTCCTCTCTCAGCCCCGTGCACATCACACGCTCTCCACCTGCGGTGACCTTCAGTGATGTGCGATGCGACTGGTGGCTTCTTCCTTTGCCGGCTGTCTGTTGCCCGTTAACAAGCGCCATGCGGCTTTGTTCTGTGTTGGCTTGCTGCCAGCGGCAACCACATGACGGCAGCCTGCAGCTCTTCGAACTCTCTTCCCCGCTCTCTCTCTCTCTCTCTCTCTCTCCCGCTCTCTTTGTTGTGTGGTGGATTAGTCTTTATCTCCAGGAGAAAACACACAGAGGTGACCAGACCTGGGTCAAATGCTATTTGCAAAGAATTGGAACATTTTGCTCTTATCTGCCTGAAACACCAGGTGGCAGTTGGCTTTACCACAACACAAACAACAACTAAGGGCTGTTCATTGACAAGCATTTATCTGTGATTGTCTCAACTTTCTGGGACATGGTTGTCCTACTAAGCTCCTCCAAAGGCCTCAAGGATTCAGTATGCTGAACTAGGCTGTATAATGTGTTTTCTGACCCTGGCTATAAGTGTTTACATCTCTGACAAGTGGCCTCAAATAGCCTTCTCCTGGGTCTAGCTGTTGCTTGCTCCAAAAGGAATCAAGGTGAGGCAGACAGGATCTTCTTCAGGACTTTCTTCCTTCTTCCTCACTCCCTCCCATGGACACATCGAACCAATGAGTGAAGAACGAACGTTTCCACGTCCGAAAAAAAAGACAAATATGATTTGATCCAGATCTTAGAGAGGCACCAAAGCATATTCCTATGTTTTTTAATGAATCAGAACCAGTTCACCATCACACTGTGTGAACACGGTGTCTTACTTTGCATCATACATGTGAGCAAATAAAGCGTCTCACATACAGGTGAACTAAATTGTGTTTTTCTCCACCGTTCCTTTTCCTCTCTTCATCTCGCTGTCTCTCTCCTCCAGATCATCCTGAAGTAAACGCCAGGAAGGGAACGGAGTGTCACGAAGCTGCACTAGGAAACCCAAAACAGCCCCTGTGTAAATACTACCTGTCCTCTCCCATAGAGGTCCAGCAACCTGCATGCTAAGAGTGTAACACTTCAAAATTTAACCGTAAGAACTGCAGTGCCGGTGTAACACACAGAAAAAAAAGATATATACTGTATGTATTGCTAGAAAAAAAAACTATTAACACGAAAAAAAATCAAAAATATTCTTATGTGTAGTACTACATACATAGCAGACACACTATAGAGGTCATTTTAACAACCGTTCTCCCAAAGTACCGTGGATCCCCCTCTCTTTCATATTTATTGGACAAACCTCTGCACAATATTCATCCCTTTGGTTGGTAACAGACGAAAGATGCTTGATTTGCACTATGTGAGAACTACAGTGCTTAATGTGGAAGTGGGGGAAGCAGGAAGAGCCACAGAAAACCCGTGCACAACCACACCGACGCACTCAGCGCTTTCGAGAGGGTTTTATCGCCTCCCGGTCTTTGCTTTTTCTCTACAAAGTTGAATGTCCTTGGGGCCCCGACAGGCTCATGTTTTCTTAATGTGACTGTCCCAGCGTGGGCACCCCGCGTCACCCCGCGTCACCCTCGTCCGCCCCAGATGCTGTTAAGATGCCATGATGAAGCTTATCCTCCCCTCCCGCCTGCCAACCTGTCAACGTCTCCAGGAAGAGAATTAAAAAAAAAAAAAAAAAAGAACATCTTGCCAAAGTAAGCGGCATGGAAGAGTTCAGTGGAATCCACCTGCCAGGAAGAGGAGCCACATTTTTGACACCCAGACAAAATTCTTTTCTTTTTGTCTTGCCATTGCGAAAGCCGGCGGGATCGATTGTGCACGTGATTTCTGCATGCAGTCAGGATGGGGGGGCGGGCGGGGGCAGTGCCCAGCGTCGACAGAAGATCGTCGTGGCCATTACCGAAAAAGCCTGAAGGCTCGGGTCTGTGCCATGAGGGTTCGTTCCGGACATACCAAGCCTTGTGTGTGTGTTTGTGTGTGTGCATGTGCGCTCGTGTCTGGAGACTGATGGTCTGCCGGCAGACTGGGACTTGAAGCGAGGTCTAGCGGATGATGACAACACCAGGCCTGGTAGGAGAGTTTTTTTTTTCTTTTTCTTCTTCTTCTTCTTTCTTTGAACAGTGGGGTGATGGATTTAAGTGCTAAAACTAAACAAAAAAACAAACAAACGGTGCATTTGACGACGCTCGTCAAGCAAAAAGATAACTTGAACTTCGTCCGGAGGGCTATCTGTGACCGTCGGTTGTCCTGTCCAACCCTACTATCACCGATAATCCTGTTCCATTTTAGAAAACTGTAGAAGTGCCTAAAAAGAAATGCTCATCAACAACACGTACATCCAGAGTGTATCACTAAAAGTCACAGACACAACACACTGGCTGGTCACAACATGGACCTTTTCGGGAAAGACATCACATTTTAATCGTCGCTGGGGAAACTTTTTTTCCTCTCCCAGTGGCCGCTCATTAACATCACAAGTGACTTTATCGAGACAAAAAGAAGTTAAAAGAATCGACAAATCAAAAAATAGCTTTGTAGAATGTTTGGTGACTTTCATGGTGTAACATTGTTTCTTACCATGGTTTTGAGTAGTTTACATGAGGAACGTGAGTGAGAAAAAAGTGTATTGTAAACTGTGTAATGTATGTAAAGTGTCTCTTATTTTGAGAGTTTATATTCATAGTTCTAGAAATGTATTCAAAGTTATTTAAAATTTGTGTTGTGTCTACTATCAAGGTATGTTTGACCCCCCCCCCTTCAAAAAACAGCCCCCTCCATCTCCCAGAACAATCATTTGATTTATTTTTTTTGTCAAGGTTATAAAAAGGTCATTTTATTAATTTTCGATCAACCCTCTTTAGTTTTTACATTCTCCAAGCGTGTTTTAACACAACACTAAATCTTATTTCCCTTTTTTTTAAAGTCCTGATGTAATTTCATGGTGCTTGATTAACATTGACAATCCACAATTACACCTTTTGGAACAGGAGTGCTTCACTCTGGTTTCACACTTTAGTTTCATTCACTTTGATTGTCTTCACACGCGTTATGACTTGTATGTAATATTTGTGGACGGTGGTAAAAGTTTTATTTTGTTGTAATTTATCTTACGTTACTCTTGGTCAAATTTTAGTCAAAAAAAGGACATTGTTGTAAACTATTCTATTTTGAATTGAATGTAATTTATTGAGCTGTGCTACGTTCTGCACGGTTGGTCATTTCAAGGTCTAACCTGTCGGGTCAGCGAATGAGAAGTCACACACACGTCTGAGGGGCGGGGCTTTTAAAAGTCGACCCGCCAGCAGAAAAGCTACTGGATCCTCTTTGCCTTCTCATCAATTTGAAAAAAAGAGATCACGGTGTCGCAGTAATGAGCATAGTTATAGAGTTGCTTGTGTTGTTGGGGGAAAAAATGTTTATTGTATAGATGACATTTTACCAAAAAAAGAGAAGAAAATTTCAAAAAAGATGTACTTTTCACTCTAGTATAATAGTATTTCATAACAATATTAAGTTGTTGCTGTGGCAACCAAATGTTGCAATTACTAAAGTTCGGTATTTTTGTAAATGACATTGTTCAGTTGATTTTTGTTTCTTTTTGCTAGAACACTGTAAGGTAGATTGTAAAGAAGATACGAACATTTCTTATTCTTCAATGAGATTATGACAATGACCTAATATTTTCATTAGCAAATAACAGCCTCTATAGTGCTGTGACTGTAACACACATAGATTTAAAGTCATCAATGTTACATAGATTATATATATAAATATATATATAAGAACTAAATAATCTATAAATTAATAAGTGCAGATGTACAGCTCTACCCCTGACAAATGACCTTTATGTTCCACACTGAGACATTTTAAGGATTGCACTTTTCGTATTGTTTAAAGATGTGATCTGTTTTGTTTTCACTTCCTGCTCGCACAGTTAATCTGTTGATCAATCAAAAGCAGATACTACCGGTGAATAACTTTAAATACAACACGTTGCATGGGCTAATGATATTTTCTTTTCTTACTAAATGATAACTTTACTGAATGTTTCTAGTGGGGGAAAAAAAAGAAAAAAAATGTCTGTACACAAAATGTTCCCACGATGCCCCTGTGTATGGGATCCTCTTGAGATGTAATGTTTTTTTGAAACGTGTCAGCGATGATTGACTGATGGTAAAATGGAAAATGTAAGCACTTTCTGAGCAGTTGGTCAACTGAGCAGACTCAGCTTATCCAAACACTTTGCCTTATCTTGAGTCCATCGTGCTTAAGGTTTTATGTTTTTAAAAAGCTCTTATGAAAATGATGATTGAAGAAACCCCTCTTCTGTTTCATTTCAAGTATATATATCTTTATATCTGGATTAATTTGTTTTTAAGGTTTTTAATGTGCACATCACAAGGCCAAAAGGGGGTGACTGCAACAGAGTGAACAGCCACTGATCTTTATTTGTGCTCTCCCAAATCTGTCGCGAGATCTCCGTGCGGAGATTCGCAGCTTCAGCCAACAGAGGGCGCTACAGCGAAGCACTGCGGGTTTTGACTTCCTGTGCCATCGTTGTTGCAGTGCACCCCACCAGCAGAAATAAACTAAACAAAACGACAAATTGACAAGACCCCCTCATCGGACTTATAATTTCCATGTAATCATTTTTCAATGTATTCTTTTTGCATATATTTTGTGCTGTTTTACGTTTCTATAGTCAAATGTTTCTTTGGTTCCAGCGAGATAGTGTAAAATCTATTAAAAGACAGAAATAAAGAAAATCAAATGGATTGTTTTTGGTCTGGACCTTTTGTGTATGTCCCGTATTGGATTTGTTTGTGTAGTGTTTTACATATTTTTGATGAAAACATGCAGGTCACGTGGAGCCCATGTCTTTATGGGTCAGAGCTGTTTTGGTGGCACAAGGATCATCTGCACAATATCAGGTAAGTAGTTTTATTATGGTGGCTGATCGGTGTCCGTATGGTAAGATTAAAGTAGGTCTGAGCTTTCCAGAATTAAGTTTTTTTGCCACAGATGATAAACAAGATGACAGGACTGAAGACGTTTTCCATTATTTATTTCCTATGTCATTTCCTGTTACTGCACTGAAGCATTTTATGAAGTAAAGTTAAAAAAAAGCCAACACATATGTATGAGGGGTCCTTGTTTCCACCCTTAAAAATGCTATATGACGTGAATGAAAACAGAGTTTGCGACCAACAGCGCAGACAGGTCAAGAGCTGTGTGTCCAAATGAAAGGGGAGCAGCCGGTCACACGTCTCAGCGGTGAGACACCACATCGCCTTGCAGGTGTGCAGATGTTGTGCAGACTCGTCTGGAACAACTCCCATCTTTAAATGGGTGCTCATCCCAGTTTCCACGGCAACTGTGCAGACTGCCCCCCCCAAAAAAAAATGACACCATCAGTTGTCTTATTATATGCCCCAAAACAACACGAGAGTGACAAAGACCTCGGTGCAAAGGAAGAAATTGTGAGAGAACCCTATTAGAAAAGAAAATGCTTTTATGCTCAGCTCGAAATTTCTATTTTCTTTTTATTTCCTCCACGAGAGCGATTTTTTTCCTTCTCTTTGTCACGAGCATGCTTACTCTCTTATCCGCTGCGTGGCACTAATCACCTCCCATACCTTCCAGGAAATAGCAACATCCAGTGGATGCACCACTTCCAGAGGCGTGGATTCCCAGCACTGTTGTCTTCTTCGGGACAAACAGCCTCTTCGCCTTTAAGTCTGCTGCTTTGCACGGAGATGTAGTGCTGCTGGCCTTCTGTTTTTGTCGGTACATAAGAAGATGTGCCGTCTAGTTGTTTCTAATAATAGCCTATCTTATTTTTACCACACTGACGCCTTATTGCATTATGGATGCCTCTGGAATGGTGTCCCTTCGAGATAGCGTGGGAATATTTCAGTAGAGGCTGCGGCCGCGGCATCTCAGGGCTAAATGCTCCAGCATCCTCTCGCCCGCTTATAACTGCAAGAGCATCTCGTTTACCGGAGGCTGCCTGTAGTCTGAGTCCCGGCTCCTGTGCGTTTTGGGGATGCGTTTGTTTTATCCGCTGCTGAAGACTTTATTCCCTGCATGCCGGATTTAACTCCCCGGGAGCGCTATGCGGGAGTATAAGGTGGTGGTGCTGGGCAGCGGCGGGGTGGGGAAGTCCGCGCTCACGGTCCAGTTCGTCACCGGCACGTTCATAGAGAAGTACGACCCGACCATTGAAGATTTCTACAGGAAGGAGATTGAGGTGGACTCCTCGCCGTCGGTGCTGGAGATCCTCGACACGGCCGGCACCGAGCAGTTCGCCTCCATGAGGGACCTCTACATCAGGAACGGCCAAGGCTTCATCCTGGTATACAGTCTGGTCAATCAGCAAAGTTTTCAGGACATCAAGCCCATGAGAGACCAGATCATCAGGGTCAAAAGGTGAGATACCATCCTCTTGATTGTGTAAACCATCATTGTGGTCCTGATATTCTCTGATACAATAGAAAAGAGGTGACTGAATATGTTTTTGAGCTCCTAAATAAGGGGGGATACTCCAGCAGTTGGTTGTGAAGGTGGGAGGGAAAGTTATAATCATAATAATGATTCCTTATCATTCCCTAATTCATTTATTGTGAAAATGAGGTGTATCCCTTGAACCTTTCAAGGGGCCCTTAAAGGCGATGAACTCCCTCGTGGAAAAAAAACCCCAAAACTTTGTTTTTTAACACAGGAATTATCTCAGACTCACATCCTCTGGTCCCCCTTCCTCTCCCTCCTCTCCCTCGCATCGTGAGAAGCTGCAGCCAGCCCATATGCTCCTCATAAGAGCCCAGCTGCGGCTCACCTGTCATATATCAACCCCGCTGAACTCCGAATGGGTTTGATATTCTCCGTCTCCCACACATGACTAACTCTGGGATGGCTTTGATCAGTTCAGTCCATTACTCAACAAATCCACTGAGCTCATCGTGGCTGGAAGAGAGAGTGTGGAAGAAAAACTGTGATCTTTCCTTCGGGCAGTGACATATTGTTTTGTTGTTTTCCTTGGCTCTGAGCCTTCTTTAATTTGTTTGATGTCACTGACTGAGTGTAAGGCCATGACCACAGGCTACAAGTTTAGAATCCTTTAGTTATAATATTATGAGCGCTTGAATGGATGTCATCTGATATGGTGAAGCCACATGACTGAAAAAGGCAGTGTTGAGGTACACGCCCATGATTTGAGCTGCAGTTTGATTCCAGTTTCCCTTAATGGCAGTAAAAAATCAAAACTGTGGGTTTTGCTGGACAGTTAGCCACTTGATCATTAATATTTGTCCATTTGGGTTCTGCAATAGGAGGTCTACTTATTTGACCCAAACCTCACAAGGCCAAAAAATACTTGAAATCCAATGTGTTTTCTGTTCCTGGAGTCGAAAACATTTGAAGGATAATTAAATTTTAGCACCTTGGACAAACTGAGAGCAGAACATTGAACCAGTCAGTCTTTTCCCAGTCGCTGTGTTTCTCCTTTCAGGCTTCACTCGTGTGCCATTTGCCACCTTTCAGCAGTCACCTGCAAAAGAAAACTGCTTATTGTGTTCTAATAATTTATAATTTAATCTGTAGGGTTGGTGCAGTGCTTTTCAGCTCCATCTCCTGGAGTGATGCGAATGCTCCCGTGGCTCAGACGTCACAGGCCGAGCAGGAAGTGGCGGGAGGGCGTCACAGCTGACGAGGCACGGCAGGGACGAGTGCGGGGGGGCTCCTTTGTAATGAATAATATAATGTCAGTTAAAACTGTGCTCTGCTGCTTGGAGCCAGCCGCCACCCAAAGCAGCTGCCTCCACTGCACCAGCCACCGCTGTCCTCAAGTGTGTATCTATAAATAATTCAGACTTTTATTTCACACTGCTCTGCTTGTGATGTAGGGATTGTTATTGTATCTGCAAACCTGCAAACTAATTTCTTTTAGGCCTTTTAACCGACAGTTTTCAGCACAATTTTACACCGATACAAACCATCTCCTTCTCGCCTCGCTCGTACGGTTCATCGTCACACATTGTTTCAATATTCACCACATCACGCACACACACCCATTACTTTATTTAAGGATGGCAAGAATGTGCTCAGTTGGTCTGTGCTGGGAGCCCATCCTTTATAAAACAAGCAACACAATCAACTCCTGGTCTCCATTAGCTGTCTCCAGGAGATCAGCCTCCCTCCTCCCAAACTTCTTGCTGATCCAGCAGCAGCAACAAGAACCACAAAGAGATATAGCATGTGCCCGCTCACCAGCTTAATGGGATTGGGTTGTGTTGGAAGCCAAGAAGACATCAGGCCTCCATTAGGGAGCCTTATAAACCAGATTGCTTATGCAGGGCTCTTCGTGGGGGAAGCATGGGAAACAAGTGGGATCCTATATGTTACTGTGCTGTGTGTGGTGCAGGTGGCATGAAGCCATGGACTCTTGCTGAGATTGGCTATTCGTGCTGTGCAAAAGTCCACGCATCAGCTTCATTGTGATGGATATGGAGCTGGAAACCTGCTGGAAGCGAGGGGAAACAGCTGCCTGCTCGCACCGATAGAAGTCGCCATTTTAACATACGATTTCTACCGTGTTCAAGATGTACAAAAACAGAAAGGTAAATCTGACAAATTATCATTTTACACAGGGTCATGTGCGAGACTATACAGACCAGCTGTATAAACCCCATGCCAGTTGCTATCAGTGAGGACAACATGTGGCTGCAGCCCAATTCTCTCTTGCATGTAAATCTTTATCGTTGTGTTTTGGGCGCAGGAGCAGGAGGAAGCAGGATCAAAGCGCTCGAGCTGCGTTTTCACGCTGCACTGATGCTGTGTCTAATAGCAGGAGGTGAGCATCATGCACCGCTGAGTGGGAATAGGGTGGGAGAGACCAAGACCACATATCCCAGGGGGCGCTTTGGTGCAGGTACAAAGCAACTTCCTGACCTCAGGCTTTTAGTGTTTGCCATCAGGAAAGAGCGAGTTGTTAAAGCCGCCTGCTCGGTTTGGAAATGTGAGATAAGAAGAACCTGGGGTAAAGTGCTCTTTGTTGGTGTGTAAAGTGCTTGGACTTAACATATTTACTGCACTATGCTTAAGTGTTTTCACCATAGCCCTGTCAGTCGGCAGAGATCAGAACAAAGCCTTTTTTTAAAAAGAAAAATTCCTTATAATCATCTCACAAAACTTTCAGTTTTGTTTTGTGGGAGAAACATAAATTTGCATTGATCTGTATCTGGGATTTCCCACATTTAAGATGATTATCACTTTTTAGACTCCAGATCCCGAGGGAACGTTTACAGTGTGACAACATCAGTTAGAAATGCATTTTGGTATAACAGGAAGTTGACAGTGGTTCACAGGGGACTGAAGTGGTTTTATTTTTTGGACATCAGTTTACATTGTCGTCTCTGTAGCCTGATTCCAGACTTATGAGTTACTACTCTTGTCTCTTAGTCTGGCTGGAAAAACAACCGGACCTGTGAAAGCTTTTTAAATGTTTTATAAGTCATGAACTGCACTTTTTAGGTGAGAAACAGTGACAGCAGCTGTAGTACTTTTCAGTGTAAGTCGTACTGTTCCTACTAAGCACTGCAGCTTCTGTGTCAAATGAAAATGACGTTAGTTGGATGGATACTCACTACTGACTGGTGAGGGCAAAAGAAAACAAAATAACCTCCCTGTGAAAGGGATTCTTTTCATCAACACAATGTCAGCCCAAATACAATTCTCATCCTCTGTTCCCGCCACAAGTGATATTGCAGTGAACCTCCGCTTCCAGCCGTAAATGACACACTAGAGAAGAGAACTTGGACCACTGATAACATTTTGTTTCCTCGCAACCTCATTTGAGTTTCTGAAAACTCATCTCTGTTTCTCAATCTGGATTCTTGCCTTCATTTAACAGCTCAGCACAGCAGGAATAAGAAAACTGTGAGTCCCACGCTCCCTATACAGTGACGTAAAGAAAAACAGATTATGTGGAGGTGATGGGCTGCACCATTAAAGATGGAATTGAAGCTCGGGGTTTCATCATAAAAAAAGGCTCTAAAGACCTTCTCCATCTGCAGTGCAGGCCTTCGCTTTGTCTGTTTATCGCAGGAATGTTTGCGGTTTGTTATTTTGTTTCCCTGCTTTCTTCCTCATGCAGCCGGGATGCCAAGGCGCCACGGAAACAACGGTTGTAGCAGCTTTGTTCTCCAGCAGTAACACCCTGTGGGAGTAAACGCAGCGTAGGCACTATAGGTTCTGTGATTTCATCTGTCCGGCCCTACGAGCAGATACATGCATTAAGCCGTGTCACAGCGGAGCTGCTCCAACTGCTAATTAGCAGCAGATGCAGAGAGCAAAAAGGCGGCAACAGGGCTGGGGGGCCTCATGTTGGAGATGCCTGACTGCGCTTTTGTAATTTGTATGTGTTTGCTGGCGCTGTGGGGCTCCTGAAAAGGTAAGTGAAGTCACTGCAGCTATTTAGCACAGCAGGTATCCTTAATAAGGGTGTTGTACCCCGAGGATAAGTGGAAAATGAAGCGTCCATCTTTTTTGTGAGCTGTAAACGCTGATTCTCTGTGTGTGGGAGGTTTTGTGTGTTTGCCTTTTTATCCCACCCAACAACTACAATAACACCCTGCAGAGGCAAAAAGACACAACTATTTTTTATGTGTTCAGAAGGTCAAACGTGTCGGCAAAATTATGAGGATGCCGCATTTCGACCTGTGGCTTTTCACAAATGGAGGTACAGATGATGGCTTCATAACACTTGGAGCACAGCGGTTTGCAGCGTAAAAGTCCTGCAGCAGAGCACATGGGCTCCATTAGTATCATTCTGAGTTTTTTTTTTTCACAGCAGTATTTTAGAAATTGCTGCGGATTCTAAGATCCATAGCGCCGTGTAATTTCTTAAGCTGTAAGCCACCTGCTGTTCTTCCATTAATCCAATGCAACTTCTCTCCCGCTGCAGTTTGAAAACAAAAAGCTGCATATCCATTCATTCACAGCTGGTACGTTCAGCCAAGTCATCCAAACACATTCCGAGTGGGCTGATAATTCCCATAATGCACGGGTGCCAACTCTGGTGTTGGACCTGTAAGAAATGACTTTATATTCAGAGCATTTTAGTCATGAAAGCAAAGTTAGCACATAGGGAGGAGTTATATCGTCGAGTGAGATCCAGTTACTAAGCATCCCAGGGACCAGAACTGTAGAATAGTCCACCACTTAATCCCAAACACTGACTTGACTGACATTTTCTTCAATGATACATGATATTGGCCTATAAATCCCTGTGGGGGAACTTTTCCTCATGCTGTGTCGAGCAGTTTCAGTTTCTCCTCATGGGAGGAGAAGAGGTGGGGAGCAGTAGTTTGATGCTGCAACAAACAAGCCCCGCACAAACTCCCACCCCGCCTCCAGAGATGCCGGCTCAACCTCTGTCTTTGTAGATATATATAGAGTTTCTCCTGCAAGGCTGTCAGATTACATTTGTCTGCATGGTGCTCTCCTTGTTCACACTTCACACCCTCCAGACTCCAGCTTTCCAAACACATGGGCCATGCGAGATGCTTGTCCTGCTGAGGTCAGCTGCTGTTTGTATGAATGTGTGTGTTGTACAATGCAGTGGCTGTCGGGGAGGAAAATGTCAAGCTGCAGGGAAGTCTTTGGCATTTGAGCCTTTGTGGGTGAGTTTTCCCTGCCCGACAGGCTCAAAGCATGTTTGTCGACCTTTCAGGGCAGAAGTTGCTGACATAATTTTCTGATCATTAGCACAAAGTTCAAGCTCAGCCACAGAGCAGCACCCTTGAAACTTGTAGAGCCTCGCTGTCCTCCACGAGGACGCTTCAGCGGGTCCGGTTGGTGCTTCTGACGCTCTCCACCTCTCTACCTCCAGCTCTCCAGCCCTCTTTGAACTCAGTGAGACATTTGCCAGTTCTTTTTTTTCCATGCCTCAGTTCTGCTCCCAGCTGAGCGGCGTGGCAGCAGGCTACCAATTTGTAGATAAGAGCCCATTTCTCAGTAGCACCATCAGATCAATAAGCTGGGCTTGGAATGCACTTATGAATGACTGGGGGTGGAGGCTATTAGCTGGTCTGTGCCATTACCTGTTGTGAGAATATATACCCTCTGTAACTGTCATTCTGTATGTATTTAATCAGAGAAAAAAATGGGAAATGAAATATGTTGTATCACACAAAGTGGGATCTGATGTACTATCTTCTAAAGGCTTTCCACAACATGCTGGGTGATGAGGTCGGCATTCCGGTTCATCCCAAAAAGTTGTAGTAGTGGAACATCACGATACCTGTACTGCTTTATGTTCAAGGACCCACTTATTGAATTCCAGATGTTTGCACAAACAGATACTGCCGTGATATTTTTGCAATGTCGCGCACAAAAGCCGAATCTAAAAATGAAAAAGTGGAAAACAGTTGTTTCCGAGGCACGAGGCCAATGTTCGTGCCCCCCCACCCACCCATGTGAGAGCAGCGCATTAGCTTTATTCAATTATTCAATAACCTGTTCCATTACTCTCCCCAGCCTGGTTTCCTTGTATTGATGGCTCACAGGGAGGAGGACCGGGATCGTCAGCCACACGCTGGGGAAGAAAGTCTCTGATCCGTCAAGACATGCTCAGTGCATGATGGAAATGATGAGAAGTGGAGAGCTAATGATTTTAAACAAGAATTGGAGGCCATTAGATGTACTGCTTGCATGCCAGGCTGACGCATGTATAATGTATCTAGGAATAAACAGCTTTCAAAAAAGGTAGTTATGTTTTTTCTTTTGCAATGGCAGTTATCAAATGGGACCGCCTACTGATATTAGACATCCGGGGAGTGATGGAGGCCCCCTGGGAAGCTGGAACTGAATGTAGCTGTGTTTATGCCTCTTCTCTCGCTCCATTGTGCATTGTTCAAACCCCTTATTGTTTCAGCATCTAACAAATACAGTATGTAGGCCAACACACACACACACACACACGTTGTTGCTGAGTTTTTTCCCTCTGGTTTTCTCCCTAAAGTATCAGGAACTTCCTGTAGTCTCAATCTGTAACAAAACATGCCCAGTGGGGGGAGAAAGGCAGCGGTAATTCACATTTGCATTCCTCTGATGTGACTTTATTTCTTATTTTCAGGTACCAGCAGGTGCCGGTGGTGCTGGTGGGTAACAAGGTAGACCTGGAGGAGGAGAGGGAAGTGTCCCCCAGCGAGGGGCAGGCGCTGGCTGAGGACTGGGGCTGCCCTTTCATGGAGACGTCGGCCAAGAGCAAGACCATGGTGGACGAGCTTTTCGCCGAGATCGTCAGGCAGATGGACTTCTGCCCTCTGCCGGACCGGAGAGAGACCTGCTGCCCCGCCTGCAGCATACAGTAGTAGCTGATCAGCCTTCTGGAGAGGAGATGGATGGGAGGAGAGTAGAAATTAGAATGCAAAGCATTTCATGTTAGATAGACTGGAGGGGTTTCAAGCAAACATTCATTCTTGCTGTCTGTATTTCTACCTGCTTTCTGTATCTGACAGGTCAGGCCTTTAAGTTGGTTTAGAAGCATTCTGGGAAATGTTGGAAATCATGTAGCAGACATCCACAGTGCAGGTTAAGGGAAATTAAATTTCAGTGTCATCACTCCTCTGGCTCAAGGTGATTTTTTCCTTGAAAGAGAGAAAAAAAGCCAACACTTGACCTCCCACATCCATCACCATCCTCCTGATTAACAAGATTTAATTTTCAGGATTTCCCAAAGGCAGCACGGTGCCAAAACCATCTTAAAAGCCATTGACAAAGCGGATCATAGTGCTAAATGCTTTTGGGAAACCAGCCATAGGTCTAAGCAGGGGTGGCAGGAGCGCTCAGCAGTTTTAATGGTCCTGTTTTCTTCTGCTTGTGTTTTTCTTTTTGCATTTTGGGGGAAAAGTGCAAGGCCAATCACCAAGTATCCGAAGGAATGTCACCCCTGTGAAGGAGTCATACTGGAAGTTAGTTCTACAGCAGGCCCGCCTAACTATGAATGAATGAACAGATGAACGAATGTCTAAAAAAGGAAACTGCACCTTTGGGGAAATTCATTCAGGAGATCCCAAATGTTGACATGTGGATGAGGTGTGCATGACGTACTGTCGCACTGACATTGAGTACAATCAATTTCACCCAAAGAGACAGCATCAATCAATCAAGCAATCAACCGATCAGTCAACCAATCAGTCATTAAAATGTATAGACAACTGTCTTTACACCGTACGGATGATACAAATGCCTTGTTACATTGTATGAAGTGAACATCGTGTCAGTGTGTAGTACATTTATCTTAAGTTACATCAGATATGTTAGTGGTTCAATGTCAGAAACACTTATTTTCAACAAAAAATAAATCTTTATGCACAAATTTGCCCTGCTTGCTTCTTGTTGAACAATCATTTAATGTCATTCTCATGAGACAGAAACGCCTTATCTTTTCCTTAATTTGAGTATTTTGTTAAAGCCTTTCCTCTTTGCAACTTTGCAGCTCACCTCCCTCATTTTACTTTAACCTCCAGAGGTCATGAGATTTGCACTCACTGTGAAAATAGCCTTTCAGCATTGCTATTTAACAGTAATCTGACTCAATCGCCGCCTGCTTCAAGATGATTTATGATGTTTTGGTCCTGCGGCTGTGTTCCCAGGGCCCGGTGTCCTGCAGCTATTAGTGCCAACACTTAGCGCTGATTCTGGTCTTGAAAAATCCAACGAGCATTTGTCAAATTTTGAGTGCCATTAGAGTCCATTAGAGGATGAAATTAGAGACACATGAGACTTCGAAGCCAAGATCATAAGTCTGGATTCGACATGAGAGCAACAGTCTTTCAACACTAATGAAAGAGACAGTGAGGTAATTTGGAAATAAATAAAAGCAGGGCGCCATAAATGTCAAAATTTTATGACAATTGTCTATCGCGATATCAAACACAGACGTGAAGCCTGTTAAGTTGTTGTGGCTGGTCTTAATGAAAACGTTCCTGATAAGGATCGTGATTTTTTTTCCCTCTCTGGAGAGCACAATAATTATTGCTGGATTTTCTTCACACAAGCCTCGTTGAAACGAATTTAAACGGCGCCATCTGCTGTCGAAATCTCGAACTGCAGTTCAGTTTGTAGGTCACGTGGAACTGTGTTCCCCCTCTGATTCCAGTTCCTGCCCGGACCCGAATATACATTGCACTCAAAGCAGGCATGGCGTCCTTCAGACACCGGAGTTTGTAACAGACATTTATCTACTTGCTCTTCTGTATCTGTTACAGGTTTTAATGTTTATTTAGAAATATTCATCACAATGGCGACCAGAACCGTGTGTCAAATTCTTCAGCGCCGTAAGTAGCCCACGTTTACCGGGTAGCATTAGCATGTGAGCTAGCGGGGTGCCAATGACAGCTTGTCGCTCCACAAGCTGATTATGAATATGAATCTATTCATATTGCACCAGCACCAGTTTGGTTACAAGTTACTGTAACGGTGTTACTGTATTACTCGAATACCCATCCAGGTTATGCTTCCGCTGCAGCGGCGGTGCGTCCGCCGCCTGCCGAGGTCCGCAGCCACCGCAACGGCGTCTTCTCCAGGGAGCAGGCCAGGCAGAGAGCCCTGTACCCTCGCGTGGAGAAGATCGAGGTGTCCCTGCAGGGCCCGGGCCTGGACGGTACTCTGCTCATCATGAACAGAGGGATGTCCACTCCACTGAGCTGTGCCAGACGTGAGTGAGTGTGTGTGTGTTCACAGGAACCCATTTATAAATAGTCTTCAGTCTGCGAGACACCAAGCGCCTCAGCTCCATATACATGTATTAATAACGTACTGCAACGGGCATTGTATCGACTGACTGCGTTCATTATAATGAGCTCCGCCGCCTTCCCCCTCAGACTTGACCGAGCATCACGTGACCAACTCGGCCCTGGCCCTGGTCGATGGGGAGCTGTGGCCTCTCCACCAGCCCCTCACTCGCTCGTGCTCGCTCACCCTGCTCACATTTAAAGACAGCGACCCAACGCAGGTCAACCAGGTACGTCGACGACCAATCAAAGGTTGTGTTATTTTAAAGGATCTCTGATTGCTCGGGGCATTTATCTCCATTATGAGAAGTCATGGTAGCTACAAAGAGTGCATGGATTCCATCTTGCCCCCCCCCCAGGCCTATTGGCGCTCCTGTGCTGCTTTGCTGGGTCAGGTGCTGGAGACTGCCTTCAAGGACGACTACACCGTGGAGCTGCTCAGTGCACCAGACATGCCAGGTAGAGGTGCCCCTCTTCATGTCAGAGCAGACGTCAGGATTTGTCTTCGCTCAGTAAATCAGCGAGGGTCCTCTGCCGCACTGCTGGGACCTTTTCAGATGTAGTGTTTGGTCTCAGGAGAACAGAATTTAAATAGTGATGTGTCAGAAATTTCTCTAATGTCTCTCTAATGTCTTGCGGTTAGTTTCCAGTTGTGTTCTGCTCATTTTTTTCCACTTCATGTGTTTCCCCGCAGTCACTTCAGGAGCTTTCTGCTGTGATGTGGCTCTCGACCCTCAGCTGGATTCGTGGACTCCCTCTGAGGTGCGTGGGAAGCCCAATTAAGCTTCACTCTCCAGTATAAATTCTGTCTGTTATTTCAGCAGACCGTTAGTGTCTGTTCTTCTCTCCAGGAATCGCTGCGCTCTCTGACCCGAGGGGCCCAGCAGCTGATTCAGCAGGACCTGGCCTGGGAGCCTCTGGAGGTGGCGCATTCTGTGGCGCTGGAGGTCTTCTCACACAGCAGGTAAACTGACTCCAGGTCTCGCTCTGTATTGCTCTCCTCTGATGCTTCAACGTGGCACTTTTTACTGCTCTTTGTATGTTTTTTGTCTGTGTAGTCAGTCCTATTGTCTCATTTTCTTTGTCTCTCTCAGGTATAAGCAGGAAGAGGTTGAACAGCAGGCAGCGCAAAATCCCAAAGGCACAGTTATGCTCTACAGGTGACGTAACATGCATGTGTTTTGGTTCAGAACTCACGCATTCCCACTGCCGTGCCAGTTTCTCGTCATATTTATGAATATCTAAAGAAGCGTACATATTCTGCGCATCTCTCACCTGACCTCCCACAACCACACACCGTTCCATGCAGATGTGGTGATCACGTGCTGCTGAGTGGGGGCCCTCTGGTGGCCAGGACAGGCCTGTGCTCCCAGTACGAGGTGACGGCCATCCACAGCCTGGGACAGGGACCCCGGGGCCTCCACCGTCGAGCGCAGGGCCTCTCCCTGCCTCTGCAGCTGCTGGTAAGGACGTGTTTGTGAATACACAGCAAGTTGAACGGAGAACATTTTCTGCTTTGGGATCTTTTTTTTTCTCTTTGGCCTTACTCCTGAAACTGTATTCATTTTGATCTGTTCTAAAAATCTGTACATTTTGGTTGTGAATTAATTGGAACAGGGACACAATAGAGTGTTGTAATAGTTGTGGTAAAACTGATTATATTCAAATGTAAAGGCGATTATAAGTCTAAACATCAGTGAAGGAACTGTCGCTGCACGTGGGTACAGGTTTATTTTACAAAGTGATTCTGTGGTTTCTCTTGAGATTATCCGTGTTGCCATGGAACAAAGTACAGATCACCTGACATTTAATGGTGCTTTTTATATAAATGCGTGCCCTTTTGGAATTGCACTGAAAGTGTACGGTGCAGCAAAAGCACTTTAGCGGCGTCTCCATGTGCTCGCGAGTCACGTTTTCTCTCTCTCTCTCTCTCCCTCTGCAGGCTCACCACACAGTCTGGAGGAAACTGAGGCAGCGGGCGCAGAAACTGGTAAGAACAACAAATCTCTGCCTCGCTCGCTCGTACGTTCATCAAAGGCGGAAGCGCTGAGGCCAGCTCACGGGAGGAGGGCTGTTAGTGTTCTGGGCATCGTTCCGGTCTCATTGCTGGACACTTGTCCAAATTACTGTCTGTCCCACACTCGGCCGGCCTGCTCCCGCGCTGCAGCCTTCACTTCAGGTTTTTACAAAGTAGCCAGAGGTGAGGATTTAACCCAGCTATTTTTAATGCTTTGCATTTATATTTTTGGCAAAAAAAAAAAAAAAAAAAAAACGCAGAGAGAGGAGCTGCGGCGTGGGCCGTAGTCTTTAAGAAAAAGCAGGTCTCATCCCGCTCATGAAGGACAAACTGCCGTTTTGTTGAAAACAAAACTCCGCATCAAAAACACAGACGCTAACTCAAGATCCAAGGAGGAAGTATTTTTAACTCTCTCCAGGTTCAAGGCTCTTATTGGAGATGTTGTAAACACTGGGATTGATGCAAAGTGGAATCTGCTGTGTGTGAGCACGACCGAGTTGGAGGAGCATGAATTCGTCAAATTCAAACTAGGCTGCGTGTTAATTTTGGATGGAGCCATGTAGGCGAAATATATTTTGCTGCAGCCTTTCTGGCGTTCTCTGTGCATCACTGATTGCAGGATTGGAAAAAAAAGATGTACTCATTAATAGACACACTTGATTTGGCAACTGATGACACACTGTGCTCTGTGGCCTACATTTTATTTTCAGAGATTCAGCTCTTCAGGGAATGGAGACAGAGCTTTATTGGAGACAAATGTATGGAGCAACGTTAAATGTGTGCAATATTTGGATCATGTCTTCTTGGAGGTTTTACAAGCACAGGATTAGCATCCAGAGCTGCCTCAGGGCGCAGCTGGACATCAGTTTTATCACCTGACACAGTAAGGTTTGTCGTCTTCGAGCGTGCATATCGACGGCGCTCGTCTTGTCCCCTTTTGTCCCGTGTGTTTATAGAGCATCGCCGCCACTCATCAGCGGAGGAGCTATAAAGCGAACCAGACGTGGAACCCGGCGCTAACACAGCAACGATTCCAGTATGTGCAGGCAAAAGCTCAATGCAGACGCTTTGCCCTGAGGGGCTCACAGTAGCCGGCAGAGCTCGTTTTAACCCACGTGGAGGATTTTATTCTTTGTGTAAAACCCCCCAAGACGTCGGCTTGTCTCGTCATGTCGTGTGAGGGGAAAAAAAAATTGTGACAGACTTTGAGCTGCGGTGTCAAACAGCTGCAAAGGCAACGAGACATTTCATCCACATGATCGACCAAAACAAAAAGCCTCAGTTCAACAAGATCTTATCAAGCTTGATGAATTCAGTGTTTCTTTTTAGGTTGAATTGCATTTAATCTTTGTGTTTTCCCTGAAAGTTTAGATCTGGGGGCTGGACAAAATAACAGGAACACCTCAGCCCCACAATGCAGCAACTTTTTAATCAGACAGTTGCAACGATGCAGCTCTGTGTCTTTAAGGCCACGGTGCCGAACAGCGAGACGTCGTGAAGTTAAAGGGTTGGTGTCTGTCATGTCCACCGCCTTCATGTGCAGAACACAGCAGAAGCGGCTCTGCGGAGGCAGCGAGACGTGGGCGGGCCTGTCGCGCAGCCGGCTGCGGGCGGCGGGGAAGCATGTCCCCCGTCTGCCTCCAGCTGGCGCTCAAACACAGCCGCCCACACTTCAAACAGATCCACCCAATTTTCCCCCTGTGGGGGGCATCACGGCCCCCGCACCCCTCTGACATTTCTGCGGGAGTGTCCATTTTTCATGGTTATTTTTAAGCCGTTTCACTTCGATGAAGAGATTTGAGGGAAGATGACAAAATAACAAATGCAATATTAATACTAATTTGTTCTTTTTTTTGCACAGGTGGAGGTGCCCAGGCCCGAAGAAGCGACTCCACCCCCTCTCCCTGACACAACTCCATCTGACCAGCCAGTAACGACCTCTGCATAACCTCCCACACACACAATACACACTTCAACATGCATCTCGTTGCGTTATTTGTTCATTAAATGTGTTTAAAAAAAACAATTATGTGAAAAATCGCCTCCACCTCTTTCTCACGTCGGCTCGGCCACATTGTCACACAAAATCCCAGGCATCAGCCTCGCGTTGTGTGTTGAAAGAAAGATTTTGACACTTCCCTGGATGGGGTTGGGGGGGGTGGGGGGGGGTGGGGGTGCTAGGCTCATAGCTATTCAGCTGATTGTGGGGGTGTAGAAGTGAGCCCGAAGTGCGAAAATGTAAATGTGTGCTTGTGTGTCAGCATGTGTGCGCGCCGGCCCGAGGGGCAGGCAGCAGCGCAGCAGCTGTTGTGTCTCTTGCTTTTCAAACAGGTGTCTCTCGGCCCTCGGAGTGCGCTCACGGGCGAGCGAGCCTCGGGATTAAAGGTTTCTCCCAGGATTCCCGGCCAACTCTCCTGCTTTGTGCCAGATCGCCCTTCTCTCCTCTGCTACTGTACATCTGTGGTGGAGCGAGATGCTGTAATTGTAACTTTGAATCAGCGGCTAAGATTGTTTGGCACCACTTTCTTATAAGACGCCATTGATAAAAGCTTTTATTATGAACATTAACATCATTAACAAAGTATTGACAAACGGTTAATGCATCGTTTGTCCAACAAAATGCGTCTTATTTGAAAGTGGCGCTGGTCGTCTTTCAGCCGTGGCAGGATTAGCTCACTGTTTGTGTCATCGTACAGGTGGTTGCAGACAGCTGGTCGTGTTTGATGACCACCAACGACAGAAAGAAAATTGAGCAGCCCCCGCAGACCCCTCGCTCCAGCCCCCTCCCCCATGTGTCGGCCACAGGTTTGACATTCGAGCCGCTGTGGGCAAACAAGAAAAGGGAAAGTCATAGGATGTGTAGCGTGGGGGTTAAGTAAGGAATAGTCTTTTCTGTTCAGACGATCTGGAGAACGTTCTGTGGTTCCAGCGTTTTGTTTCTCAGCGACAGGCAACTTTTGGTTTTATCGGCGTCAGCGGACGACGATAAAAGATTGAGCAAAACCTCTCAGGCCGGGGAAGTTCACCGCTGTGCAGCTGTTGCTCCCACTCAAGCATCCCACCAGCACCGTGACCCCCACCCCGGCACACACACACACACACACACACACACGCGCACACACACGCACTCGCAATGCACAAGACACACCCAAGCACATATGCCTCGGACTGACAGCCAGTCGCACCAGCGGGTGCCGATTGAGATGTTTGAATCGGCGCCCTGAATTCCTCGCCGCGCCGTAGCGCTGGAGAAATGTTTGGGCACGACTGCTGCGGCGGCGCTGCTCAAACATTATTAAATTTGAATAGCTACTAAAACGCTCAGGAATAATGCATTCCCAGAAATGAATTTATAATGCGTTTCTGTTCTCAGTTTTATGCCAAAGAGCTCGCGCAGCATGAGGCCTGCGGGGGCTTCTCTGCAGAGGCTCCCTCCTTTTATTGAAGGCAGTGAAAGTATTTGTCAGGTGTTGAGGCAGAGCTTTAATGTTGATTCAGTCCAGTGTTCGGTCCGACACTTGTTTAGTCAATAGTAATTCACTAGGCAACCATTGATCTGCGGGACTTGGGTTAATGAAACAGTTGAGGGGCGGTGTTTTCCCTTACCTCCGTGCTGAGGTACAGTTAGTTTAACATGCCTGTCACTAATCAGTGCTGAGCGTGTAATGAGGAACTGATTGTCTTGCATTCTTCCCGAGTTATACTCTGCTGTTGTGATAACTGACCAGTGAATTAGTGATAAATGTCAGCGGAGCTTCTGCGTCCCACGACACGATGCAGAATCAGTTTCTTTGTGAGCAGCGATCATAAATCTTCTGTGCTTTTATTGCTGGTTCTGTTCCGGAGAGAAAGATCCGGCGTTTCAACACACAATCTGATTTTGGCCTCGAGGGTGTGTCGAGGCGTCCCCGTGACTTCACTCTGAGCACCGCATCCTGATCCAACACTTTTTTGGGGGGTGGTGGTGTCATCCTTTTGCTGTCTAACATCAGAGAAGATGGATGCTGAGGTCCAAACCAACTCAGATTTTCTACCATTACATTATAGCCTACTGTGTACTGTTGTGGAACTTAAAAATGAATGTATGATGTTTAGGTCGACTCCCAATCGCACAGTTTGATTGGAAAAGTTGGAATTCCACTGAGGATCGTCCCTGCCGGCTCTGGTCTTCTGGGGGCTGCCTGTCGTGGACTTGTGAGAGCAGAGTTTGTCTCGTAATCTGATTAAGTGCAAATAAACATGTTTGAACTGGGCCTCTGTCATCTATTTGTTTCGTCGCGTTCTGGCATATATGAATATATATAATTGTTTTTGCTCATAGTAAGGTTAAAAGCAAGGGGGGCTTAATAGATCTTGGTTCAATCCATCAGGGAAAAACAATTGTGGGGTCAAACTGGGTCCCGCTCCAAGGTATGATGGTTGGCCACACCTTGTCGCCATACCCAGTTGACCTCTGTCATGTGGCCGTTTGGCAGTGCAGTGCGCGTGTTGGACACGGCGCTGCGCTCTCGGCGCTCCGCTCGTCTGAAAGCACACCCCGCCCTCCCTCCCTCCGCTTCCATCTCCACCTCAGCCAGAGCGCACGAATCCCACAACGAGAGGAGAGAGGACGTTCGTCCGCGCCTTCTGTAGTAGCCGAGGCACGCCGTCCCCAGCCAGACTTCTCAGCCAGGACGCCGGCGTCTCGAGCCTGTCCGTCCGCGCCGCGCCGAAAAGGTCCGGTTGCGTTCCCCCCTCTGGAGGGCAGTTTATCCCCTGGAAGCTGGATGAATAATTGGATAGTTGCGAACAAGTGCCAGAAGAAAGCTGAGGCTCGCGATCTGCCGCCTCGCTCCGTCCAGGGAAGACAAGACTCTGGCAGAGTTGTGGACGATAATGGAGCGGACGTCCCTGTATCTTCCTATTGTTATTTTACTGATGCAATGTAAGTATCAGATGGAAACTGTTCATTCAGAAGAACCAACAGTTGCTCTGTTTTTATTTGTGTTTTTCTCTCTCCCCCAGCAGATGAAACTTTATATGTATGTTACTTTTAATTTTTGATAAATTTTTTTTACAGTAACGGTCCATGGATGTCCTGGATCTGTAAAAAGTCAATTTAATTTATTAATTTTTAAACAAGTTCTGTTCAAGTGAAGAAATGATTGATATTTTTTGTGACATTGTATGAGTTTAATTGTAATTTAACCTAACTTTTGTTGGGATTTTTCAGTGGCAGAACTTCAAATCTCAAAGTTTAGAAACTAAAGGAATCTTTTTTTGCAGTCTTAGATTGTTTGTGTTTGTTGGTATTTCCTAAGGGTTATTCTGCAGTGCAATTAAAGCCCCTCTGTGAGAGTGGGCCGACCCAAGCTGTTGCCCTACAAGTTGGCCCAAAAGTTGTACTTGGCAGGGAGCCACCTAAGGGTGTAGGCGACAAAGGTGGCAGGTGGGCACCCATTTTTTGGCAGGAGAGGTTGCGGGTCCATGTGTGAGATCAGTGGGTGGACCACCAGGCACATTTTCTACATGACACGGTGGAACGTGTGAACACAACAGGGAAATGCAAGTCGAAAAACATGAGAAAATATGATTTTCGCTTGCAAAAAAAAAAAGCGCCTCACATTTCCCCCGTCCCATCCTGCATGGAGACCTGAGCCACATGACCTGAGTAAGTGCTGTTAGGACACCAGGAGAGCAGCGGCGGTGTGAGATCAATGCGATGAGACAGTGAGAGTGAGTGACGCACGTTTTGCTCTGTCGCTGTCCACACTTGTCCTCCACCTGTCAGGCCACCGGGTCACAAGTTCAGAGGTGTGTATGTGCGAGTCCGGAGTGAGGACAACCTGACAGAAATCAATCATCATCTGGCTGGTCGATGCATGTCCACAGTAGAACGGAGCAGCATCAGATGTGTTCTAATGCACGTCCATGTCCTGTATTGTTATTAAGAAAGAGAAAAAAAAACTGAGATGGGGAAATAGTTGGATGGAGACCCACCCATCTCAGTCACACACACACACACACACACACACACACACACGCCCATCGTGTCTGACTGGGACAGCTGTTGCTCACAGGGTTACAGTCATACAGAGAGGCATTGTTCAGAGAGCACACACACACACACACACGCGTACACACACAAACACACTGTCCTCGCCCTGTTTTTCTTTGTACCCCCTCAGCCTTGAAACGTGTGTGCCGCCCACATTTACGTTATCTGTAATACGCAGGCAGACGGGACATTTCCTGTGGGTCCATCTCTCCTCCTCTTTCATTTGTTCCCTGTTAATTTGAATAAGTGCCTTAATTATTACTGCGCCGTGCTTTTGACCTCGGCACAGTCCTGGCACCACCCACCGCGGTCTCCGTAACACTCTGTACGGACCACGTAATGAGAGTAAAGCTGCGTGCCAAGGAGTGGACGTGCCATCTTTCTATTTTTGCTCAGGGCGGCCGGGCAGCCAAGAAGGGTGGCCGTCCCTCTGTGAGTTTAAGCTGTCGCACTGTTTGGTTGATGTTAATGCCACGCAAAAGATTTGTGTATGTGTTTCTTTCTGTCGGGGGCACAGCATGCCCTTGTCAGAAGCGTTTTAATTACCACGGTCTGATGCCGTATCGGAAGACCATCAGAGACCTGCTCTCATCATACGACTTGATTAGGTTTTGCCTCTCGGCTCACCAGTGGCCTGTCAGGGTGATGGCACCAAAATCGTGGGCAGATACAAGGTGCAAACGCAGGCCCAAGTCTGGCTTGGGTGCTGCTATCTTGGAGCCGATTCTCAGCCCAAATCAGGCCATGAAAACCCAAGTCTTGCAGCCATATGTGGGCCAGATCCGGCCGAGAGCGTGCCAATGCTGACCCACAATCAGCCTGAGGCGGCTGACTGAAGGCTTCCTGTTTGCAAATCTAATAAGTGTTTGTTGTCATACGCTGTGCCATTTTAGGACTATTTTTCACCTGATTTTGGCAGACACCCTTCTTTAAATTGTTTTATTTACAGGATAGTATAACAAAAAACCTGAGCTGCTGTACACGTGAGCAGCAACAGAGACACAACACCAAAGTGGCATCCGGTGCTCAGTGGGTCAGTTTTCGTGCGCTGGCACACATTTGTTTCGAAATGTGATTAACATCTCCGGTTGAGTTCTGGGACAGCGAGCGTTTTGTTTAGAAAGCCCCGCGCCGCGCGAACATTACATGCATTCGTGAAACTGATCTCAACAGGCCATGTGCTCATTGTCTGCCTCGACGCTTTTTGCAGTTAATTGAGGCCATGGCAGCTGACAGCGTTCGTAATAGCAGAGCGCGCAGCGAAGACACGGGGGCCGCGCACGCGAAGCCTCATTTCTTTTTATGCGTGCGAGTGTCAGTCAGTGCGGCGGTTAAGTGCAGGCATGTTGGTGGGCCCCTGCTACATTTCCTTTTTCTCAAAGAGACACCCTTCAGGGTGGCGGCAGGCCTGGTCTCACACTATGTGACAAGAGCTTCTCCCATTCACAGCTCCACTGTCTGAGAGGATCTCCCTTGCCTTCAATCCCACTCACTCTTTTATTCATGCTTCTGCGGGTCTGCTCATCCCGCTTCCACCAGCCTCCCACCCGCTCCACCCCGCTCTCATCCACTCCGTTTCATTTCTATTCTATTCTTAGGGGCCGCTCATCTCTCCTTTGTCGTTTGCTCTCGCCCCGTTTTAATCTCATTGTATCTTCCCTCCCTCGTCTTGTTCATCCTTTAGTGAGACAATGCTCCTCAGAGGGTGTCGAGGTACGCAAGCCAAGGCAACGATGATAATCCTGTTACAGTGCCGCAAGTCAACACATGGCAAAGAGAGGGGGGGAGGAGACAGAGTGAGAGTGTCTGGAGGGAGAGTGTGCAGCTTTAATTGACTTAGCTCAAAGTTTGACCATGTGAAGCTGGTTTAAAATGAGCCGAGCTTCTTTTTTCAACTCATGTTATGCTGCATTGGGCAGATGACATTATTATTGAAGAGGCTTTTGTTTATTTAAAAGCCAAATTAAAAAGAGCAGCTCTCGTGGAAATATGAGCAAGAGAACCTTTTTTGGGTCTGCTCATAAACTCCAGTTTGTATGCCCATCCAACATGGCCACCTTCCTGTTCGTTTCCCACACATCCTGCCCTTTGTCTCCGCTTGCACTCCATCCTTCCATGCCCCCCCCCCACAGAGGGGAAAACTTCTGTAACTCATAGTAATGCATTAACAATGGGCCTTTGCAGGAAGTTAGTGACGAACAGGAAGCTGTGAGGCTGACAGTAATTCCAGTCTTTTTAGGTTTCACAAAATGCATGTGAGCATGCAGGGCTGAGTTCATGTGTTGAGCTTTTGGCTCTCAAGAATACATGAAGGTGACATCTTCATCACGGCAAATTAGAAGTTCACTCGTAGTTCTATTTTTCATTGCCCTTAATGTTCAAAGTAAGTGTCCCTGAGGCCCATTCAACATTTATCATGAAATTTCAAAAATCTTCCCACTTTTAATTTAATTTGCAGACTTTTGGGAGATGTTAGGCTTTCATCCTGAAAGTGTTTAATGTTGTTGGTGTGTGTGTGTGTGTGTGTGTGTGTGTGTGTGTTTCTGCCCCATTTCTCACTCAGATAACCTTCAACTGCATTTAACAACAGGACAACCAGACAATAAACACCCCTAAACCAATCAGTGCACAGGAAAGGTAGCTCCTGTTTCCCCTTCCTGTTTGGATGCGGGTATATCAGTGACACACAGTGGTGGTGGTGGTGTGTGTGTGTGTGTATGTGTGTGTGGGGGGGCAAACATGGACAGTGTGCCGTCAGCCTCTTGCTAATCCCGCTCATACAACAGGTTAATCTGGACAAGCCGCTGGTGAGATGCTCGCCGACCTTGTGCTTAAATAAACATATGGCCCGTAACCCTGCAGGATTAAAGCAGAGTAAGGAGTAATCCTGGCCCTGCCTCGGATCTCCAGGAGAAAGCCTCAGTTCACCTCAGACTTCAGTGTTCGGCTCAGACAGTAGGGCAAGAGAGACCAAAGACGGCCATTAAGCATTCTCCTCTTGCACTTGGCGGGCAATGTGAAGCACTTCACCCAAAATCACCTTGCCCCCTAATGGATGACAAGTGATATTGTTTTCTAAACTGCTCTCACCCTCCATCTTCTCCACCACCGTCACCAGGTAGCCCCTCTGTTTCTGTTACCGTGACGACCAACAGACACAAGGTGGAGGTGCGCGAGTTCTCAGGTAAGGCAGAAAAAAAGCAGCTCGTCACCAGGTCGTCTCATCTCACTTCTCTCAGATTCTGAATAAACCATCAGGCTATAAATAGACCAAGCGGTTAAAAAAAAAAAAAAAGATGGAAGGTTTCGCTGTCGTGCCATAAATATCTCACTGGTCACATTACCTTGTTTCAGAAGCGGTGCTGTCCTGCATGTTCCGCACAGAGAGAGACCAGAACCCTCGCATCGAGTGGAAGAAGAAGGGGAAAGATGTTTCCTTTGTGTACTTTGATGGACAATTCAAAGGTGAGAAAGCTGCCCATCTCCCTTTGTCCCCTTGGTGACAAGCAGGGCATTCATTTTAATCAGCTTGCGGTACTAGTTGGATGAGGGGGGGGTTCCATATTAGGATGAGAGAGAACACTAACCTGATAGGCCGAGACAGGAATGATGGATATCCTGTGAGAGACTGGGTCAGCGGTGTCAAGGCGTGGAAATTTTAACCTGTCTTTCATCCTTGATCTTTCACCTTTCGTGGTTTAGGATATGGATTTTAATGGGTGAAATAAATAATGAATCACACAGCAGCTTTCATCCAGGCACGTCAGCATAGTTAGCCTGACAGTGCTTTTCAAGAATGTCAAGGCTTTGACCCATTGGGCTCCTCCTGATCAGCAGCTTCACGTCGACGCTGAAGTTTAGCACAAAACGTGACGTAGATTTAAAAAACACTGCATCCTCAATGTGAGGCAATTTCTTAGGAAAGGCTGCTGGCAACAAGTATCTTGTAATTTCATGAAAAGTCATGACATATAACTTTTGATACCAGCACTCCCGGAAGCTGTTTCACAGTAAAAGGCAACCGCTTCTCTTTTTTTTTTTCTCCGTCTCAAATAAAATATGACATTGTTGTCGAAAGAAACAATTCCACACACTTCAGCCAGGGAAGTCGTTTCTTCTTCCTGACCTTCTGTTCTTCCCCTTGAGGGCCCTTTGTTGGCCGGGCTACCATTGAAGGGGCCACTGTGACACTGCAAAGGGTGACCCAGGAAGATGCTGGCGAGTACCGCTGTGAGATCAGCGCTCCTCTCGACACCGTCAACCTGGGAGAGACCAACGTGACACTCAAAGTCCTGGGTATGAGTGAAAACCTGGGATTCAAAATGACTGAAATGTTTGCTCATGTTCCTCTGATTCTCACTTTTGTAATTTTCCTCCAGTGCCTCCGCACACCCCGTCCTGTGAGATCCCCAGCTCAGCGGTGACGGGCTCAGCGGTGCAGCTGCGCTGTCAGGACCAACAGAGCATCCCGCCTGCAACGTACTCCTGGTTCAAGGACAAGCTGCCAATCGGCCAACCCCGGCACGCCAACGCCACCTATGTGATCAACTCACACACAGGAGTACTGGTGAGTGGATGGAGTGTGTACTGGGAAATACTGTATTTCACACAATCTCCTTGCACTTTAGTAAAACCCAAGACACTTAAAGCCATCTTAAATGTTTTTGTTCTCTCTCGGTCTCTTCTGCAAGGAGTTCAAAGCTGTCGCCAAAGAGGACACGGGCCAGTACAGCTGCATGGCATCGAACGGGGTGGGGCCACCCAAGAAGTGCGAGGGCAAGCACATGACAATAGGTGTGTATGTGTGTGTGTGTGTGTGTGTTTTTCTCCACTCTTCCTCCTTCCTCTTCCCCCACCACCTTTCAGCACTGGAGAAAATCAGAGATGCAGTGGAGAGGAAAAACTCAGTACATTTACTTCACCCTGTTTCTTAAATCTGAAACATCTTAACAAAACTACTTCCAAGTCTGACATTTCAGGACAAATAATGCGGCACAAAATGATGCTGTTAGATGTGGAAAGGTTCTCGACCTCCTAATAAATTATATAATGTGCTCTAGATTAATGCAAGCAAGCATTTTATGCACTTAATAAATTATAGGAAATATTACTGGAGTACAGGAAAAGGCATTAGAATGGGATGCATTAAATATGACCTTGCTATTTATGTTGATGTTTGGAGATTTTATGGTCGCCGTCACTTGGAGCATTTATTGAATGTTTGCCACTTCATATGGGAAATGGATCATAACTCCATCTTCACCCCGTTCTCCCTCCCACTTCCAGAGGACGTCAACATCACAGCGTTGGTGGCCGCGGTGATGGTGGTCTGCCTGGTCATCCTGGTCTGTGGCTGCGGAGGATTCCTCTTACACCGCATTGGTTTCTTCAGCCGTGAGTTTGTTGCTTACGTTCATTTGTTTGCCACTCTGTCCTTTTGCGTGAACAGTGCATCCGTTCATAGAGATATTGTCTTTTATTCTCTCCAAAAAGCAAGTGACTTTCACTCTTCATTTTTTTTTTCCTTACACGGTCCTCCGGACTCATCCATCAGCAGGACACAGAGGAAGGTAAGAGCTCTGTGATTGCATTAACATTGATGTGAACAAACACACACTGTGGACTGAGGAGGAGGAGGGTGGGTTGTTGTTGTTGCGCTTAGACTGCGTGTCTGTGTGCTGACTCAGGACTGTATGGAGTGACAGCTGTGGCTGTGTGTGTTTAAATATGTGTGTTTTTCGAGCCACAGCAGCGCCTGTGTTTTCACTCATCTGCTGATTGGCGACAACAGATGTTAAAAAAAAAGAAAGAAAAAAAGAGAAAAGATTGCCATTTAAAAGCAGCTGTACCTCTGCTGAGATCATGTCAGAAATGAAACTGAGGCAGATTATCTAAAAAAAAAAAAAGTCAATTAAAGGAGGAGAAATAATCGGCGCAACATAATTATAGAATAATTACTGGCTGTTAATCAGCAAGGAGGGAAATATTGGCAGCAGAAAAAATTGCGGGCAATTAGACTGATTGGGTTGGTAATTTGAAATGGATTATTTAGATATTGAAGAGATTGAAGAATGAGATTGTGGAATAACAGAGGGCTGCTGGTGTAGTGCATTGACACAGTAACAGTCCTTGCCCTGCAAACCCCACCAGAGTGGGCGGAAGGCCGTTTGGATGCTTGACTGGCCGCTGAGCCAGAAACCACAGAGAGAGACATAAATGCACGTCCTCGTGTGACTGGCCTAACTTGCTCGGCTCTGTTATTTGATTACTGGCTTGTTACTGCGCAGGGTTTGATGGAGAGTCAGCGTGGAGCTCTCCTCGAAGCTGATGCGAAAGCTCTTTGTCTAGGTTAAAGTCTGATGCTTATCCCACTGAGCTAACTGGAGCTGTCAGTGTCAACTCCCTATTTATAGAACAGGCTTCTTCAACAAGACTCAAAGACATTGTGACATGATTTCCGACGCACCAATAGCATGCATGAGTTAATAAAGCAGCAGATCGAGGATGCAGCTCTGCCTTTCAGAGAAGAATGTTTGAGAAAGCAGCCTTCAAAGAACCTTTGCATAGTGGTATCCATTCAAGATCAGCACACAATACAAATGAAAATCTGTGAAAAAGTTGAGCTCTCAAGTTGCCTCATTTTTATGACCAACTATATTATGATATTTTTCATGATGTTTTTGTGCCATACTCTATGATGAAATTTTTAGTGCAAAATTATGCTATATGATGCAATGGCATTGTTTCTACAACATAATATACTAAGGTGTTTTTCAGTTTTTGGGAAATAACGCACTATGTCAGCATTCTCTAGTATAACTTTTTTTACATACTATATTATGACATTTATTTATGGTAAGTTGAGGCCTTCCTTTTCAATGACATTTTACATTTACATTTACATGTTTCCAATGACAAAATGCCCACTTATGAACAGATCTCTGAAGGGATCTACAATAAGTAGTGTTAAAAGTTTTGCTTAAGGATACACTCACAGCTGCAGAAAAAAAAAATATAAATTAGACTTGAACTTAGAATATTTGGGTGCTGGATTGCTCCATGTGTGGCTCACCACTTGATTTCCTCCCTCCTTAGTGTTTCGTTCAGCTCTGCTGCATTTTGATTGGCTGCATGTTTGTTTTTTACAGCACTGCCAATTAAGATATGAAATATTACATCATTTGTGAGGGTGTGCTTGAAAATATACTTTTGTTGCTGCAATACTTATTCTGCAATCTCATGCATTTGATTCGTATGTGTAAATTTGGAGCCAAAGTGTTCAACCACACCTTTTATGAATGATTTATTTATTTGAATGATAATCGATATTAATAACCGCCCACTCCATAAAAGCATGGTGTGCAGTGTGAGTCTGGAATGACACCGTCTTGTTGACCCTGGTTAAAGCCAACACACTGGCCCCCCTACAGGTCCTTTTGGATCTCTCAATGTCATGGTGCAGCCCACATCAGCAGCCAAACCCTGCACAGAACAGAAGACACGTGAGTGTGATGCACATATTGTGGACACAAATGTGTCCAGAATATGAAAGACAACTGTGAGGTGTATTGAGTGTCCTGTCTGAAAGGCTGCTCTCTCCAGCTTCATACTGTTCTGCTCAGTCTGACTTCCCCTTTTTACCCGGTGGGAGATTTGCCATGTATGATGTGCATTATTTATGCAGGGCAAGATATGACTCAGGATACAGCTGTCTGCCTTGAGATTCTTCTCCTCTCATTGTCAAACTGTCTGATGCACTCACCATGCCTTTGTCTTTCAGGTCTAATGTCAACTATATCCCTCCGCCCCAAGAAGTAAGTGTTTTATTTTCCCCTATTTGTTATCTTCCTGTCTGCATCATCTTCTTATGAGTGGTGACAGGGGCGAATCACTTACTGAAGCACCCACATTTAGTTCTTTCCTAATGAATGTTGCTGTGTTTTTATTTGAAATCAGTCACCTTAAGGCTGAAGGCATTTGCATAACTCTGCAACAAGTTCGACACCATATTGAACCACTAACATTTGCTTTTTCTGTGTCCCACAGCCCCAGGATTTTAAACACACCCAATCATTCATGCTCTGAGAGGCTGGCCTTTCTTTCAGAATACATCATCCATGTGATAAGGTGCCAAACAGTGGATTCTCTGATTATTTTTTTTCCTCTGGACTCTGAATGAGCTCTTGATCTTGCAGTTCATGAGAAATTCTCCTTCCTCGACCACTCCTTTTTGGGTGGGTTATGACGAGAAAATTTGCAAGGCTTCGTACTGTCTTGCTTTGCTGTGTGGTTCGCCTGTCATTGATGTTTTCTGCCCTTATGGGATGAAGTCCAGGTTCGTGGCACTCTTCTTCCCCCTGGTGGCCAAATGATGTAACTCCAGTTTCTTCTTTGAGTGAGTCAGGGACAAACGGAGACATGGACACACTTTGTTTTTTCCCGTCTTTGTTGTGTTTTACCAAAGATGGACCATGTAATTTAAGACTTTCTTTTTTGTCTTAAAAACTGAATCATCACAATGGGCTTCTTGTTAAAGCTACAAGAAGACTTTTAAATCTATCCAAACTTAAATGCAGTTTACCTCAGCCAATATTTTGTGTTCTGTAACACTCGGACCCCCAGCTTCCAATGGGCCACGTGCTCTTTATGACAGCACGAAACCAGGCAGCCTGTCCAGGCCAACAGGAGGCCATTCCAACCAGTTCTACTGAGACAAACCCCATTCCATCCTAATGTGCCTGCATGGTCTTTTTTATATATAAAAATATATATACCTTGTGCCTTTTTAATTTGTCATTTATCTATGGATCGCTGTTTTTCGTAAAGAACTTGCCTTACTTTTTTCTGTCTTTATATCTTTGTGCCACTGTTTATCATTGTCATGGAGTGTCTGTTTTTCAACAGTGTGTGAATGGATTGCTCAGAGTTTTATTTCAGTGGTGTATCAGTAATAATAAACACATGCATACAGGACGCATATACAACATTAGTGTTAGTGTAGTGCAGTGTGTTGTTGGTGAGGTGTGTCACGGCCTAACTCCAGAGACTCTATCAGAAAGACTCTTGGTTTTTTGTTTGGACACTATTTTGGTTCAGAGAAGATCCTGTATTCAGAAAGTGTGGTGTAATATTAGGCCAGATACCTGGGGAGGAACCTTGTGCAGTGTAGATGTCGCACACCAAGAGGACAAACTAACACATAGAGTGTGTCTCCCATGGGATGTGTCCGTTCACGCAGCCCTCAGACTCTGAGAACTGTGACTCTTGTATGTTTTTATGCACGTAAGTTGTTTTGTTGTATTATGTGGAGGATAGACGTGGCACACACGACAGTCTTCATGCTCATTGACTATGTGCTTGAGTTACTCTCTTACGTGTGCAACACCAGCACCACAGAAGGCTCCTACTCCAGTATTTCACCTTATATTACACCCCCCTTTCTGAATAAAGAATCTTCTCTGGGGAGATGCAAGAATGACATTACAGTATATGATAACATTAAACCTTTGAAATTGTAAATCAGCAATCATGTTTCAAATCATGTTTTAATATATTTCAATTTGTTTTCTTTTGCATTTATTTGCTCATCAAGCGCAATAAGATCAAAGCAGAAAAAGCAAAAAGGCAGCAGAAGCAAGAAGTGTCCCCCTGTCAATAAATGTTGTTGTTGCTGTCTGATTTTCAAGTACTTTTCTCTTCTTATGGCGACTTGTTACGACTGCTGCATTTATTCTTACTGATTTTACTGGTGAATGTAAAGTCAGAGTACATCCAGCAGATGACGCCATTGCTGCTTCAACAGGTATGTCCACAATATTGGATTTTGGCTGGAAGAGCTCATCAACTGATATTCCCTCCTTTCTGAATACAGGATCTGTTTGTGATAACATTAATCCTTTGAAATTGTAAATCAGAAATCACGTTTTAATATATTTCAATTAGTTTTATTTTACATTTATATTTGCACAGCAAGTGCAATAAGATGGAAGCAGAAAAAGCAAAAGATGGGCAGCAGAAGCGAGAAGTGTCCCCCTGTCAATAAATGCTGTTCTTGCTGTCTGATTTTCAAGTACTTTTTTCTTCTTATGGCGACTTGTTACGACTGCTGCATTTATTCTGACTGATTTTACTGGTGAATGTAAAGTCAGAGTACATCCAGCAGATGACGCCATTGCTGCTTCAACAGGTATGTCCACAATATTGGATGTTGGCTGGTCCAGCTCATCTTCTGATATTCCTGAAACTGGATCACATCTGATAATGTGAGTTTAGCTCTATATTTTTTGCCTGAGTATACTATGACACTTTTTGACATTTCTATGCCCGACTTTCACACATATATATTTACATTGTTACAGGGGTTGGCCTGACCGACCATTAAACGACCAATGAGAGATCACCTGAAAATACCAGG